>JANZLD010000001.1:16997154-17009654 GCA_026413575.1 Erythroxylum carthagenense
ACGTGAGCAAGGGTTTAGGGCCCATGTTCTGCTCCTGCCTCCTATTCCTCCTAGAGTAAGTTAATATGGGCTTATGACCCAAAGGGCTATCAGTTTTCTCCGTGACCGTCTTTGCATACTCTCATGTACTCTTACTTTCTTCATGTTTTCTCTATTGATGATCAGTTATAAAAACATAATTGGATGTTTGAGCTCTTGTTTTAGTTTCAAGGTCTTTCTCAGAGTTTTGGCTCCCAGAATTTTATTGTTCTAGTTACCTTTCAAGTGTGCTATTTCTACAGGTCGTAGGATTTTGCTGCACTTTGAAGCAGTGGATTCTGCATTCTGTGCTTGGGTAAATGGGGTTCCTGTGGGATATAGGTATCTAAAGCTCACTATTCTATCTTAGTGTCATTATTGGTTAATATGACATAAATTGTAACACGAAGTTCACTTATGATATTGTTGAACCTCTTCTTACTAAATCATGTCGATATATATTAGCTGTTTCAGAGTAATTTTGGCTACATTTTCCTTATAATACAAGTATAGAAGAACAACCTAAAAAACCAAACACTAACAGTATGCTTCAATTGAGAATGATCTAATCAGACACCAGATATGCAACAAGAACTTGTGATTTATTAGATTGGAAAAAAGTAACATGCTTTGCAAAAGTAAAAATATTACACCTCTGGTGGACAATTGATAAAGTTTAACATAGTGCCTTTTTTTCATCTAAATTATCAAAAATATATTTATTATCTGAGACAGCCAAGACAGTAGGCTACCTGCTGAGTTTGAGATCACCGAGCACTGTTACCCTTGTAATTCGGGGAAGAGGAATGTTCTAGCTGTTCAAGTTTTCAGATGGAGTGATGGGTCCTACCTTGAAGATCAGGATCATTGGTGGTTATCTGGTATTCATCGGGATGTGCTTCTTCTATCCAAGCCACAGGTTTTTTCCCCCTTATCAAACTGGCAATTTTGACATCATGGCCTATATAAATTAAACTTGGATTTGGTGATATACTGATAGGGATCAGGTCTTTGTGGAATGAATTTATACTATGAATTTAGGGGCTGAAAGATCAAAACTTTGAGAAAATCTCATGTTTAAGATCAATGTATGATACATGTGAAATATTTACAGTATGCATTGAATGGAATTGTTGAATTGAAGTTAGCTTGATGTGAATTGTGTCAAATCTTCATGATTGTTCGTCACTATGTCAACCTTCATTATTCTTTTCTCTATTATTGCATCTCTATTTATTTTTTCCAAGAGGATTTCAGCAAATAATAAATCTGCAAAATATTGAAATGCAGGCATTCATTGTGGATTACTTTTTCAAATCCAAACTGGCTGAGAATTTCGCTTATGCAGACATACAGGTTAGAGTTTGACTGAAGAGTACAACATGCTGAATATGTTTCCCCATGTGATGTTAAATTATTGATTTGAAGTGTGTGGGTTTGACAATATGCCCGTTTTCTCATTGAACTTGTTTTTTAACACTACTTTGATTCTGCTATCCATATGCAATATTCTGGTACTGTACATTTATAAAAAATAAATTTTCAGTATTAGGTGGAAGAATCATGTGTTTAAGTATGGGATTCTTAATTTGTGATTTGTTGATCTTTCATCTGCATTCACATTTATGAACTTGAAGTGGCAAGGAAGTATCTAGTCGGAATAGTTTGTTTATTTATAGTCCAAGGGGTGTTATATTTGGAAAATAATATTCAATTTTAGTTCATTGGGAGTGCAGAGAATAGAAATTCAATTTTCTTATATATTGATCTCTTATATATCTTTCTATCCCATTCATAAATCAAGTAGGAAAGGGAATTTTAATTGGAAAGTTATATTTATTTTGAGCTTTTGCAAGTATATCTAATTGTTTAGTGGTGAAGGAACTATTCTTGCTTTACCTGCTCCATTATTCATGTCTTTTTTAAATTTAGGTGGGATCGATTTTTTTAATTTGATTGGATCAAGAAACTATTAAGGCCCTATTTCTATTTTTATATTTCAGGTTGAGGTGAAAATAGACAGTTGTAAAGAAATCCCTAAATACAATATTGTTTCCAACTTTAAAGTGGAAGCTGCTTTATATGACATGGGAAGCTGGTACAATAGCGATGGATCCGTTGATTTGCTTTCGTCTTCTGTAGCTAATCTGACAATTGTTCCATCCTTTGATGTGATTCTGGGATTTCTTGGTTACACACTTGTGGGCAAAGTAGAAAGACCCAGGCTTTGGTCTGCTGAACAAGTAAGGATTACCATTTCTTTTAGAAATCTCACCGAATACTTGAGCAACACTCTAAGACTAAGCTTTCAGTTTGTTTGGTTATTGATGAAACATGTTGGGAGAATCTTTAGGTTGTTAATTATCATTGTTGTTGACTAGTTTTAGACCCTTGATTGTTTGCTTCTGTAGGTTAAGGGTAATTCCCTCAGACATTCCTTTTATACCTCCTAGAATTAGGTTAACTTTAGTGTATATATTTTGTAATTCCGATTCTGAAAATTAACAAGGACAATCCATTCTTAAAATCTCTTTGTTTATAGTATCAAAGCATTTAGCCATGGTCGAATTTGATTCCCTTCTAGAAATTGGTGCCAACCCTTAAACACTTACCACCCGTTTCCTCTGAATCACTGGACACAAATTTGAAGAAAGAGGGAAAAGTAATTCTTCCTTGACTTTTTTGTGAATAGGACAGGGAATATATAGGACAATACAACCCTAATCACCTCCTTAAATCAAGGAGAATCTATTTATTCTCTAAGAAATAAAATCCCGTTAATTCAACTAGATTATATCTAAAGAATCAACTAATTATCTATATAAAACCAGCTAATTATTTCTATAATATCAACACTCTTCATGCCCAACTTGCTTACAAATAACTCAAAATTTTATCTTAGTAGCCTTTGATGAAGAAATTAGTAACTTGTTGTGTTGTAGGTATAAATTGTATGCAAATTGTCCACTTTCAAGTTTTTCTTTTATAAAATGTCTGTCAATCTCCACATGCTTCGTCTGGTCATGCTGTACTGGATTGTTGGCAATATTGCTAGATGCTTTGTTATCACAATTGCTAGATGCTTTGTTATCACAAACAACTTCATTGGGTGCTTCATTGGTTTCTTAAGTTCTTCCATTACTTTTTTAGGCTAGTCTATTTTACAAATTCCTTGAGCCATTTCCTATATTTTGCCTCCGCAATACTTCTGGCTATCACACCTTGATTTATACTCCTCTTAAGTTACTAGATGTCTCCACAAAAATGTGCAATAACTAGAAGTTGATCTTCTGTTAGTAAGAGACGCTACCTAGTCTGCATAAGTGTAGACTTTAACTTGCAGTTGATCACTTTTTTTTAAAGAATAATCCCTTTCGTGGAGTTCCCTGTAAGTATCTTAAGATTTTGTACACTACTTCCAAGTGTTCTTCATAGGGAGTATGCATAAACTAGCTTACCACACTGATAGCAAAGGAAATATCTAGTCTGGTGTAAGATAAATAGATTAGCTTTTCCACCAGTCATTGATATCGACCTGTATCCACTATAACTCCTTCCTTAACTTCACCCAACTTTGAGTTAAATTTCATAGGAGTGTCTAAAGGTTTACTTCTAGTCATCTTAGTTTCTTCTAAAAGATCTAGGATATGCTTCTGTTCGATGACTACTATGCCCTTCTTAGATCTAGCAGTTTTCATCTTTAGGAAGTATCTAAGAGACCTCAGGTCTCTTATTTCAAACTCATTCGAGAGATTCTCTTTAAGATTTTCAATTTCCTCAAAATCATTGCTAGCGAGGATAATGTCGTCTATATACACAACTAGAATCGCAATCCTTCCCTCTATAGAATCTTTTTCACAGTGTGAGCACTTGAGCACATAATTTCTCTAAGTATGTTTTGTACATTCAGAATTCTCCCTTTTTTTTATAAAAAAGTTTATGACTATAACTAATATTTATAACCTAAATCTTCAATGGTCTTCTTTGAGAAATCTGCTTGTAGAGTCTTCTAAAGTCTGTTATTAGTTGAGTCCTGTAACCAACTCTAACTAACTGACGTTCTAGTATATTCTTCAATTACATTTATCTGCGCATTTAACAAATTCATCAAAACAGTTCACACACCTCTATTATTATTATTATTATTTGATTTTCATCAAAATCAATAGAAGTGAAGTCTTCTTGATTTAACACCCGTCTTGCGTGTGATCCAGCTAACCTTCTACTCAATGTCCATCTCAAGCCTTCTTTTGGTCTTATATCCCAATCTTGCATCTCATCGAAGATTTCCGCTAATGTGCACCAACGCACGCCAATGCTTGACATTGCCCCTTTTTCTCCTTACCTCCTTGCAAATGGATGCCTTGTTTTGTTGTTCCTCGTGTCAAACACTGGTTAGGACTCGCCAATGCCCGCACGATTCTGCTATCTTAGACTTAGTGGTCTAACACCTTGTATCTCTCAGTCGACCCATTTACTCTATACTTCACCATATACACCTATTTACAATCCACCAGTTTCTTTCCTTGTAGTAACTTAGCCAACTCCTAAGTTTTGTTCTTCTCTAATGCCTCCATCTCCAAATTCATAGCTTGTTTCCATTTTCCATTAGACAAAGCCTCAAATAAGGTGGTAGGGGTGGTGATGGTAGGCTTACAAGGAAAGCTCTATGAGATGAAAAATTCTTAAACAACAGAAATGTGTAAGAGGGTATAATGGTCGTTTTGCATACTCTCTGGTTCCCTTCCTGATGGCAATTGGAAGGTCCTGGTGATTGTTATTCTCATGAAATTCATTTCATCTTGTAATGGAGAGTCAGAAATTGTTAACTCATTCAAAGGATCGGAGTTGGACTTTTGGACTTGCACAGGTTTCGGGACAGCCATATTCCTTCTTGTGTATACTTTACCTTTGCCAAATCTCACATTATGTTTCTCTTGTGGTTCATTTGGTGTTTTAGATTAACAAAGAGGTGCGGAAGAATCAGATGAACAATGAGGGGCGGAAGCAAATGTAGGAGGATCAAATGGAGTCTTAGACAATGATAGATTTGTAGAAAAATAGAGTAGAACAAGAATGAAACAATGAATTACGTGGTTCAATTAATTCAACCTACGTCCACAGGAACGAACAACTTCCTTAAATCTCTTCTTTTTTCTGTACAAGATATAGAGTTTTATGATGTACAAATGAGATTAAAATTTAGGAAGGAAACCCATCTACGAAAGGGTATAATGAGGGGAGATTGCCTCCAATTTAGGAAGATCAAAATAGGTGGAAATCTCTCAATTTCTTGATTTCCACGCTCTCCCTCAAGTTGGATTGTACATGTTGATCATATCCAACTTGCCAATGAAATCATCGAAATCCTGCCTTGGCAATCCTTTAGTGAATATATTGACTGTTTGCTCCTTTGTAGAAATATATATCATGCGGATTATTCCTTCAACTTTCTCTTTGATAAAATGTCGGTCCACCTCTATATACTTGGTTTTGTCATGTTGAACTATATTGAGGGAAATATTGATTGCTACTTTGTTATCACAATATAGTCTCATAGGTGATTCTAATTTGATATGTAGTTCTTGCAAGAGTTTCTTTATCCATAACCTCTCGCATATACTGTGTGCCACAACTCTGAACTTAGCTTCGGCACCATTTCGAGCCACTATGTTTTGCTTCTTGCTTCTCAATGTAACTAGATTTTCCCATATAAAGGTGCAATATCCAGAAGTCGATCTTCTATCATCAGTAGAGCTAGCCCAATTTACATCTGTAAAAATTTCTATTCCCTATCCATCACATTTCTTAAAGAATAGGCCTTTACCAGGAGTACCTTTGAGGTACCTAAGAATCTTATACACTCCTTCAAAGTGAGCCTCCTTCGGTGAATGCATATGTTGAGTCGCCACACGCTTACAGCAAAGGCGATGTCTGGTCTGGTATGAAGGAGATATATTGGTCTACCCACTAGTCTTTGGTATCTTCTTTGTCAACTGATTTCCCTGTATCAATCGTTCCCCTAGTTGTTTTTATAGGAGTATCACTTGGCTAGAAACCCAGCATCCTAGTTTCATTTAATAGATCAATCACATATTTTTGTTATGAGACACTGATTTCTTTTTTTGATCTAGCAACCTTCATGCCTAAGAAATATCTCATCTAGCCAAGATCTTTTACTTTAAATTTAGTGGCTAGGACTTTCTTCAACCTTGCCATTTTCAATACATCATCCCCTGTTAGTACAATGTCGTCTACATACACAATTAGGATGGTTTTCTTCCCTTCTTTGGATTGTTCAAAGATCATGGTATGATCCGAATGACCCTGTTGATATCCTTGACCTTTTATCATTTTAGCGACTCCTTAAACCATGCTTTTGGAGACTGTTTCAACCCATACAATGATTTCTTTAACTTACAAACTTTTCCTTCCTAACCCTGGTGGTAAGGTCATAAAGACTTCTTCCTCTAACTCACCATTTAAAAAGGCATTTTTATGTCAAATTGTTGGAGTGGCCAATCTAAGTTGGTTGCCAAAGAGAGTAAGACTCGTATTGTATTCAGCTTTGCCATAGGTGCAAAGGTCTCTGTGTAGTCAATTCCATATGTCTGAGTAAACCCTTTTGCAACAAGTGATGCATTATACCGTTCTATTGTATCATTTGTCTTATACTTTACTGTGAATACCCATTTGCACCCTACTGGTCTTTTTCCTCTCGATAACTCTACCAGGTCCCTTGTCTCATTCTTTCCAAGAGCTCTCATTTCCTCCAATACTGCCCTTGCACTTAGGGTTTTGAAAAGCCTCATGAATATCTTTTGGGATTATGATCCTGTCAAGGTTAGAGGTAAAAGCATGATATTTGGTAGATAGGGTATTATAGGACACAAATTTTGATATAGGATGAACAAGAACGTGGTTGTTTTCTTAGAGCAATGGGAAGATTTAGGTCATCAGAATTTATTACTTGATCATGGTGGGTTGGATTTGTCATCGGGTCCGACTCCTTTGGTGCTTCAGGTGTGAGGTTCTCTTGAGATTGTGGCTTTCGCCTCCTTGAGTGAACCAACGCTTCTTTTTGTTTTTTTCCATCTTCCCCCAAAATTGCTGAAGGAACTCCACTTGGTGAGGTTTCTTTGGGTCCAGGAAGAAGGAAATCAAAATCCATGAAACAAGCTTCATTCAAGTGCTCCCCTTGAAGTGAGGGCAGAGAGTAATAGGGTGTGGTTTCAAAGAAGGTCACGTCACGACTAACAAACATGCGACGGGTGAGAGGGTCATAACATTGATAGCCTTTTTGAGTAAGGGAAATAGCCAAGGAAGACACATTTAATTGCTTGTGAATCTAATTTGGTGCAATTATGAGGGTGGACATGAACTAAGGCAGCGCACTCAAACACTCTTAATGACAAGTCAGAAATGAGTCTTGAGGTGGGAAAGGATTGCTAGAACTTTTGAACCTGAGTGATAAAGGAGAGGATGCGGCTAGGCTTTCGATTGATTAGATAGGTGTCTGTCAGGATATCATCCCCCCAAAAATTATAGGTAAGTGGGTAGTGAAGAATAAAGCTAGGGCAACTTCAAGGATTTGTCAGTTTTTTCTTTCAGCAAGCTCATTTTGTTGGGGTGTATCTAGACATGAGCTTTGGTGCATTATTCCATGCTCTTGAAGGTATGTGCCCAACACTTCATTAAAGTATTCGGTACCTTTATCAGTATGAAGGATTTCGATATTGGTTTGAAATTGGGTATGGACCATAGAATGGAAATTCATAAAGATTGAACGAACCTCATTTTTATCACCCAAGAGGTATACCCAACAAAGACGTGTGTGGTCATCAATAAAGGTGACAAACCACTTGGTGTGTATTCTATTTTGAGTTATGGATGGTCCCCATAGCTTGCTATGAATCATGTTGAATGGTTTGGAGGGTTTGTATATTGATCTAGGAAATTATGCCCTTTGTTGTTTTGCAAATTCACAAATTTCACACTGAAAATCACTGAACTGTTTATTCAAGAAAAGGGATGGACACAAACATTTCCTATAATGAAAATTGGGATGACCGATCCTAGAATGCCATAATAAAAGTTCACTGTCTTTAGAAAGAAATGCAAAACCACAACTAGTCTTAACATGATACTGAGTAGTGTGATGTCGGTCACTTACAATCTCCTCCTCAAAGTAGTAGAGTCCCTCATACTCCTTAGCACTACCAATCGTCTTCCCTGATGACATCCCGAAAGGTGCAATAGAACAGGAAAAAATTAGCTGAACAATTCAATGTCCTAGTCAATTGGCTTATAGATAATAGGTTATAGGCTAATTTAGGGACATGAAGGACAAGATCAAGAGGATTAGAGTCAGATAACCTAATACTCCCTTTGTTGGCTACCGAGGAGATAGAACTATCTGCAATTTTAACCTTTAAATTCCCAGAACAAGGTGAGTATGTAGTAAATAAATGATAATCACCAGTCATGTGATCAGAGGCTCCTGAGTCAATAATCTATGGAGTATTAGGATAAATACTTTAAGGCTTTTAGACAACTACCTCATTGGGATAATATTCTAGAAACAGATGACTGACTAGATGTTTTGAAAGTCGAGAACAACTCAAAGTTCTCCAGCTGTTCAGAACTAAAGCTACCGTTATTAGTTTTTTCTCCGAGATTCTTTTCAACCTGAGAATTAACTTTGGTTTGATAGCCTCGATTTTTCTGTTTGGGTTTCCAATTTGTTGGTTTCCCATGCAATTCCCAGCAATCGTCCTTCGAGTGACTTGATTTCTCGTAGTGTTCGCACCAAGGACGCCCTTTCTGCTATTTTGGGCCCAAAGCCTGTTGCTAGGTTGGGCCATTGTTTATAAGTTATTGGTTTTGGCTAAAGCCGACTTGCCATTTATTTTGGCCAGATCGTGACCCACAAGCTGCTAGGGTAGAGGGCTCATGCATTTCTTTCTCCTTTAGCATGACTCGTCATCGACTCTCCTCACGGCGCACCTTTGCAAGTGCCTCTCTCGTCGATGGCAAAAGACGTCGACCCAAGATTTGGCCCCTCAGTTCATCGATTTTGCGATTCAACCCTGCCAGAAACTCAAAAACCCGTTCGCTTTCTACCTTCCCCTTGTAGCGTGTGCTGTCGTTAGGGCATTGCCAAGCCTCATCTGAACTTAGATCGAGTTCTTGCTAAAGCCCCACCATTTCCACATAATATTCGGTGACTTCCCTTTCACCTTGTTTTAGTTGCCACAACCTAGTCTTGATCTTGAAGATTTGGGAATCATTTTCAACGTTTGAGTAAGTCTCCCAAGCGGCCTCCCAAACACCGTGTGCTGTTGGCAAAAACAAATAGGCCTTTCTGATTTGGGGCTACATCGAGTTCACTAGCTATGCAGTCACCATTGAATTTTCGGATCTCCAGCGTTGCAAAGCCAACGTCTCGATGGTGAGTGGTTTCTTCATCTCTCTGGTAAGATAACCCATTTTTCATTTTCCGTCTATTATCAACCTCATTGTTTGAGCCCATTCTTGGTAGTTTCTCCTGTTTAGTTTCTCCACTATGAGATTGAATGAGGAAGACTCCAGATTTTGTATGCCTATAGTAGGGAACACCTCCCTCTCGTTATAGAGAGTGTCGGAGGGAATGGAGCTACGGGTAGCGTCAGTCATTGAAGATGGCGGTCGCACTCGCTCTGATACCATGTAGAAAAATAGAGTGGAACAAGAATGACACCATGAATTACGTGGTTCGGCTAATTCAACCTACTTCCATGGGAACAAACAACTTCTCTTATATTTCTTCTTCTTTTTTCTGTACAAGATATAAGAGTTTTATAATGTACGAACGGGGTTCTAATTTAGGAAGGAAACCCATCTACGAAAGGGTATAATTAGGAGAGATTGCCTCCAATTTAGGAAGATCAAAATAGGACGAAATCCCTCAATCTCGTGATTTCCACAAGATCAAGCAAAAAATCTTCCTTATCTTCTCTAGTTAAATTCTCCCCCTGAAGATAAGGATTGGTGAAATAAGGTTGTTGTTCAATGAATGTGACATCTATCGAGACATAGAATTTCTTAGTGGAGGATGGTAACACTTATACCCTTTCTGAGTTGACGAATAGCCCACAAAGACACACTTTAGAGCCCTTAGATCTAATTTCCCCATGTTTTGACTATGAGCATGGAGAAAGGATGTACACCCAATGATCCTATGGACGAGGTTATTTGTAGTGTTTAGGGTTGGGCAAATAGTTGAAAGAATGTCCATACCTCTTAAATCCTAAGGTTTGAGAGGGCAAACGATTTATGAGATGAGTGGAGGTAAGAATTGCTTCTCCCCAAAAAACTTTAGACACTTGGTTTTGAAATAACAGGCCTCGGGTTTTCTCAGGAGATTACGTTTTGCTATCCTCTTTTGTTGTGGAGTTCTTACACAAGAAAACTCATGAATTATTCCCTCTTTCTGGAAGACTGGGGTAAGAATTTGATTGTAGTAGTCCCTAGCATTATCTGACCTAAATCTTTTGATATTGACCCCCAAATTGATTCTTGATCATGGAATAGAAGTTTGGGAGAATGGTACTAACATTAGACTTATGTTTGAGCAAAAAAATCTCCGTAACACGAGTACAATCATCAATGAAAGAAACAAACCATTTTGTCCTAGAAATATTAGAGACAATGGATGGAACTTAAATATCACTATGAATGAGATAGAAAGGAACATAACTTCTTTTATTACTACTTGGAAAAGGTACACGTTTGCATTTAGAAGTTCGCACACCTCACAATGGAAGTTTTCAACATTTAAACCTTTAAATAAAGAGTGAAACATAATCTTAATAATCCTAAATGATGGATGCCCAAGTCGACAATGGTGAAGCAAAATTTTCTCTTTATTGGAAGAAACAAATTCTGAAATGAAGGAATGTGGTAACCTACTCTTGGTTATGTTTAATTGGCTTGCTGCTTCAAGATAGTAAAGGTCATCACGTTCTCTAGCACGTCCAATCATCCTCCTTGAATCCTTGTCCTGAAGTACACAATAGTTACTATGAAAAATTACATTACAAGATAAATCTCTAGTGAGTTTCTGTATAGAAACAAGGTTTGTGGAAAATTTAGGAACATAAAGGACATTTTTTTGAATTACTGATGGGCTTATTATGACATCGCCTATACTGGCTACAGTGGTTAGGGATCCATCAGCTGTGGCTATTTTCCTATTGTTTGGACACGGGGAGTAGGATAGAAAGACATTGGATGAGTGGGTCCTATGATCGGTTGCTCCTGAGTCCATGACCCAAGAGTTAATGAAGGTTGTACCTGAGGCATTTAATCTTTAAAAAAAAAGGAAACTCACCTGAATATGCCAAAGAACAAGTACCTGAAGGCTTTCCAAGTTTCCTAAGGCTGCTGATAAGTGATCCCACCCTCTCAATTTCTTCTTTGTTGAGGCTACTCGGCTCTTGTGATATTGATTCGTCTTGTGATAGAGAAACAATGTGCACTTATCCATTGTTTCGTGGTTGATCTCCCTTCTGACCCCACTCATGGCTTATAGGTTTTCCATGAAGTTTCCAGCATTTCTCATGTGTATGTCAATGTTTCTTGCAATAAGTACACCATAGTTCATCACAGTTTTGAGGCTTTGACTGATTATTTTTCCTTCAAAAATTGCTTGTCTCTTCGTAGTTGTGGTTGATTTGTTATTAACAGCCACCATAACTGAAATGTCAATGATTTGTGGTTCAAGAATCAGCCCTCTCCTACTTTCTTGACTTCGGATTAAACCCACTACCTTATTAAAACATGGAATCTCTAACTTCCCAAGAATTTGTATCCTTATTCGATCAAATCCTGGATTCAGTCCAACCAGAAAATTATAAACTCTTATCTTGTTCAATGAAGGTCTTTAGAACTGCTGCATCTTCCGGATACTTAGTTTTTATCACCTGGTAGTGATCCAATTCTTGCCACAAGGATTTCAACTGATTTGTGTATTCCATGACTATTTTGTTTCCTTGTTTTGCAACAGCAGTTTTCACCTTTACTTCGTACACTTGTGCCGCATCTCTAGCCTTGGAATAAGTTTGTTGAATTGCATCCTATCAGAATTTAGGGTTTCAAGGTACCTACTTTATTGAAACTTAATAGGATATATATACATAAAGAGTACAACATAGATTAGGAAACAAATCTCCTAATCCTTACTAAACTAGGAATCTAACCCTATCTGAGGAGGATCCCTTATTTTTAGGGATCCTAATACATATTCTATATCTAATACAATATCTACAACAGAGTCTCACACTCCCCTTCAAGCTGGTGAATAGGAATTTTCCATTCCCAGCTTGGATACAATGTTCTCAAATATTGAGCTACTCAATCTTTTAGTGAAAATGTCAGCAAGTTGTCCTTGTGTTGGTAGATACGGAGTGCATATCAAACCACTGTCTAACTTCTCCTTGATG
>JANZLD010000001.1:17046576-17058500 GCA_026413575.1 Erythroxylum carthagenense
ATTAATCAAACTAAGGCATAAACTCATAATTAACACAATTCCTGCTTAATGACATTATATATAAAAAATTCGGGGTCTAACAAAAGCATTGATAATATAAATGAAATGTGCATGTGTTAGAAATTGATTCGTTATATTCCATATAAAATAATTCATATTGACGTACAAACATGAATTTACTCTTTTTCACTTTAAGTGATGCTTTCATGTGCGATTTCATGTGTATTCCATACCTTTTAATTTTTTTTACACATGTATACTCAATTAAATTCATTCTTAATTGATCCAAAAAATAAAATTGATATGGCCTTGCTATTCAATGTAATAAGTCTCCTATCCTTATAGTCCCACTCACTTCTGTCTTTTAGTGTCTTAGTCTCCATAATGTCTCTTCTTAAGGATTTTATTATGATCTGAGGTCCATCCTCTAAAACTTCCTAAACTTTGGTCCTTTGACGAAAAGAAAGTATTTCATCAAAGTCTTCGAGTAAAGGTAATTTTTCATCAAAAAATTGGGGTCCATACTTTTTTTATTTCTTTGACCAAAAGGTAAGTCAAATTATACCATAATAACATTTTTCCAAATTTTGCTAAAATATTACATGCCTAAATTGGACTTGCTTTAATGCCAATTATTGATCTTCAAATGGCGTAAGAAAGGGAAGTGAATTGTGTGTTCACTTTATACTTATTTGTAAACTAATAGGTGGATGACCTATTTTAATAAATAATTATTACAAATTCATATATGAAAATTACAAAGAAATAAGAATAATAAATAAATGAGAATAGAGAAAGAGAGACAAAATTAATTTATAGTAACTCACTAAACCATGCTTAATCTACCCCTACTCTCAAAGCTTCACTTATAAAGTCACCATTTTTCTCCTTTAATGGGTAATGTACAACCCTTTCTACAAAATTTTCTTTATCATGGGTGAAGACGAATACTTGTAATCATCTTGCATTGCTATGAGTAAAGCAAATCTTGTTAAGGTAAGTGTACAACTCAAAAATTCTTTCTCTTATTCACACAAATAAATAATGACTTAATATGTATTATGTAATGTGTAGATACTCTCTAGGCATTTAAAGGTCCTAGTAACTCTATAATATGCCCAACCAAGCTCTCATAACTCATATATTATCTATTTATACTCAATAACAAAAAAAGTTATAAAAGACAAAAATTAGTTATTACAATAATTAGTAACAATTGTATTGATCGCCAATCTAGTATATATTGGTCAACTAATTCATTAACCAATATGATATACAAATTCACAACATATAATGTTTCACATCTTTTGATACATTGGTCGACCACCCCTAAAGATTGGTTGATCAATTTGTCTAGAAACAACAAATGACTAGTGTGTATAAAAACATGTTTCTAACAAATTTTAAAGCTCTTCTAAAGATCAATCTACTCTCCTTTGACTACAACTTGATCTAAAATTATTTAAAAAGTTTCTCAAAAATTATTTTGAAAATCAAAAGTTAATTTAAAAATTAAATTATTTTTTCTTGATTATGAAAGCATTTATACATTATGTCCTATATACAAATGATCACATAATGATTGAGTTCCTAATTTGCTAAAATAACCAAGATAAAGTTACAAGAATGATTACAATGATTTGATTAGGTCTTGATATGCTTAATTCCTCATTGTTATTGATTTTTTACTTGAATTGCATATATGCTTCAATTTGTTCATTTTCTCCATCCACTAATTGTTCAATCATTTAATTAACTCCTTTGCTCAATTTGCCCTTCAATTGAACATTATTATTCATTTATTTCTTGAGTCTATTTTAACAGAATTGGTGATATTACCAAAATTAAATTCATTAATAAAAATATGTTTTGTTACCATGAAAGTCATGATATTAAGACCTACCTTAGTCAGTAGTAACTAAGCAAAAAGAATAATCAAAAGCAAATTAAACTAAACCTCAAAGACCTTAAAATGATATTTACATATTAGTATTAGCTATATAGTAGTGAAATAACATAGACTAAGTTTTAGACCATATTCTAAACTTAACTAAATAGAAGACTAGGTTGGTCGACCTACCTTTAAAATCCTTTTTTTTTAATCTAATGAAGATAATTATATAACCATTAAATTGTTGATTTTTATAGTCATTATGATTATTGTAAATCAAGAATGTTAAATTATGCGGAATATCTTAGTCTACAAAGCCCATAATGGCCAAGAACTCCATCAATTTGATAGCTCCCTATGTTTTCCTTTAACAATTCCACAAGTAATTCATGGTTGTGTAAGAGGAACACCCTACCGGGCTATGGATAATAGAACTGGTCTTTATTTTAGGACTTCCTTTATGATAAAGGGGCTCTGCTTCTCTGATTGGCAACCTACCTCATAATCATGCACCCTTTCCATAGAGAGATTACTACAAGCCATCTCCAACGATGCAATGAATTTACTCCAAGGAAAACACCAAAATCTAACACTAAAATGATGTAACGAATAGTAATATACCAAATTTGGTGTATTAATATTCATGCACTAAAAGTTGTATAAAGACAATTTTGTTCATTTTCTTTTTAACATATTCCTTTTATGTCCTTCTCATAATTTGATTTATTTACATAATTTACTAAGTAATTAAATTTAAAATGTATATTACTTTAGATAAAATATATCATTACAAAGATCTCATTGAGATATTTAAAATGACACTAATATTGAATATAATATTAAATTTATTTATAATATTTATTTATAATTCTTATTTATAAATGTTACAAATTCATTAATAAAATATGTTTTTATCCAAAATGGTCTACCTTGGTATAAACCATTCATGATCCTTGAGAGTTGAGACCCAAAAAAAAATTATTCGAGAAGATGCAAGAAGCATATAGGAAGGGTGTCAAGTGTGTATTTGGAGTTCTCCAGTCAAGATTTACAATTATCAAAAGATAGGCACGTTTTGGAAAAAAAAATCCATTTTACATGATATTATATCAGTATGATGTATAATGCATAATATAATTATTGAAGACGAACGTAATACTTAAGCAGCCATACAAAATTGGAGCGAAATGTTAGCCCCTGAAATTAATATTAATAAAGACGATACAATTATATTTCAAGAATTCCTTATGAGACATAAGCAAATTAAAGATAAAAAAGCTTATTATGAACTTCATAATGTATTGATTGAATATTTCTGAGAACGATATAGTAATTCAGAGGATTAGAGGTTAAATGTGCAATAAAAATATTATTTTTGTGTATGTTATTAATTTGTAATTGCAATAATATTAATTATATTGTTAAGTAATATTAATTTAATATAAAGTATATATTAATTAATTAAAAATAATGATTTTATTTTAATTTTTATAAATAAATAAATAAAAATTTGGTGTAAAAATTTAGTGTAGAGTGGTTAGAGTAACATCAAATTTAATGTAAAATTTTAGTGGAATGGTTGGCCTGTGTTCGGTCTCCTTAAGGTTACTAAGAAAAAAGGGCCAATCCTAGAAGGTCGTTGTCAAGCTTTCCCAAAATATTCAAATATTAAATTTCATTCATGTCCTTTACTTTCTCTAAAATGATCACATAAAGTTATGAAGACTTGCGATTAAAATGTTTGGGTAGTCTGTCATGTCACCTAGCTTTTATCTGTTAAAAAATTCCATTTACATAGAATGCAGATAGATGATTTTTCCCTATTCAGCAGGCAGTGAATGAGACTCATTTGGCTGTGTTTTTAGTGATGCATGATGTAGAAGCTAAAGTTTGCTTGCTTATCATATTATCTTATGTCATATAGTAGCTTGCAATTAGATTCAATGTCGATATACTCTTCCTTTCATAATTTTCTTGTTCTTCATTAATAGCCCTGGGGGATGAGAAAGTACTGCAAACAGATCAGCTCTCCCTAGGAATACATTTTTGTAATTGCATGGCCATGCCATCAAACAATCAGCCAATGGCTACTATACATTTTTACGTTGGTGAGATTAACCGTGGAAGATGGAGAAAACATTAGTAACTTACAGAATAAACTAACACAAACAATTTTCTTTCATGCAGGAGCGCCATATTTGGATGAGCGGTTGGTTAATCGTAGCAGATAACTGATCGCTGCAGTGGAGAAATTTTGTGATACTTTGGAAGAAATGAGTAATATGATCATATTAGAGGCCCTAAAAGTTAGTATGACTTTTCTATATCCTCTGTACATATTATTCAATCCGAACCCCTGGGAACCTTCACATTTTGGGGAAATAAACTTAGGTACAAAAAAGAATTCAACTCATTTACAGATGAAACAAGCTCAAGTTTTTATGCTAATCTATGCCTGTCCTATGGTGTATCAGATCTTCAATTAGTTAATAAGCCTGTTGTCGGTGATGGAAAATAGCCATAAATCATCCCAAGGTACGAGGTAAAATGGCCAAGATGTTGGTAGCTTTTCTTAGGTCTGCAAGTACTTCCATGTTCAGTAATGACTGACTATAGGCAGAAGTCAAGAGGAGGCAAGTTGAATAATGAGTGAGTCTATGACCAAGTGTCCTCTACAAAAATTCTGAAAATGAAGTCCCTAAAGCGTCTTGAATACTGCTTTGGATCAACGGCAGATATTGAAGTTGGATCGTATTGCATTGATTTGTACGCATGCTCAAGCTTCTTGCTAATATCATAGTCTTGTAATATGTCAATAATACCAAAAGTTAAGAAGACTTCAACCAATTCGCCAGTTGGTTCCCCAACCAACTGAGCCTCGCAATCACTTCTTCTAACCGTCTTTTCGACCCGTGCTGGCATGTTCTCGCCTAATTTAATTGCAGTCCATCTGCATGATACAAGATGGAAAGCCTTAGTAAACAAGTAAATGCTATGTTAGTTTGGAGCACACTTACCCTTCTCGGGAGTCATTCAGTTTTACCTTGTAGGGTCAAAAAGAAGTTGGTCCATATCTACACCAGAGAGGCGTGGAACTCCTGATTCACTATCAGTGTCCCGGTAACCTGCAGACAAATACAAGAGGCACTTTCATCAACCCAGATTAGTTATTTGATTATATAGCAGCAAAAGTTTAGACATGATTGGAAATAACCATTAGGAGTGTGCAGCCCCGTAGGAGTGCGAAGCCCCGTAGGAGTACGAACTCCAGAACTACGCGGTGGTGTCATTGCATCCCTGTATGTAGCTTCTCGGAAATGAAGACCAACCAAAAGACTGTAGTCCATAATTCTTTCTTGCTCAAGGAAGTCACAATCTCTATCCACTTGCCTGCACGTAAGGACATAGCGAAGTCGCCAATGGGAAAAAAGCGAAGAGAAGTATAGCAGATGGTAACATAGTAATCACTTCAACTAAAAAAAAAAATTCAGATTGCATGAGTGTTGTGTAATGTACACGTAAAAATGGAAATGTAGAAATTGATTTTCACCTGCAAAATTCTTGAAACCAAACTTTCTGCAGCCGGAATATGTAATTGAGATCGAGGTCCTTGAGGGTTGTTGTGGGATCTATTTCAGCCTCAGGTTTAGATGTTATACGACCATGGGAAGAACCTTTTAAGTCATATCGCCTATGAATAGGAATCTCGGTGCAGAACAGGTTGCCCATTATGATAAATCGTACCTGTGAAATATGAATGATCGAATTCATAATCTATACTTGCACTACATAGATATGGCTTTGACGACCACCGCCTTACCTTCTTCTGATTTGGACCAGTTAATTTCACACAATGCAGACCATAAAATTTTGTAACTAGCGTGTTTTCAAATGATCGGACATGTTTATAATAGGCTGGAAGCATTCTTATGAGGACCTGCGGTAATAGGACAGGGGATATTCAGATAAAGAATGAAATCAACCTCGTACCATGAACTTGAAAGACCATGTAAATGATTCTTGGAACTGCATCCCAAATGATGACGAACCATTATTTTGACATTTAACAAATAAGAGTCTTACTAACTTTAACTTCTGCTTTCTTCATGGTCTTTATCATGTAGCGGTCATCTTGTGTAAGATAAAAAAAGCTTCCACTTTTCCCAGGGGATGAGAGCTCCCTAAGGGCATCATTCCCACATATTGATAGCATATAATCAGCTGCATCCACATTGAACAATTTCCTGAGAGTCCTGAAAAGACAATTATGCTGGCAAGTTAGGCAGGTCATAGTCACCGATCAAATTATCATATGATAGGATTGATAGACTGAAACAAAGAAATTGATAAAACAAACTCTGACCTGAAAACTAAAGGGCAGTAATCCTTCCATTTGAAATCAGTCGACTGATGAGGCGGAGTGTGTTTAGATCCTTCAGGTGGAAATTTAGTCCAAACTTTTTCCTTGGGATCAAAGGCTGATGACTTCAAATCTAGAGATATTGGTGGACCAGGCCTACCCACCGAGTGCCTGCGCAATCACATGAACATATCAATTAGGTGAAAGATGACAAATCCAATAATTTTACAAGAAGCCACAAAAAGGTTTGACAGAATAGTGTTCCGCAGAAAACAGAAGAGAAGATGGAACGAGAAAAAAGAAATGAGGCAATACGGAGTTCCAAGGTACCTGATTCCCAACTGCAGATTGAGCATGAGATCGTAATTCTTATGCCCTTTGGCTATTATATTCCCTTGCTTTTTCTGAGGCTGTGTTATCAATCTATATATTTTTGAATCTAAATCTTCAAGCTGAAGATTTCCAAACCCTTCGTCACCATCCATCCATTCTCCATCACCACCACCAACACTACCAATGTCATTGCCGTCTCCTGAAGTCAAACTGTAATTACTCAACCTTCCGTCCACTGAAATTCTCCTATTCCTTCCATTATTAACATTTCCCTTATTTGGCTTTGGAATCCCAAGTTCATTAGTACCAGGCCAACATAACACCTTCTGTGATGGAAGAATTGACATCTTTTCACCATCAGCAATCTTGCAGTCCTTCAGGTCCACCAAGTAAACTTCTTGTGGATCCCAATCTATGTCACCTGATGAGGAATCAGAAGGATAGTAAGTTCCATTTTGGTCTTTAGGATCTTTACTCCAAATACCCACATAGAAACTCCCATCTGACCATCTGAATGTCCCATTTCCTTTAGGCAAACCGTTCTCCCAGAACCCGTCGTATCTATTGCCACTGCTCCAAATCATAGTTCCATTACCATTCATTATACCGTTCATCCATTGGCCAATGTAGTGATCGCCATTTTTCCATTGGTATCTTCCATGGCCATCTTGATTCCCTTTTCTCCAATCACCGTCATAATAGTCGCCATTGGCATAGCTCTGTGTACCTTGTCCATGTTTCAGATTCATAACCCATAAACCCCTATAAGTATCACCTGAAGAACCTGTATAAGTCCCTTTACCATCCATAAAACCAGTTTTAAAATCGCCCTCATAGGTAGCACCAGAAGGCCAACTAAATTTGCCCTTTCCCATTGTTTTGCCTCTACGCCATTCACCAACGTACATACAACCATCAGCCCACAGGTATTTACCGTTGCCATGAGGAAAGCCATCCAACCAATGGCCTGTGTAGAAATCGCCATTAGGAAGGATTTTCTCCGCATAGCTTAAAGCCTGAGAGGAGGACATTTCATCGTCATCTGCATGAGCGACCGCAGCTGACATCATGGTACCAAAGATGGTATGCGCTCTTTTCTTCGTTGAAGCGTGTGACTTCTTTATTGTTGCTTCCCAAGCCTTAACAATGCCTTTGAGCTCCTTGCTCATTTCCCTTCTTCTGTCTTCCTACATAAGACCAAAAAAAAGAAAAAAAAGAAAAGAAAGGAAACAGAACAAGCACAAACGAAGTGACACTATCTCCCCTGTCTCACACAACCACCTTGTTGTCACTCTTGCATCTTCTATTTCCCTCCAAACATTGAAGTTCTCATCTTTTTCTACCTCTCTGTCTCATTTTTGTTCCTTTGTCAGCTTGAGGATAAGAAGAAAACATTTTTTAACCAAACCCAGAAAAGGGGGAACCTCAGGGAATCAATCAGTCTCAGCAGATGTCTTGTTTTCTGAGGATATATTCGGAGTAATCTTTGTATTTGTTTACATTAGAGAAATTGGGAAGTTGGCAGAGAATTCAGAGACAGTTGAGGAGGTGTTGTGTTAGATTTAGATTGATGGGAAAAGCAAAAGAGAGGAATGGTGCCAATGAGTGGCATTTTCTCTTTCTCTTTTCCTTATTTTCTTCTCTTTTGTTTTTCCCCCAATTCTGAGTTGCGTGGGATTCAACCACTGGATTCTTTCAGATCCCGTATTTGCCTCCTGAAACTACTAACAGACCCAACAGTTGGAGGCAAGAAAGAAATAGTGGTGATGATACGACTTCCCTTTTTAGTGTCTTAACAAAGGCACCTAAATTTGGCATTGGTTCTAATTTTTAGTGTCTTCCTCCCTCCTTTTGCTATCTATGTAATGGATTCTGCTTTTTTTTTTCCTCATTTTCCTATATATTTCATTTCCTTTCCTTTGTTGTGTCTAAATGCAGAACCAATCTAGCATTCTAAAAAGCACATATTTATTATACTTACTCAACCATTTTTCTTTTTGCCATTATCACAAAATTCACAATAATACATTAGGATCTCAAAAAAAAAGACAGAGAGAAATGTCAGACATGAAATGTACTTAAATTTGATAAAAGGCAACCTAGAATAATAACGAGGGGGTTACGTTGATAATGCGAACCAAGTCCAACTCCGCGTAAAACGAGTCGTGCAGCCCTGCCATGCTTCCTATTCAGACCAGGTCAAACTCCTAAAAAAGCCTATGCCCTAAACTCCTGGGGACCACATAGCTAAAAACTGCTTCTCTATTGGTTAGAACCAAAAGACGACACTTGGGCCTATATTCCCGAAATCGATCATTAATAATTACTTTACGTTTACTACGACGTTTCAGTTCTTTCTACTACTAGTTTTCTCTCTTTTGTTTTCATCTCCTTATTATTAGGGGTTAGGCTACTTCGATCGAACACCTGATTTGGTGGTTTTACTTGGTATGATGTATGGTTGCAAATGCCAATTGTAGCTTCCGTAACACTTTGGGGTTAAAGAATACTAGACACTTGCCATAATTAATTAGCATAATTTATTATTATTATTGTTATTATTATTTTTGTTATTGTTATTATTATTATACAGTAATTATATTTTTTATATATTAAGATAGGAAATCTTTTTTAGGTAATGATAAGCGTCAAACATTTATGATCCAATTAAAATATGTTAATAATAGAACTAGAAGCTCTAAAGCATTATCTTGTATTTGTCATAAGTAGAATCCTCGAAAATGAATTCTGATTTTAATGGAAAAATCCCCTTGTATTATCGTACATAAATGAATTGAAGGAGGAGACATGGATTCTTACGGTGAGCATGTATGTCTGCAGTTGTAATAATGGAGAAGAGAGCGTTAAGATCAGCATGGACAAGTTGTCTTTTGATGTGAATGGAACGGTCTCCTACTACGGCGGCATGCTGTCAGAACTAAATAGCGCTTTTTGTCACCCTCCTGGTTTATAGGGAGCATCTAAGTTTCCTATAAATAGTAATACTAGACGGTGAATTTAGTAATGTTCAACTTTGTTTAATGAGCTACATAAAAGAAGGTATTCCATACATGGTACATCTTCAAGCTTCGCTCCAGCCTGATACCATATTTTAACTTAAGAAAATTATTTCTTTTTTAACTAATATTTTCACTGTTTACGATTATTTGGTGGTAATTAACGTTATCTCATTTTCATCATAGGATCGGCAAATCCGTTCAAAAGATTTGAAGGTATCACAAAGGACGAAGAAAAGCAGCAAAAGTTGACAGAGGCGAACATATAAATAAAGGTACATGTATAGAACATGACATGTTCACTTTTATCATTTACTTGACAAAGATAGCACCCATAAGGGAACGAGGAAGTCTTGAACTTGATCAGGCCAATGTGATGCATCATTACCATGGCAATTGATGGCCCAAATGCTTGGAGAGTTTAGCAGTTGCCAGTAACAGACTAAAGTTTTTTTTTATTAAATTTTATTGACATATTTATATAAATTGTACTTAAATTAATTGTTAAAATTAACTGAATAAGATTAAAATGCGAAAAAAGCTTTGGTGCTTGGGCGGGCATTGAAGATTGTCTGAAAAAGGCTGACAGTTTGACGTCAACAAAAGCCAACAGAGTTCCTAAGTAAGTGTCTGCCACTGTTATAAGCGTTTGGGAGTCAATCTATTTTGATTTTTGGAGCTTTGCCAACTTCCCTCAAAAGACTTTGGCACATCCAAGGTTTTGTTTTGATGCTTTTTCTTTTTCTAGTTTTTATTCATCTGGTCCCAAGATATTATTAGCGATGTGTTGTTTCCTTGCTGTTTCGTACTAGAACGTGTTTCATTCTTTCTTCGTTATGGGTTAAATCAAACTTGGACTACGAATCTGAGACTTCTGTACACACATTTCACCACCACTTCTGCTTAATTCTTTTCCGAATGAACGTCTGTAACCAAATTCTACTGTTTCCTTCCAATTTCTGACTGAGGCTACAATATATTGGAAATATTTTTTTAAGCTAAAAGGAGTATGGAGTCTAGACATCTACGGTAAAAAGACTTCTTTTTTACATTTAGACTATTTTTCGCTTAAATTAAGTAGTTTCTTTACCAATTAACCTACACCTTGGATTGAAAACTTCCTATTTTACTAACTGGTTTCAAATCTTGCTCAATTGTGGTCCCGTTAGTCTCTTTATTCATATAGTTTATAAATAATTCCTATCCAAGATTATTAATTCGGACTGCATGGGCGCGCACACACATATTATATATAGATAGGAATTATTTATTACATATATAAAATTCACCTGTCACTTGAAAATATGTATCTCTGGGTCGATTCATGTAATTTTCTTGTTGCTTATCTACCCTCATGTTTTATAGACAATCAAAGAAGGTCTGTAAATTAAAGTAACTGATAGTTCTCAATTCCTTGTTAGCAACAACTAGTGGCGTTAGGTTTGAGGTTTGAAAATGAAATAATGAAATAATTGTAAAAAATAGTGTTTGTTTTGGGGTTTTCAATTCTAAGGGAATGGATTTATTTTATTAAATTTGGGAATATACTAAACTTACCAAGAAGGTGGGTATCGAATTTTTATTCCAATATAAGTTTTTATCACGTTTATTTTTTTTACTTTTTATCCCTAACCTTTATTTTACTATCCTCTTTATTTCCTTATCGCCTCTCAATTTCTTACGATAAAATTGCGATAAAATTCCTTGATCGCAATTTTTTCCCATTGATGAAAAGTGTTTGGTTTTTTTTATAAACATATAGAGATAGCCCCAATAAACATATGAAGGGTAAATTATTTTCATTTTTATTGAGAATAAAAATGATATTATATTATCTTTCATTTCTATTAATGCAACAAATCAAACAACATTACTGGTATTAATACAGAAACCCAAGTTATAAACCAAACATCATTTTTTTATTTTTCATACCCATTCTCATCCCCTTCTACTATTATA
This sequence comes from Erythroxylum carthagenense, assembly GCA_026413575.1. NCBI lineage: Eukaryota > Viridiplantae > Streptophyta > Magnoliopsida > Malpighiales > Erythroxylaceae > Erythroxylum > Erythroxylum carthagenense. The sequence goes on from JANZLD010000001.1 coordinate 17,058,137, forward strand.
CTCATATCCATAATCAATCACGTGCTCAAACCAAACACCCACTAAGTATTAGTATATGGTAATATGATTCTACTTTTAATTTTTATGTTGTAAATTTTAATTTTTGTTTTCTATTTTCAATTTTTTCTTTCTAATAAAAACAAAAACTTATTTAGTTGTTAATGTTAATATATTTATATTATTAGACAAAAATTCAAAATAAATTATTTTAATTCAATTAATTTATTTTAATCTCTTATATAATATTTATTAACAAATAAATAATTATTTTATTAAAATAAATAATTTAAATTTAACTTTTATTATAAATTAATATTTATTTTAAATATGTTTTAATCTTCAAACAAAATTTTATTTAAAATAT
>JANZLD010000001.1:17110288-17121376 GCA_026413575.1 Erythroxylum carthagenense
TCCCCAAATCACAAGGAGTTCAAATTGAAAAACCCATAACACATTTTCATAAAATTGATCATAGAATCCTTAGACCCGTCCATTTCCTAAGCTCTTTGAACCAAAAATATTCCAAAAATCCAAAACCTTAAAAATCACTTACCTTGAATATTCACCCAACAAGGGATTTTCTTGGCTCTAATGGAAGCTTGACCTTCCTCTAACTTTTCCTTCTTGAATAAACTCCAAACACCCACTTGAACTCCAAGAAAATGGAAAACCCTAGCTCTTCCTCTTTTTCTCCCATCTTTCTCTCTTTTTTGTGCTTCTCTCTTCCCTCTCTTTCTAATTTTCGTTTCCCTCTCTTCTAATGGGAAGACCGCTCATTTCTCTTGCCTTTTATACCACTTAAGCTTGCATAAAGTCTATTTTTCCCTTACTTATATGCCTTGCAACTTAAATGACTTAAGTGGTCTTCCAATTTTGCCCTCATGCATAAATTACCACCTTAATTCAATTTAAATCCAATCAACCCATGCCAGATGATCTTGTTCAAATTAACTTGTTAATTTCTCATATTAACATGCTAATCAATTCCTCAAAATTATAAAATAATCTATCAATGCCCCAAAAATTTATTTTAATTCATGCTTACTTTAGGACAATTTTCTAACTATCAAATTGAAGGAATTTGCTAAAACTTCCTTCTAGATAAATGTTCCTCATTGTCTTAATTTTCTAATGACATTAAAATCATTCAATTTGGTTCAGTAATCTGAAAGTTATACCTAAACACTTCCAAACTATTCTTATGCTGAAACATTATCCTGTGCATGACTTCCATCTAAAAATTGACTTTCTTAGAGACTGAATTAAAACTCAATTTTATTAGACAATTTGTAGCCTTATCGCTCTAGTTTAATCCAAATTAAGAATCATCTCATTCGGATAACTAGAGAAAAAGTTATGGTTCATGGTTCAAACACTTTCGGACTGTTACTAAACCGAGACTATACACTAAACCAAACTTCACTCCAGAAATTAAAAGTTTTAAGGACTGAATTGAAATTCGATTCCTTCAGATAACTTGTAGCTCCATGTCTCTAGTTTACTTAGAAACAAGAATCAATTCATTTGGAGCTCTACAGATCAAAATATCATCAAAATACTGAAGCATATTTAGTAAAATATTCAACTCATACTCTATTTACCGATCCTCTCACTTTGATTCAATCAATCTTTTCTACTTTATTTCAAACTCAAGAATTCTCCTTTTCTATACACATGAAGAATCGCCAACAATTCCTCATCTAATAGTTCTAGCTTCCAAGGAAAGTTCGGGGTCCAACACTCAAAGTGAATGAAAATAATCTGAGCCTCATAACATCATCAAACATCCCTTGGAATCTAAAGTGTGGCATATCTCTAAAAAGTTTGCTAGGTAGGCATTAAGATCGTTAGTTGATAACCCATAGAATTGACCACTGTTCTAGAGTATGTTTAGGAGTGTAGGCTTGATTGGTACTTAAATAAGGATCAATATAAGATATTGAATCTTATTTGGGCATAATTGGTATTTAATTAGAATTATTTGTAATTTTAATTAAAGTTTAATTGAAATTAATATTTAATTTCAATTAAATTACTAAAACAACCAAACCTTATCATAAATAGGCTTGAGCTCTATGAGGCTAGCACTTCATGCTTAACCCTCTCTGTAAGAGTTATAGAGTTCTCTCAACTTATTTTGTAGATAATGTTAGAGGTCCGACACTTGTGCGGCTACAGTGGTTGAGACGAATCGGTTTCAGAAATGGTTCGAGGGATGCATCAAGATAAAGATCAAGCTTTGGAATAAGGTATGAATTAAATTTTTTCTTTACTATGATTCGTGCCAATCATTTTATAGAATTAAATAGATCATAGCTTTTGAGAAATCAAAAGTCATAAAAAAGTTTCGTGATTATTCCGCTACGGTCGAGATCAGATCTCAACCCGATTTCCCAAAAGATTCTTTACCTCTCTCTAGGCTCTAAATCTAGCTTTTAGCTCAAGAAGGTAAGTTCTCATGACACCTTCTCAACCTTATGTAATCATAAGAACCTAAGAATAAGTGAAACCCACATGTCTCTTCAGGTTAGGGATCCCACGATCATGGGAATTAGCATGAATCCCATAATCTTGGGTTCTTGTTTTATAATTCCTTCAATTCTCTTCGCCTCTCCTCTCTTGGTCCCTAACTCAATCACAAATGTGGCCACCCTCCATTTATTCATTAAAATGATCAATTCTTACCCTAAATCCATATCAAACATAACAGAAGAACCATGATGATCAAATTAAACAAAAAATGCAAAATAAGTCCTAAAACACAACAATAATAATAAGCTATTATGTAAGAAACATAAATACTTAGAAAAACACACACTAATGCACATCTATCGCAATGTATGAATTATACTTTGCCTCGCATGCATTCAAGCTCATCTCAAGAATAAAGTAGGAGTAGGATGGTTTCAACAAAGGTAAGAAGATAACAACAAATTAAACAATGTTCTACTTCTAAAACTATCTTTATGAAGGATTTTTACATGGATTTTAATGTGTCAATTGAACATAATTTAGGAAAAACAGAGAGATGTGAGGGGGAAGTGCATTTCAGTAGTAAGAGGGAGGAGAAGGAGAGAGTTTTAGTAGAAACAACAAATTAAGAGATTCTGCCCTGTGTGTGTTGTGTGATGTGAGTGGAGAGGAAACTTGTCAAGTTTCTAGGCCAGCTACATGTCCTCTCTTTAGGTTGCCAAATGTCACTTAGTTCCTAGGCCATTGTCACTTCATTCTTCTACCATAAGTCACTTTATTTATAGGCTTATTCATCCTATATTTCCACATGTCAATTGTCTTGCTACTTAAAACTTTTCCTAGTCTAATTGTACATATCAATCCATCATTTTGCCAATTGTGACAAATAACTCCAAATTACTAATTTAATCCATCAATTCTTTTTTTTAGCAAAAAAAAATACAAGACATTATTAATACACAATCATGTCACAATTACTTATAAACTTTCATACCCCGGAACATGTCAATTGAGTGCAATTTTTTTCTAAATCAACATTCATATATGTATGCCCATATTATGCATGTAATATAATACAATTCATGTGATTAAGTAATTTAAATCTCTAATCTTACAGTAGGTTTGGAAATCGACTATTACATGGCTGCTATAATTCACTCAAGGTTGTGATGAAATTCCAGTAAACCATGAGTGACCTTTATGCTCTTCATTCTTCTTCTTTCTTGGTAATTTTTTGTCTTCTTCTTGCTCTAATTGCTCTAATATTCTTTATTTTTATTCCATGGAGACAAATGGATAGGAATCTTCGACAAAATGGCTCAAATATAAAGCTTTCAACTGACTTCAGCTCCATCAATTTCGAATTGTACCTAAAACCATATATCAACTAAAGTGAGTCTCTTAAGCAATTTCATATGATTAATAACTAAGTTTAATGGAGTAAATGTATAATCAATTAAGCACATATCAATTTCTCCTGCAAATAGCTTTTTTCCATCATCGGGCAAATCATCAAAATTAAGCTCATAAACGCTAAAGACATTGACTCATTTCCCATATGTTCCAAGAAAGATTTTACTCATGATCAATTAACATTAATCACCTTTAGAAACTGAGTAATCTAATGGTAAACTTGGAAAATATGTTTAAGCACGATATGGTCATGGGTACACTCAAATACCATTCATAGTCAAGACATTCCATAACTTTGCATATCATTTCATTTCTCCAATATTCACATGCAAAATCATGGATTAAAGGACTTTTCAAGGTTGTAATATGGGTCAAGGTAAGGTGAGATGTATTTGTGTAAAGTAGCATGAAAGTTATCAAAGCTAGTGAAACAAAAATAACACTCAATATACTATCAAGTGAAAAAACTAAAATTCACTCACAATTGTGTATATCAACTATGATGAATTCAAAAACGATGTTGCATAACTCAAGTTTAAGCTCTCATATATAAACCATATAAAGCAAATACCAATTGGAAGGGATCATCACACAATTTATGAAAAGACTTTGAAACCCCAAACAGTGAACCTTCCAAGCTAACATCTACCTCATATTCAACAAGCTCAAGCACCCATTCAATACAACTTTAGGATGATGCATTAATCATGAGCAACTTTTCAACACATATGCACTTCCTCTTTGCTACATTTATTTAAACATTTTTTCCTTTTCTTTTTCTTTTTCTTTTTCTTTTCCTTTTTTTTTCTTTCCTTCTTTGTTTTTCTTTTCTTTTCTTTTTCTATTTTCTTTCTTTCTCTTTTTTCTCTCATTAAATTTAAAAGAAACTACATTAACATGAGAATTTCAAATATAAGACATAAAATAACATCCTAACATTACAACCAACCCACACATATGAAGACCCCCCACACTTATACTGTTGTCCATCCACAACTCAATAATCAAAAAATGTTCCACTAGCTCTAAGGCCTGGGAAGGACATTCATTAAGGTCTAAAGCATGTAATGTGGCTAATACACAAAAAAGGCAAATAAAGCTCAAGGGGACTTAACAAGGGAAAATCATGCCAATATGGTAGGCTATTTGGCTAATGTATTTCAAAACGCAAAGAATTCCTAATCATTTCCATGGTAACGCATGTGATAAAAATGTGGTCTTGAATAGAAATTCAAGACAAAGTTAGGACGAACAGCCCATGAAGGTCACATATAAATAAAGACAATGAGATTGATATGAATGTGCCAATCTAATAAAGCTTAAAATCTTACAGGCTTTATCTACCACTAGTCACTACTCTTCTAAAGATAATGCACATTGACCAGTCACAAAAGTAAAAGTACATGCTCAAGTTGCCATAAAATTCTCTAGTCAATTCATTCTCTACTCATAACTATATAGTCTTGGAAGCACTAGAAAATGAACCATTGTTTAATTTGTTTGTTTCATTATGTCTCTCGTTTTAATTAAAAACCTAAAACAAGTAAAAAACTATAAATACACTTGCATAAAGGAAATAAATATGAAAATTTAAAGGTAAAAAAATTAATTTCCTTTGGGTTACCTCCTAAAAAGCCCGTTTGTTTAGGGTCGCTGGCTCGACTCCATACTCTCCTCATGTGATAAAATTATGATCTTCTAGTTTCACAGTTTGAGCTACTTCCATAAGAGGTAGTTCGAGAGAGGGCCTTAGTCAATGATTCATCATATTCAGCAACTTCCCTATTTTTAGAATCTCAATCACTACTGAGTCCAAGCACTATAGAAGCACCTCGGATGTCTCTTCACCTTTTTTTTCATTCAATTCCTCTAACCTACTAGGTAAAAGTAAAGAGTCATTCTTAGCAACAAATTGGAACTCAGTATTTACCTTTGAGTATCCCTTTTAGCTTCGAGCTCCTCCTCAAGTTCTTCCACACAAGCAATTCCTTGAGTATTGCTCTCAAAATTCTCAGTTCCTCTTTGCTCTATAAGGCCTCTGTGCTAATGTCCCCTAGGTACACCTCAGGTTGAAACAGTTGTGTTTCTTTACCTTATGATGTTAAACTATCGAGAGCTTCCATTAACTGACCCATCTGGCTTGCCAGGTTCTAGATCCTAGAACTTGTTTCTTGCTGGAATTACATCTCCTCCTATTGTAATCGCAAAGTATTAACGACACAAACATTAACTAATTGCTCAAGATAAGTACTTCAGTTTTGTTGGCTTTCAAAATGTTGGACGTTAGACCCTGCATCTTGCAAAATTTGCCTTACATCATATTGGAACTCTTATACACTGTGTTGAAGTTGAATATTATTAGCAGTCACAATATTAAGCAAATCTTCCAGAGATGTACCTGAGTCATGATAAGAAGCTTCTAGTCTATACGGGAATTGTTATATGTCCAACATACACATGTATATATGTTATGTTCAATGTATGCTTAATTGATCATTCCAGGCATGTAATCTTATTCCCAAATGTTAATCATTTATACATCATGAATTATACATAATTTAGTTTGCAATTAGGTTTATGCCTTAAGTAAACTTGATCACTTTCCATTCATTATTCCTAAATTCATCAATCTTTTCCTAGTATTATACATTCACACAATTTCCTCGATTAATATTTATTCACACCTAATTCACCATACTCATATTATTTAGATCTCATTTGTATTCATAAAAACACCTTTATACTATTAACAACTCATATTTTACACTTATCCTTGAACATTTTCATGATTAAAAACCTCTTATATCACACAGACAATTCTAACTTTTAATTTGGATTTTCAGTAAGCCAAATGCCTGTTTGGATCGGCTTATATCAATAGAGCTTTTTGCAGTAAAGCTTTTTTAAGAAGAGCTTTTCTAAGAAGTCAGTTGATTGTTTGGCTATCATTTAAAAAAAGCTTTTTCTAATGAACTTCATATAATAGACTATTTGGCAATATAAAAATAAAAAATAATTTTAATTTTAACTATATTTTTATTTTGTAATAAAAATTATTTATGCATATAAATATTATTTAAAATATATTAAACAATATGCAAAGGACAATATATTAATTATTATATAATTTTAAACCATATTAAACATAAATGAAAATATATCTAACCAAATCTTTCATATGGATTATAATATAAGTAAAACTAACATAAAAATTAAATATTAAGGGTAAAGGGGACTAAAAAATAGGCTCATTAATTGATCTGAAAAATCTATCTGAAAAAGTACTTTCTTGAAAAGCTCCAAATTTGAGCTTCTCAAAAAACTATATTTTAGCTTCTAAGAAAGCCATTTCTATGAAAAATTTGCTTTTGGATTTTACAGCCAAACACTCATTTTTCCTAAAAATGCTTTTGCAGTGGAAAAAGTGCTTATTCACTCTCTAAAAGTTGAAACAAACAGGCACCAAATCTACACATTCACCAAACTTTTTCCAGCAATATATTTTCATACATTTACTCAATTCTCATTTATAATTCCATGTTCTTCAATGCTCATTCATCCATACCTTGTAAACATATAAGAGGCTGTTTGGTGGTGCTCGATGCTGCTGGAGCTCTGGTGGCGATGGTCACACTATAATCATTAATCACCTAGCAGGTTCAGGATTACTCAAATCTTATAGTACAACACTTTTTTCATAACTTTACATGGTTGATTGTTTGCTAATAATAATAATATACTTTTCTCATGTCCTTTAAGATCAAGTTTACATTAAAAGAACTCATTTATTCCTTTAACAAATCAAAATTTCTAGATTTGAACTCAACACAAGAAAACAGTTCATTCTTTAGATTATGACATCAATTAACTACATAAACTTATCAAGATATCTTCTGGCAAAACTTTTGACAAAAGAATTATTAAGACATCAATAAACATTTTTCATGTTTTATACTTTGACTAGTTCTGTAACACTTCATGTTAGGGGTTAGAATATTGAGGAATTTTAGTGCACTTTATGCTTTGCATAATTGAGTTTTCACTCATATATGCATATGCTATTTTGGACACATACAAATATTTGTACATCCATTTATTGACATTTTTTAGGTGTAAATGTTTTTAATGTGAATAAAGTGTGAATTACGGATTAACTGTCTTGAAAATTGAATTGGTGTGTATTAGAATTAATTTCATATTTTTGGAGACATTTAGGATATTTTGGAGACTTATCAAAATTTTGACATATTTTATACTAGGAAAAATATAAAAATAAGAGACAAATTAAAGTGTGACAATTGTATTAGAAAGTAGTTGACAAGTGGACTAATTATGGATTGACAATTGGACAAGTTACAATGTCACAAGTGGAGCAATTAGTAAGTGACGTATGGGCTAATTAAATGGGTGACAAATGTGAGATATGCCAAAGGACATGCGTCAATTAGGGATGGACCACCTAGTCACGTTTTTGGGTAAGAAAGTTTCTGCAGCTCCTTTATTTTGCCTCCACCAAAAACACTATCTTCTTTCTTGCTCATCTATTGTTTAAACACTTAACTTCTGCATTTTTACTGTTATTGGCTTACCCACGTTACACCTTGTGAGTCTTTTTCCATTTGAGGGTCTTGATTGCTACAAAATCTTTTTGTAATCCAACATCGAAATCTATTGGTTGCTCTCCCCATTTCTAGAAATTTTTGTTGAAGTGAGAGAAACTTAAGACAAGTAAGTTCTATGCAAGTTTTAATGTTTTAAACAGATGTATTTGTGAATGGGGTAAATGGTGTTGATGGAAGTCAAATTTGATTTCTGTCACTAAGTATGTCAAAATTTGGCTTGAAGTGAAGTTTCTGGATTCTGTCACTGTTTGTGAACAGTATGTAGTATTTTAGGGATAACTTTCAAAATACTGAACTAAGTTACACAAAATTGGTGTCACACTTAAGAAATAAAGGAACAATTTTTATAAGAAATTTTGGCATAAATCCTTCGTTTTCATTGTCAAATTGATCATGTAAAAGTGACCTAAAAGTCTGTTTTGGGAAGAGCTGGAAAAATAGGTAAGGTGATGAAGAAGACTTCGCAGGTCCACCCGAAATGTCGTGGTCATGCATGTACATGATCACGACTTCGCAAGACCAACCGGAGTGTTACGGTCACGCATATACACGATTGCAACTTAGTAGGACCATCTAGAGTGTCGCGGTTGTGTATGTACACGATTGCGACTTCCCTGTTTTTATCCGAAATGGTTGTTTTTTTTACATACTTTGATCTTTTTGTTATAACTTCTTCACCAGACATCCAGTTGACATCGGAATTGAATCAATAGACTCATAAGAATTGATCTTCACCTCCACCAAAAATCAAGGCTTTTCTAAAGTGGATTGATTGATGAATTTAAAATGGAAATATGACTGTGTTGAAGTATGATAACTAGGACGATTTTTACTAAACATACTTCATTAATTGGACTATAGCTTGATCTGTAGACCTCAAAATGAGAAGATTACTAATTTTAATTAAACTAAATACAAATTTTTTGAAGAGATTAAATTCTAATTCTGCCTCTAGGAATTTTAGAATCTGATTGGAAGTTGAGATAAGAATTCTGTTGGAGCTTAGGAATAGTTGGAAATCTTTTGAGTATAACTTTCAATATACTAAACCAAATTAGATGAATTTGGTATCAATGGAAACCTAAGACAAAGAAGGAAAACTTTTAAAAGGAAGTATTACCTAATTACCTAACCTTTATGATGAGAATAATTGAGCAAAGTGGACCCAAAAGTTGGTTGTGAAATAAATCTGGATTGAGGAATTGAGTATGGTTTCACATGATTGATAATGTGACAAGATTAATGTTAAGAAACCTGGAAATTTTTCATGAACATGCAACATACATATTGAGTATACATGAATGTGCATAAATGATTTCATAATCATTCATAATATTAATATGTGTATGTACTGAAATTTATAATGGAATGCATAGAGCAATGACTTCTAGATATTACGGGACTTCGAGGCCATAAGCAAAAAGGGAGCTTTAGTAAGTAATTTAGATACTCACTTTTGTAAGTAATCTCTTATGGTCTTTTGTAAATAATTTTTGATGAATATTCGTAAGAAATTCAATAAGTAATCCTTGAGTTTTTGCAAGTAATTTAGACGATCAATTTTGTAAGTAATTCAGTAAGTAATATTTGATAGTTTTGCTATGACTATTTTGTTTGCAATTGATATTGATCCATTAAATGATTCGCAAAGCTGTCAGATTGATAAGCTTGAATATTTGGCATGAAACTAATGAATGATATATGAATTATATTTTATATATTTTTGTTTTTGAATATGTTAATTCTTAGTTATGGGTAAATAGGCATGCCTAGAAGGGTTTGCAGGTGCTTTTGTGACACTTCGGTCTCCCTCTGTGACATTTCGGTGTCAAGACTTCAGTCTCCCTCTATGACACTTTAGTGTCAAGACTTCGGTCTCCCTCTGTATATGTCCCGTTACCCGCTTCTCTAAATGGATTTTATAGTGATCTGATTTTGTATTCTGATATCTGCTTGATTTTGATATAAACAAAGAAATTTTGTTTTGATTCTAAAAGGTTTATACCTTCTTTTGATATTCAGTTCTGTTTTCTGCACAATCTGTTCTGAGGTGCAATATGATATGTTTGAATTGTTTGTTCCGATAAACTATTAATATATGCTTCTATTATATCAGGATTATGTTTAATTAGTTATCAGTTTATGTATAAATTAGTTATTACTCACTAAGCTATATGCTTAGCATGGTGGATTTACCCCATGTAGGTTTAGAGCGAGGATATTAAAGACTGGCATGAGTTAACTGCAATGACCAATGGAGTCTGAGTTTTTTTTATTTTGATTAAAATGTTTTTGAGTTGATTTTGGGCTAGTAAATGATATATTTATGAATTTAAATTTTTATGATGGTTTGAAATAACCATAATACAGGCTAATTTCTGAACTTATAATTTGTAATATATGTTTGCTTTAATTTCTAAACTTATAATTTGTAATATATGTTTGCTTTAGTTTATGAAAATTTATGTAATGAATGTTTAGTTTGTTTTGAAATGCTTCCACATCGGTATGAAGTATGTTTGTTCTAAATTGTTTCTAATGGAAGATTTTGAATGCTATGCCTCCGCCAAATGTTAACAAACTATCTTATATGGCATCCATATATCCTCCCAGTGGGTATTTGGGCACCACATTTTTTGATATCAGAGTAGGGTTTAGGCAATTCTGGTGTAATCAACTCTTAACTCTTGCTTATACTTGAGTCTAAAAGATGTGTTTGGACTAACGCGGTTGTCCCATGTTTTGATTCTAAAATTAACGATGGAGAGATCATATGATGAAGTTGCTCAGAGCAATCATTCGGAGCAAACTTGTCCAACAATATCTGGACCCTTTGGGGTCAATCGAGGTGAAGCTGAGGTTCCACCTTCTCCTCCAACTCTGGGAGAGGCTTTATTTAAGTTGTCCCAGGATATGATTGTTGGAGTTATGTAAATATAGTGCCCTGGAAAGCAAGTGTATTTACATGTAACTTTATCTTCTTCAGTTACAG
>JANZLD010000001.1:17150017-17161460 GCA_026413575.1 Erythroxylum carthagenense
ATTTATTATTAATATTAGTATTATTCTTATTATTAAATCCCTTATTATGATTAAACAAATCAACGTCTACTAATAACGAAAATGACTTTATATAATGTATATAGTTAATTTAATTTTTGTTTATTATAAGCATAAACGTACATAATTATTTATTTCTTTTTATTCTAAAAGAGAAATGATATTACTAATTGTCTCTCTTCACATTTAGCTTCCAAGATATTGCTTTACATCATTATCTTGGAAATTTGTATATACTCACTTTGGGGAGAACGGAATTTTCGACATTTCAAGAACAAATCTTCTACAAAAGAAAGTTTGATCTCCTTAATAATGTCTAAAATTCGTGAGATTGTTTTGACAAAGAAACTCCATTTAATATGCAGCTCTATTGTTTGCTCTGCTTTACGTATTTAACAAATTGCTAAAAGCTGATATTCTAGAGTGTGGGCCTTCGGTAGGCGTCGCAGAGAATGCAACAGGTATACTGTGCTGGCTGCGCGAAGAGGGGAAATATATATGACTAAAAGCAACAAGATGACTGTTACTGGAGCATTAACATATCTCTATATTTCCATCTATTTTTTTTAATGTAGTATTAATTAAATTTTCTATTTTCCAAAAAAAGTTTTTCATTGAATGAAGCTGGCTTTTGAAAGTTGCTGGAAGAACCATGCAAGGTAAGAAGTGACACGGACACCTACCCGACACGCGGTAGACACATGTTGGACCCGTGTTTATACGTGTCAGCATTAAAAAAATTTCGGCTTGGACACGGCTCGGATACCTCTTGAGATGACTCGGACACGGTTGGATACACGTCTTGAGACGACTTGGACACGGTTGGATACACGTCTTGAGACGACTCGGACATGCCATTGGACTTTTCATTTTCGTCTGAAATAATACCATTGCGCCAAGACTTTTCACCTTCCATCTGTTCTTCATACAACGCTTTTGAGGTGTAGCTTCCATATGCTCCTTCACGTCTGCGCTAGTTCTTCACATTCCATCTTCGTTTCTCCTTTGTGGTGCTGCCTTGCTTGGATAACGTCATTCAAGTTTGTAAAGTTACTTCTATTCTGTGTTACTTCTAGAAATTAGGGAATAAAATGGTCAAAGACAAATGCAATTCTGTTCCTTTTAGGCATGCCATCCATTTTCTAATGCATAGAACTCAAATTAAAATTACAGTTTTAGGTTGTCAATGGACAACAAGTGTCTTCCATTTCTTGCAAGACAATTTAGTTTGTCAATGGACAACAAGTGTCTTCCATTTCTTGCAAGACAAGAACTTTGTACGATTATAGATAATCATATATAAAACGTATACTATATGAGTTGCTATCAGACTCACAGAAAAGGATTGATGTAGCATGAAATATGAGCAACTTATCGAGGATTATGGTAGACAGGGATTAGAGTTTTTGTCATTGCTGAAATTTTATAATATATATATATATAGAAGTTAGTATGTTCTCGTGTCTGTGTTCATATCGTATCGAGTGTCCGTATCCATGCTACATACCATGCAAGTTTCCACCAAAGCACTAAAAGAATGAAACCTCTAATCAACTGTAAGACAGAGAATGAAACCTCAAATCAATTGTAAGACAGATAGTTCCGACTTGTGTAATTTCCATCTTATACAGTTGGCCGCGTTAAAAGAGCAAGTCGGGAAATTATCTCTGATTGCGGCAAAGCGTTACGTGTTTTGCATAATTGGGAGGCTGTGTATCTAATATAAGACAAGGTGTCTGGTGTCCTTCATCTCAAAAATTCAAGGACCTTAAAACATTCTGGGCCTCCCAATTGAATTCAAAGCAAATGTTCAGGTGGCCAGCCTCATTTCAGAGAACACAATCCCGGGAGACGAGAATAATTTGTAGAAAATCAATGAAAATGACGTAGTGTCCATTTCCCTTGGTTTCTCAAAGCATGTTGTTGTCTTTGATGATTTAGTCTGTTAATGATATGGTCAATTTATGGTAATGAAAACAAGTTTTTTCTAGGATAACTTTCTAACTCGAGAGAACGATTTCAATCTTCCCTACGAGTGAACTCCCAACATGGAGAACCCAATTTTAATTTTCCAGAAAAAAAAAATGAAGAACCCAATTGCTATTTTCTTTGCCCAGACTTGAAAGAACCTTCAGCCGTTTCTTAAACAACCACAAAAAGGCCAACCAATTGCAACTGCAAACCAACCATAGGAGTTCATAGCAAACCAAACAAGGCTTGCACAACTTACGAATAGAACAAGTATAGTTGTACAAGAAGCTATAGTATCAGAGATTTGAAACATCTATCAACTTCAGCACTCAGCTTTGAGTCGCAAACTAAATGCATACAAGCTTATAAGAACTTGCTTTAGTTTCTCCTTAGTCTCTGAATCAATCAAATTGCCATCACTATCAAATTTTGCTGGAGGCGCAAATGCATTCAAGAAGAATTCAGGTTTATGGTATCAGAGATTTGAAACATCTATCAACTTCAGCACTCAGCTTTGAGTCGCAAACTAAATGCATACAAGCTTATAAGAACTTGCTTTAGTTTCTCCTTAGCCTCTGAATCAATCAAATTGCCATCACTATCAAATTTTGCCGGAGGCGCAAATGCTTTCAAGAAGAATTCAGGTTGGTTGATGAAATGAAGATCAATAAAAACACCAATTTGGCGAAGATGATACTGAGATCGCGCACCACCAAAGCCTCCTCCAGCACTTACCACAGCAGCGGCTTTATCGGCCCAACAATTTGGCGGTCTAGATGCCCAATCGATTGCATTCTTCAGAGGTGCTGAATATTGATGAGAAGGCAATTAAATGCAGTGACCTTCAATGAACACATATGGTACAATTTCCAACTAGGCACCGGAGTTTTTCTTTTTCAGTCATACAGTCCAGTTATTAATTTAAAACCTTCAGAAACCTCTCTGTCTAAATTAACTTTACACAGAAACAAACTCAATTTTCAACCATGTGCCGATATATTTCTAATGCAGTGCATATATGGAAGAAAATCATCCAAAGGGATCACAGAAGCCCACATACCAGAGAGTTCAGTTTTTGGCTAAACTAACCGCTGCCATGTCAAAAGGGGTACTGGAAGATCCTTTTTTGATATATAATCCAAGTTCAGTAGTCATACTTTTCAGCAAAATAACAACATTCGCAGCTTTGAGACAAAGCGAATATATTTTTGGCCTATATGAAGACTAGAGATGGCAAAATATAAATAGGAGAAGAGTACCGGTGACAGAGTAATTGTACTCAGGGGAGACGAAGATAACGCTATCAGCTTCGAAAATCTTTTTCCGAAAAGCTTCGACGACTGGTGGGAAAGTACTTCCAACTTCAAGATCGGTATTTACCATTGGCAATGATGATATGTCTAGGTATTCAATTTGTAGACCCTGTACTGATTCCTTGCTTATGTCAATAGCTGCAACCAAACCAACGCACAGATAAGGTAAAGATACCAAATGCACTAAACATACATTTAATGATGTAATAGTGTTGTGTATGCCTGACATAATTAACTAAAAAAAATTATCTTGTGTAATTTATTAAATAAATATATGTTACAAATAAAATTACGATGAAATCAAGATTTATATTGTATTTATATATTATTTTTAATTTATTAAAACTGAACATTAATAAAGTGGAAAGACTAGCACACCAATTTTTTCCTCATGAAAAGGTAATTAATTTCTTAATTAAAATATAGAGATAATTAACAAATGTGTAGATACTTACTAGAAAATAAGTTCACTAGATTAGCCTGATCATTAGATTCCTAAATGAATTATTACTTGTATATATAAATATTCTCATTATAATAATTGTATAATTAATCCTTAAATTTGAGATCTACAAATTATATTATATAAGAATTACTATATTTTAATAATATTTATAACATATTCTATTTAAAGTAACTCAATTAGTAATACAATAACAACAACAACAAATAAAAATTTCGCTAACACACGAAATTAGGAGAGATCTAATACTAATAGTACATAGCCTTATCCCTAACTTGTAAAGAGTTTGTTTCTAAATCAATTGGTAATACTTAAATATAATATAAGTTATATGTAAATAGTTAACTCAATAAAGCAATTTTTACTCTAAAGTAATCATGAATAATATTTCACTATAATAATTAATTAATAGTTATTTAAGAAATTTTATAACTATAGTGAATTGATGTTTAAAAACATACTTTCAAATATCAATTATAAATTAATTATTAATAATAAAAACGAACACGATTTGATTTAGATAGATTATATACTAATTTTATAATCTATATCTAATTAGAACATTAGATAATAAAGAATTAAATCACACATTATAGGTTAAGTCAAATCACTTTTACGTGGTCATCACAAGTTGTTTGACTCAATCTTAATATATAATTATAAATTATTTAGTTATAGAATTAAAGATAAATTAGAAGAAATTTTAACTTATCTAATTTTAATTATGAATTATAATAATAATTTATAA
The DNA here is from genome assembly GCA_026413575.1 of Erythroxylum carthagenense. NCBI lineage: Eukaryota > Viridiplantae > Streptophyta > Magnoliopsida > Malpighiales > Erythroxylaceae > Erythroxylum > Erythroxylum carthagenense. The sequence goes on from JANZLD010000001.1 coordinate 17,154,531, forward strand.
CCATTTCCAATATATTAGAAACTTAATGAGTTATTTAATTTAATCATTTATTACATAAAATTTAAAGATAAATTATTTTTATAAATAAAATTTATTTTAATATCTTATATAATATTATTGATTAAAAAAAGAAAGTTTTATGATTTTCATAAATTATAGAAATAGAAGGAACTAAAACTAAAACCAAAAACTAAAATTTCGAATAGCATTATTTTATTAAATTTAAAAATTAAAAAAAACAAGTTATTACTCTTATTTTCAGATATAACTCACTTTATTTTTATATTTATAAAATAATTTTCAGCAAACACACCCAATCTATTAATTAGCATAGAAACATCAATATATGCAAAACCAACTCCTAGATCAAATTCACTAAAACATACCTCTAATCAATCCATTGATATAAACAAGGAAACAAGTTTCAGACCGTTTAAACCCAAGAAATGCAGAAATGAGAGCGTTCGACGTTCTAAGCTTCGCGGAGACAATTGGGTGTTCCAAATACATAAAGTGAAGGATAAAATAGTGGGGGCGTACCAGCGCGAAGAAGGCCACGGTTGAAAGAGCCTTTACGAAGAGACCCGCTAAGGGCAACCGCGTTAATTACTGGTTTCGCTGCCGCTGCCACCACCTCCATCTGTTTTTCTCTCTGCCACTTCTTGTACTTGGACCCTGACTCTGTAAGTTGATGGATACGTGGTGTTAGAAACTGGCTATGGAAGTTTACATGGGACTAGTGTCTGGTCCCGGTAACTATCATTGAAACTTTTCTATAGAAGTTGGGAGTATTGCAACTTAAAGAGATCTGATGGGACACATTTGGATAGCTGTGTTAGTAATTCAAATCAATACCCCCCTCGTTCCAAAAGGAAACAGGTAAATTTTGTACGTTAAAATTGGTAAGATGGGCCATTTGAAACACCAATTCGGTCACCTTTGAGTCGCAAGGTAAAAGCTCGTAAGCTCACAAGCATTTCTTTTACTTTCTCCTTCACCTCTGGGTCAGTCAAGTTGCCACTTCTATCAAATTTGGCAGGAGGCGCAGTTCCATGCAGCAAAAACTCAGGTTTGTTGATGAAATGAATGTTAAGAGACACTCCTATTTGGCGAAGATGCATCTGTGATCTCCATCCATGAGAACCTCCTGAAGCACTTAATATGGCAGCAGCTTTATCACCCCAGCAGTTTGGCGGTCTAGATCCCCAATCAATTGCATTCTTCAAAGGTGCTAGCCAATTCCATGGAAAACAAGTATATGTAAGAGCAGAGTAATGGAATCATATAGTTACTTGCTTTTGGATTCCTAATTTTGAAGCCTATTTTTCTTTTTCTTTTCTATTACCAGAGCTCGAGTTATTATTACGCACATTGACTTAATTCCTACAAGTCATTAATGCAAACATTTAGTTATTTCACCTAAGTTATAAAGGTAATCAGGGCACAAAGATAAACTAGTTATTCTCATGCTCATCAACGGTCATGCCCATCCCAAAAGTTCGAGCATGTTTCTCCAAAGAAACAAGTTTAGGCTTTGTATAGTTTCAAACTTCAAGCCTCATATGCAATTCTGTTGGAATCGAACTTGAACAGAACAAAAAATGAGAAGTTGCGGTTATATGATCAGAGTAAAATTTACACGAGCCTCCAAAATAGATAAGGATATGTGGACAAGAGAAAAAGTGCAGTACGTGAAACAGAGTAGTTGTACTCTGGAGAGGCGAACAGGACACTATCAGCTTCAAGAACTTTTCTTCGAAAAGCTTCAACTACTGGTGGGAAAGTGCCGTCCACTTCAAGATCGGTATTTAGCATTGGTAGTACCGAAACGTCCAAGTACACAATTTGCATACCCTGAACTGATTCCTTGCTCAGCTCAATCGCTAAAGTCAAGAGACCAAAGAACAATAATAAAGCCCATGTCAGGGATCACACGAAGACATGGAATTGGAGTAAGAAATTAACATCAAAGGCAAAGATTGATATGAGCATAAAAGTAAGCTTCAACACATCACTGTAATTGAAGATGGGTCCAGAGAAGAAGCATATAAAAAGCAATTACCAAATCGAATGAGGCCACGGTTGGTGGAGGCTTTACGAATAGACCCGCAAAGGCAAACGACTTTAATAACTGGATTTGTCGCCGCCGCCGCTGCCTCCATCTCCTCTCTGTTTTCTACTTTTGGCCTAAAGAATGCAGAGTACACAAAAACAAAAATGGCAACATGATGGAAGTGGTCCTCTTTTCCGCCTTTCTTCTATAAGTCGCATGAAAAATAGTCTTGTCCGGTGGCCGGCGGGTGGTGACTATTTTTTACTTTTATTTGTTAATTAAAATAAAATAATAAAAATATGATATTATTTAATATTAATTGATGAAGAAAATAGTAATTAAAAAGGTTAAAAATAAAAATATCAATTAATTAAAAATAAATAATTTTTTTGCTTCTTTTATCGTAACATAGATGTTCATCATTTTGTTAAAACTTAAAATTAAGAATTATTATCTTCTTTCTACATTTTATATTTATAAGGATTTATTTGTATATTTTTGACATTGTCACTTGTAGTTAGCTATTATTTATGTGTTACCTAATAAGTAAGCACTTTAGTAACCTATTAAGAAATCATTTTCACGCCATATTAATTTTATTCAAGAAGGAGTATTATGATTTAAGTAAAAAAACACTTGAAAGTTTTTTATCTTAATAAGGTGTCGTGCATGAAAAGATATTTTCCTATAAAATATAATGATTAACATAACTTAACTTGATTTATATTTTTTTAGAGTGAAAAATATAAATAAAAAAGTAGGAATGGCAAAATTGCAACGTCGTTTTGTTAAAAAAGCGATATCATTTTTTTAAAATATAAAGTCGAGCCGGGTCACAAACTGACTAACCATCCTAACTCGGGTATTATTTTTTTATTTTTTAAATATAAGATTGGGATGGGTCATGAGCCGGCCAACCGCCCTAATTCGGCTCAATGTCATACCTGAAGAAGAGAGGAAGAGTTTGAAAAGAAGAATAAGATACAGGTATAGTTTGAGGTCTAATGAAGAAGGACACTCCTATTACTAAATTATAGTAGGATGTTCACATACCAATATATAATAAATATCAAATAAACGCATTGCTAAATTGATTGAACAATTGAATATGTCACTACTTCACTTATATATGAGAATACCTTGATTGGTACAAAAACTATCTTGCCTTAACATAAAATATACCATGACTCAATATATGTAATACTTACCCTATCTACAAAAAATATCATTATCATTAAAAGTAGGTACTAGGTATAATTTAAAATGAAAATATCATGGATGAGTACAAAAGGATACTATGACTCAATACCAAATATACTAGGACACCATATAAGTAATATCATGCTTATGTACCCAAAAAAATCATCATTTATTACAAATATGCAATACATATACTTTAAAATTGATATATAATCATTAAGTATAAAGAATGTTATAACTTGATATAAACTATACTAAAACACTATACATCCAGTATCACAACTATTTACAAAAATCCAACCATCACTCGTTATGAATAACATGTACACTTTAAAATAGGAATAATATGATTAAGTAAAATGAATGTCATTCCTCAATACAAAATATACTAGGATACTATACATACAATACTATGCCTTTGTACAAAAAATATTGTTATTCATTATAGATAAGTAATACATACATTTTAAATTATAATATTATGACCGAGTACCAAGAAAATCACACCTCAATATAAATTGTACTAAGAAATTAGACATCTAATATCATGTTTATTTACAAAACACGTACAATCATTTATTACAAATAAGTAACACCTATCCTTTAAATTGGGAATATCATGATTAAGTGGAAAAAATAACATTCCTTAATGAAAAATATATCAAGACTTGGTAAAAACTTATTAGGAAAATATACATCCAATAGTACAACTATGCACAAAACAATATTATCATTCATTACGTTATAGATATATGGCACCTACACTTTAGATATAAGAATACCATGATTGAATATAAACAATGTTAAGCCTCAATGCACATTATTTTATGACTATATACATCCCACATTATGCGTATTGACAAAACTACCATTATTTATTTACATGTTATTAATGCATTTACATATATAAAAGCAAACTATGAATAATATGGATTGGTACATCACGTGTTTCAAATAGTGTCTATTAAAAGGTTTTTTAGATATAGTTAAACATGCCTATGTTAACCTTGTCACATCTTGTATTCTTTTCTTCTACTCTCTTTCTTATGTTAATATTCATTTGTTTTTATTTTTTCATGATGTTTAGTGGCTATAAGCCTTTAGTAGGATTAGCGTTATACCTTGTAAAGGTTCTCAATCATTTATACATTTTTATTATTTAATTGGTTGAATTTATTTTATTTGTTCATATTGTTAGATTTACAATTAGTTACCATAGATTTAATCTTAGGGATTGTATAAAGGACTCACAAGTGAAGTAAAATTTGTACACTTAGAGAGTAAACACTTTAGCACTAAAGAACAATGGTATCCTAGAATTATTGATAACCATATAGATTAACCATTATTAACAACTTTGACTAAGTCAAATTATGAATTGAGAGGTGGTAGTTATCTAATTAAATATACATACCGACCCCAATAAAGGGAACATATATATTAGGATAATTTTTATTTCAAACTCAATAATCAATTTTGTATAGTAATTGGAATTCCATATAAGTGAACCTCGAATCCCTAAGTTTTTATTAATCTTTTTATTACTATATTTGCTTTACTTTCTTTAGTTTAATAGTTAAATCCTTTTATTGAAACTTTACTTTATTTGTCTAACTGAGATTAATAGATTTAGAGACTAGTTCTTTGTGGGATTAATAGTCTTTAACCATTCGGCTGCATAACAAGATAATCCAATCGTGGATATGGAGCAGCATCAACAAAGGATGCACATAAGGAACATCAAAATATTGCTAATTAGTGCAAGTCCCTTATAGATTAGACTGAGACAAAGATCAAGGTAATATGGGCTTAAGCATGTATTTTTACACTTGGTTATTGATACGGAAACCCCAAAAAAACAAGGTTATTGGAGCCCCCTAATCCTATTGAATCAAAACTCAAATCTTTCTATTCTAAAAACATGCTAGTTCAAACCCCAATTATACAAAATTGAGACCTAAACCCAAAGAAAATAGAAGAATTGAACACGTTACAAGTGATTACCTTGATAAGTAATGCAATCCTTGAAGTAACAATAAGAAGAACATACCTTTCTTGAAGAGAATATCTCTCAATTTTGATAATCAACAAATATGATGTTTACAAGGATAAAATAAGATATTTATACCCTTGCCCACGTCCTAAACCTAAAAGGAATAGGTTACAAGACCTTTTAATGCTAAAATAAGCCTAATCCTAACTAGTTTAGGAGTTTATAGCCCAATAATGCAATATGATCCTAATTCACTTAGGATTGGACTAAACTAACTTAAATAAGATCAAAATAACTTAAATAAACCTAAGGGGGTGGATGGGCCCAATGGATCACTCTACTTAGGCCCACAAGCTTGGTTGTCCAAAACTAGCTTTAAATAAACTAAGGCAAGTGACTTTTAATGAGTGCACATGCTTACTAATAAATACCTAGCCCATAATAAGTTTCTTTAGGCCTAATAAACAAAGAATTAATAATAAGCCCAATGTATTAAAATAAGTCCATAAGAATAATTGAACTTGTCTTGAAATTTGGCTAAGTATTAGCCCCTCCACATGCCCCCTCTAGAAGAATCACAAGCTTGACTACTCCACTTGAATTCTCTATGGATGGTTCGGTCTTGTCATCAAGGTAAGATGTAATGTGACTTTGAACAAACCCTTGAAGTGCTTGTTTAAGCCTTGCTACATGTTGCCTTGTAATAGGTCCACTTGGCAAAGTAAGCTTGTTTAGACGTGTTACACCTTGATCTCCATTGCCATGACTTCTTGTATCATTCCCTCATTCCTTAAAAGGATTCGTCCTTGAATCAGCCCCTGCATTATCAAATGGAGAGAGATCAGCAACATTAAACGTAGCAGATACTTGATACTCACCTGGCAAGTCAATCCTGTAAGCATTATCATTAATCTTTTCAAGGACTTGGAAAGGCCTATCGCTTCTAGGATCCAATTTGGATTTCCTTTTCTTAGGAAACCTTTCTTTCCTGAAATGCAACCAAACCCAATCACTAGGCTTAAATTGCATCAAATTTTGCCCCTGATTAGCTCTTTGTGCATATGCTTCATTTCGCTTCTCTATGTGTTGTCTCTCCTTCTTATGAATGTTGTGTACCAAATCTGCCTTCTTTTGTCCATCTGCACTAGTTATCTCACTTAAAGGTAAAGAACACAAATCTAAAGGCTTTAATGGATTAAAACTAGAAACAATATCAAAAGGTGAATAACCAATAGTAGAATGTATGCTCCTATTGTATGCAAATTCAACTAATGGCAAACATTCTTCCCATGTTTTAAGATTTTTACCAACCATAGCACGCAAAAGAGAACTTAAAGTTCTATTCACCACTTCAGTTTGTCCATCAGTTTGAGGATTGCAAATAGTAGAAAACAAAAGTTTAGTACCTAGCTGATGTGGTTCTGCAAGTTCACGGGTCTCAAGTAGTATAGAAAAATATCGTTCCACAGGGAGTAATTGTGTAACTACCAGGCTTGGATCACTCAATTAATTGGACTAGCGATTGTGTAAAAATAGGGAATTAAAATAAGAAAATTAACTATCAAAAATAACAAAATTAAAGCTAACGAAAAATGCAAAAATCTCTAGGGGTTTAATTCGAATGGAAGGTAAGCTTCAAGGATGGTTCCACTTTTAGCGTATTTTATGGACTTTACCTGGGTCA
>JANZLD010000001.1:17200034-17220929 GCA_026413575.1 Erythroxylum carthagenense
TGCTTCCGCATTTTTGTTATTGATTCGCCTTCGGATTCAATTTATCCTATTTGAATTCGCCTTGTTTCCTTCGTTTTCCGGTTGGGATCCGGTTTCCAGATCGGGTCCCAACAAGAAGTCCCTAAGATTTGTTATGATAATTTATAGAAAATATGTAAAACTTTAGGACTTGGAAGAAAATAGGAGAAGCATATTGTTAGGGATGGTATTTTTAAAGGGGAAAAAAAGGAGTTAATACCTTTAGCTTTTACCAGAGATACACCTAACCTAGTTTGAGACCTTACCTCCTTATTAACGGTATGCATAAATAAGATATTCAAAGATTTATTTAACAATTCCTTTTCTCCTTTTCTTTGTGTAAGAAGGAAATTGAGCCTATCCTAATGACAATCTAGGATGAGTAAAAAGCTTAAAGAGGTGTGTAACTAAAACACGTCTAAAGAATAGCTTATTAGGAGGCAACACAAAAATCCTAACCTTTCTTTCTTTTATTACCTTCTTTGTTTTTATTTTATTTACTAATATTTATTTTGTTTTGTAAGAATTTCTTTTTAAGATTTCTTGGTGTTTTCCCTCACCAAACTTGTATGGACTTAAGGAAGAACTATCAACCTTAATTACTATATTGATTTAATTTGATTATTTTATTCATTTGACATTAAGCATAATATCATTTTAAGTGTATATGTATGTATAAGGGGAATTAAATTTTGTAAGATTTTCTATTAGTTTTTGCTTTAACTATTATAGTTTCTTTATTGAATTTGGTTTTATTTTTCATTTTTATTTATTAATCATATATACAAATTATAATTCATAAGGCAAAGTTCATGGGGGATGAGACATAGTAAAAAGACGACGAAAAAATCAAGTTCAACAATTAATTAGGGTTATATAGCATAACTGTTGTGGGTTTTCAAAATGAAATAGGTACGATTGTTGAAACAATATAAGAAGTGTCTAGAGACAAAACCAAATCATCATCAATATGGAAAGTATGTCCCATCTAAGTACAATAATCATGTATCGCTTACATTTGGAAACTTAGCTTCTATTGTGTACTTTTTTTCCATTATGTATTTTGATTGAAGAAGATATTTAATTGTCAATAACATTTTATTTTTAAAATATATGAAATGCTTAAAGCCCAACCGAACTAAAGCTTGAGCCCTTAGTTTCAGGCATAATCAAGCTTCAGATTGCCTAAAACCTAATTAGACTTAAGTTCGAGCCACAAACTTCCAATTTAATTTGGTCTTGAGTTCCAACCAAGTCCTTAATAAAAATTTTGTATTGAACTTAGGCCATGGATAGCTTGAACCCAACTGGACTCATAGTCATTCATAATCTACACTAACTACTAAATTCACTCAAGTGAAATTCAACATATAAGACTAAATTAGATCAATCCAAGACTCATATGCAATTTTTATTTATTTTTAAATCAATGATATCAGTAAACCCAAAATTAAAAACATTTACATCGCTAAACTTCCATTTGGATTTAAACTTGCCTTAGGCTTTAAAGGCAACAAAATGGCTGGCAAGACCCAACTTGATCCATCTTACCTATAACAAAACAAAGACTAATGATTAAGACAAATTGAGCCCTTTTTTTTGACTTAAATTCATCTATTTGATTTAGAACTAAACTACTTCATATTAACATTCTATCTTAAACAAGAATTTTTTTCCATGACAAAGGCTATACTTATTAATAAACTTTTAAACAAATCAAAACCGCAGATCTTGAGTTTCAAATTTATGGGGAATTCTTTAAGAGTAACAATGATACTTATGAACAAACCCAAAATGAATACTTACACAAATCAAGGGAAAAAAATGTTGATGCATCGTTGACCTATTTTGTGATAATCAATATTGTAATAAACCGCAAGTGCACAACGTAACTATAGCTAGTATTGGCAAGTACAGGCTGATCCTACAAAGACTATGACTACGGGGAATCACCTTCCCCTATTATCTAGCCTAAGGATTGATTTTAGATTTTTAATGGAAAGAAACTAAAACTAAAACAAATAAAATAAAATAGGAAACAATAATGAATACAGAGATATTGGAATTTACTTAGAAAACTATCATTATCTGAAATTACTATCTAGGAACAAATTGCCCTAAAACTTTAATGGATTGCTCTTTTATCATGCAATTGTTTATTGATATATTAGGTCGTGGAGACTCCTATAGTATGCTAGTAGCTGACCTCGAATCTAGTAATAACTAATCATAATATCTATAACTGAATTACTCAAGTTAAATCTTATAGGATTGCGTTATTGATTTATGAGTCCCTATATTAGGTTTGACCCTAATTTGGAGGAATTATGTCATCCTATCTCTATAGTTGCAATCAAGTCCTTCGAATTATGGTAAATCTATTCACACAATGATTTCTTAATCTTTATGTATGAAATCAAATTATGATCTAATATCTTAGGTTATTAGAACATAAATAAAATATGTAATCAGATCACAATATATCAAACATCTAATTATATTAATAAAAAAATCAAATCATGATAAAGTATTAACATAAGGTTCATCTAACCTAAATACTAACTAGACATTTAGTTACACATAATTAAATACAAAATCAAACATACAATGAAAGAAAAACGAATAAAAAACAATGGAATTATAATTCTAATTCTCTCTAATTGTCTTCTATCAAATGTTCTTGCGATGTAGAGGGTTGATCTTATATTCTGATAGATCTTTTGATGATTTCTTCGTCTTTTTCGCTTCTCTATAGCAAAATTGCACCTAGAGAACAATTGTACATTTGGAAATCACCTCCATAAAGTCTCTCTTCCTAATTGTCTCTGAAACGTCCAATTTATATGAAAATCTAGGTTTTGGGTTATACACGCTCGTGTGCAGACCGTGCACATGAATGTGCATAATCGGAGTATACCAGATATCGCAAAAAAGCACTACTGTGTATTTCTTCCATATTGTTGTTTTTCCTATTTCAGCCATGTTTGCATCAGGCTTCTTCTCTTTTAAGGTCCATAGAGACAATTATAACCTATAAACACACTTAAAGCATATTAAATACTAAATATATAATAAAAGTATCTAATATCAAGTAAAATACATCAAATATAGGTGTTAAATATAGCCAAATATTCATCTATCAAACATCCCCACACTTAAGCTTTTGCTTGTCCTCAAGGAAACCATAATCAAAATTATAAATTTCACAGCATCAATCCTTCACCAATTTTAACCTGTCCATTCACATTATACATCATTATATCATACCAAATCAAATTAACATACAATTAGAGTCAAGTTATCATAGAATTAACTTCCTAAGTAATATTAATAGTAATCACATCAACAATTGCATTAAAATCAAAAGCATAACTCTTTAAACTCTCACTAAGATTTCACTCAATACGCTTAAGTGTTTAGGGTGAAAAGTATCAAAACTCTCAATTAATGCATAGTAAAATTCTTACCATAGGCTTGCAGTAAAATCACATCTCCACCAATTATGTAAAAACTAGAAACAAAAATTAAAAGGTCTTTGTATAGGTTGTAATAGGGCTTAGATAAGGTACAATTAAGATAATAAAAAGGGTTAAGTGAATATAATTTACTTAAAGAAATAGTACAAGACTTGTTTACAAATATACATTTGTCCTTTCATTGCAAAACAAATGGTACTACATACTTATTTTTTCTCCTTTTTTTGCTTTCTTTTTTACAATAGACATTCAATACCACAATTTAAGAAATATTGTACCTTTCACAAATTTCAAGTCTCAACAAGTAAATAATGCAAATAACCTTCAAGATTTAAAATAATATTAGGTATTAAAAAAAGTAGGAATATGGCTTAATATGTGAGTTTAATCAATGAAAAAGACTAAGACTCAACTCGGTTATTCCTAAACGTCAATTTTTTGGTACGATAACTTTCAAAGAAAAAAGCTTAAACAAGTTGGTAAATTTAAGTGCCTTTATCATATTAATGTTTCTAATTTTCACAAATATGGTCTCAACATGTATAATAAAGGCAAGTTCTAGAATTATCATATTATGCATGATATCACACAGATAAAAGAATAACAAGAGCTTTAAAATTTTGAAAACTTGCTCTTAGGCTCAAAAACTCACAAAAAAGATGGGTATATATGTGTATATTATTTAACTTGAAAATTTCAGTGATTACAAAAAAATATGACTTAGAAAATTAATTTCAGTATAACCTTCAATCGATTGAACACTAATTCAAATCAATATTTGACAATAACATATAGTAGTCATGGACAGATCTCAAACAATTCAAGATATTAGTTAATAAAATTTATAATCAAGATCATAGTAAACTTAAAGAATTCGTGTTAAAATTTATTAAACTTATCCCCACACTTAAACTTATACATTGTCCCCAATGTACATAATGCGCATTTATGAAAAAATGAGAGGTTTTAGTTTGTACTTTCCTTAATATGAAGATTTTGTTTTGATTTTGATCCATCCAATATGAACTAACATCCTTACAAAATATAGAAGAAAAGGCTAAAGAGAAACAAAACAAATAACATAATAGAAAATAAAATCTTATACTAAGACGAAATTAAACAAAAGATAATATCAAAATTGAAATAAAATTGAAACTAACTCATAGGTTGTCTCCCATGCAACATTTCTATAACATCAGTAGCTCGACATATCTTATATGTTTAACGTCATCCTAGATCAATAATCAGCAGGTTGCTTCCACCCTTTTCTTCACATAGGGGTTTTGTCTCCTGTAAGTCAGCCATTTATTACAAGATAATCAGAAGGACATAGTTGATTAGACTAATAAAACTAATAGACTCTATTAATGCCCTTTTTAATGACAAATTGTTAAAAATGTAAGGAATAACAAAACTCCATGTATCATCGGCTAGCTCAAACAATGTCCTTGAGGAATTGGGAACCATCTGTACTTAAGGTCACTATCAACATCTTATTAGCAGTTTTCTTACTTGGTTCCTCCTTATATTCTTCCTTAATTACCTCTATCCACTCTTCTTCTTCTTCTTCTTCTTCTTGGATAGAGGTTTCCGACTCATCTTCTTTAGTTATCTTCTTCCACTCCTCTTCTTTCTCTTCCTGGATGGAGGTTTCTTTGTCTTTTTCTTTAGGAAACTCTTATTTACTACTAAGGGTGATTGCCTCCCGATCGATAGTATCAGTTTTACCAGAACTGGACAAACTCCGTTGATCGATTGATTCACCATATTCTATATACGAGCTTCTGTTTCATAATATCTCATGTTTGAATCTTGAATATACTCAATCATCATATCTCTCATAGTAGTAGTTGACTCCTTGCTTTCTTCACTCTGAGATGATTGGAAGCTCAGATTATACTCATTATATGCAAGTGAAGGAAGTCCCTTATTAAATTCACGTTAACTAGCTACTCTCTCGACAAGGCATTATACTAGTTTGTCTATAACACTTTTTTGCTCCTCCGAAAGCTCTTTTAAAATGTCGCTTCATAACTCTTATCTTTTCTTTGTTTTCAAATTTGTGTCGGTCATCTTTCATTTCAGCAATGGCTTCCATCAATTTATCTTCCAGAGTCAACTTGTTATAAGGAGATGCTTAGTGTCATAAACATCCAGCTAGAGCGTAATCTTTCTATCCATAAGTATAAGAGTTGCTCCACTCTAAATTGTAGTTGTTCTCATACTCTGCACCATAAGATTGATTATACATGCTAGGTTGCTCCCATCTATGTGTTGGTGCTAGACATTCACGATTATACTGATAACTCCCACTGATGTCACTACCCAGCCTAAATATTAGTTAAGCTTTCGAAAATATGTATTGAGACCTCACTCTCCCATATGGTCATGATATAGATCGTAAAGACATATTTTGGCTCCCATAAAAGTCTTGTCTACTCTATCCATCCATTATGAGTTATGGTTATAATGATGAATTGTAATTCCTACAATAACCACAACTCAATATCAAATAGAGATATTCAAAAGTTAATTAAATTAATAATCCACATATACAATAAGATAAAAGAAAATAAATATTATAATATAAAAAGCAAAATTAAGATAAAATAAAAACAAAGATAAAATAAACTAAAATGAAAAGGGCTTGAATAATAGCATTCATGCTTTTCTAATATCAAAGTCCCCAGCAATGATGCCAAAAATTTAATTGACCTATTTTGTGATAGTCAATATTGTAATAAATCACTAGTACACGATGTAGCTGTAACTAGTGTCGGCAAGTATGGGACCATCCCACGAAGATTATGAATACTATTCACTCTTCCCCTATTATGTAGCCTAAGGATTGATTTTAGACTTTTAATGGAAAGAAACTAAAACAAATAAAATAAAATAGGAAATAATAATGAACACGGAGATAGTAGAATTCATTTAGAAAACCATCATTATCAGAAAGTAGTATCTAAGATTGAATCCCCCTAAAACCTTAACAGATTGATCTTTTTATCATACAATTTTTTGTTGATGTATTAGACCGTGGAGACTTCTATGATATGCTAGTAACTGACCTTGAGTCTACTAACAATTAATCCTAAGGTCTCTAACTGAATTACTCAGTTAAATCTTATAGGATTGTTTTACTTGATTTAGGAATCCCTCTATTAGATTTGACCCTAATTTGGAGGATTTATGTCATCCTATCTTTAAAGTTTCAATTAACTCCTTTTAATTACGGTAGATCTATTCACACTACAATTTCTCCCTTTCTACATATGAAATTAAAATTATGATCTAATATATTACGTTATTAGAACATAAATAAAATGCTAATCAAATCGCAATATATCAAACAACTAATTGCATTGATAAAAAAAATCAAATCATGCCAAAGTATTAACATAAGGTTCATCGAACATAAATATTAACTGAATGTTTAGTTACATAAAATCAAATACGAAATTAAACATACATTAAAAGAAAAACAAATATGAAACAACAGGTTCATAATTTTAAATCTCCATGATTGTCTTTTATTGAATTTTCTTCTTATGTAAAGGCTTGATATTAAAATCCAATGGATTCGTTGATGATTTCTTCGTGTTTTCTACTTTCCTGGACCAAAATTGGCCCTTTTGGACATTCTCCATGTCTAGAAATTGCCTCCTAAAGTCTCCTTCTCTCATTAGTAGCGAAAAAAATTGTTTTATATCAAAAATTAGGATTCCTGGGATATGCACTCTCGTGTGCACGCCCTATGTATATGACCGTGCATAATCAGAGTTAGCTGGAAATTACGAAAATGCACGACTTTGCACTTTTACATGCTCGTGCACACCAATATTGTAACACCCTACTCCCGTAAGACCCGAACCCGACATCGATGGTGATATTCGAGTCCGTGCCCTGCGAGGGTGGCGTGCTACATCACTCAGTCAAATCACAATGTAACTTTTTTCTGAAACAAACTTACACTTACACAAACAGTAAGCGGAAAACCTTTTTCATTACATAACCGACAAATACAATGATCATGAGGGTTCTCTTATAAATACACAATAATGATATACCAAAATCATTACTCTAATGCAGACGCAACTGATCTCGTCCTCTTCTATCACTTTCAAGCAATCACTATACACCTGTTGCCTAATGGGGTATTCTTCTGAGTCTTGAAAAATAATTGCAAATTTTGGGTGAGTTTTGCGAACTCAATGAGTGACCATCATCAGTGGTCCACTCAATCATGGCAACATACTTTCCCACTGCTGCCTATTTGATCACATTTCATATTTCACATACATTTAAACTTTATTTCAATATACACTTTCACAAAAATTTCACATTCACACACTTACGGAAATCCACATTCGTATAACCCATTTTTGATACATGCTCGTTTCACTCACTTTCCACTTAATATCATTTCGTTGTGACCGAGTGCCTAAACTGTCCCATTGAAAGGCTCATTAATATCTGTCCCTCATCCGTAAGTGGATACAGGGCTCATTAATATCTATCCCTTATCCGATAGTGGATACAGGGCTCATCATTACATCGAGCCTGAGGCTCTAAATCACTTATGAGCTCAAAGCTTATTCCACACATGGAGCTA
Organism: Erythroxylum carthagenense; assembly: GCA_026413575.1. Classification (NCBI taxonomy): domain Eukaryota; kingdom Viridiplantae; phylum Streptophyta; class Magnoliopsida; order Malpighiales; family Erythroxylaceae; genus Erythroxylum; species Erythroxylum carthagenense. The sequence continues at coordinate 17,208,144 of JANZLD010000001.1, forward strand.
AAAGCTCTGATTGGTGGTAACTCTGGTCAACAGCCATTTTAATTCATGCAACACTAGGCATATCACAATTTATCATAATTTCATAATTAGAAATATCCCATGACTTTTATCACATCAGTATATGGTATTGTGCCATTCATTCAATCAAATATTTCAAATTAAAAGTAGCATGAAACACCCTTTTCAATTTATACAGTGTTGTGACCGAGCGCCTGAACTGTCCCTATAAGGGCACATTAATCGTTAAGCCTTAGGCTTTGAAACTGTCCCATTAAGGGCTCATTAATCGTTGAGCTAAAAAGCTCTAATCAATGGTTGCTCCAGTCACAACTATCATTTATTGATTATGCATTCGTGCATGAACGACATATGCCACAATTCAATCACTTTATTCACATATTCCAATATCTCAATCATTTCCAAATTTCCACATTCGAACAATTGGCTCACAATTTGTCACAATAAAACACTAAAAGTCACAATTTCACATACCCGTAACACTTCTATATCATATCACTTCAATACTCCGGACCTTAAGTCCGAAATTCACAATCACACTATCCCACCATTATTCTCCACATAATCATAATGACATAATTATGACACACAAAATAATTAGAGGACTGTCTAGGTCACTCACCTGACTTCCACGCAAACGCCAGGAAGTTTCGGCAACGTCGGTGGCAAACGTACCAAATATGCCTCTATCACAAGTCAAAGCACATCATCCAATTCAGCAATAATGCACAAGTAGCAATTTAAAGATATGTACTATGCACTTTCGTGACATTCCCGGCACTATCACTTAAATTCTCGTCAAAACGATTCCTCTTTATCAGAAACTCACTAAACACAAGGATTATGTAATTTGTTTCGGAAGAATCTAAAAGTTATTCTCCAAAAAGATCCAGACTATCTTTATGTCGAAAACATATTTTGCACACAACTTCCATCCAAATTTGAGAACTCTTAAAGACCAATTCAACACTTCTCATCTTCATAAAATACGTAGACTCTTGTCTCTGGTTCATAACAAATCCGAAATTATCTCATTTGAATATCGGCATAAAAAGTTATGGCTTAAAAACCAAAACAATACTTGTTTGGAAACAGGAGCTCACCGAAAACCATTTCTTCTTCTCTTCTTCTTCTTCTTCGACGGTTCCTCTTCCTCTTTTCTCATTCAAAACCCTAATTCCTTCTTTTTATACCCTTTCTAAATGCGAAAAGTCCATTTTGCCCCTTCCTTTAATCTTAAGCCTTATAAACTTAAGTGTCATACCCAAAATGCCCTTATACAAAATTCTTTTAACTTCACTATTTAAATTTCGAAAATTCCAACTCTTAGGGACTGAATTGAAATTTCAATTCTTTCATAATTACACATTTTCATGCCTATCAATTTCCAATTCAATCAATTTATTCACTTTGGCTTTCATAAACCTCTCCAAATTTCAATGTCTCATGATAAAACAAAATTCCTAAATCATGTCTTTAATTGGAGTGCCAATTAGACAGTCATTTTTAGTACCAGAAATCTCATCGGTACCCACTTTGCAATTTTATGCGGAAAACTCATAAATCACTCCAATTCAATTTTTCAAACACAAAGTTCATATTTTTCACAAAGTCACATAAGCCGGGAATTATCACGAGTGCATGTACAATCGTGTGCATTTGCCAAATTTACCAATCATATAGAGGCCTATTTATGCATGTAAGATACACGCTCACAACCCAATCCAAAATTTCCACTTTAGCCTTCCCATCGGTGATAGGATGTTACAAATATCTTTATATTTAGGTCATAATGTTTTCACAAATGTTATAGCTCTACTTCTTAGGTTTCCAACGGATCCTCATTTGCTTAAAAAAGTCCTATAGAGAAAGTTATGGGGTAAAAACCAAGGGAAGGTCAGGCCAGCTTGAGACAGACTTTGTATTTCATTCTCAACCTTTTTAACTCCTCAAAACAACAATTTTAGACCTTGAGTTCTGCATATGAATTATGGATCAGGATGTTAGCTTGAATTTAAGCTTTTGAATCACCTCAATTGGATCTCATAAGCCTCAGATATATCCATGTAAAGCTCTAGTGGTCAGGCTACCTATTCTTATGTGTGTCAAATCTTCTCTTTATGTCGTGTTTTCGTTCGAATTCTTCTTCTTTAAGTCCATGAAGGCAATTATCACCTATAAACACACTTGAAGTGAATTAAGTACCAAATATAAGATAAATGTATAAATTATCAAGAAAAATACATGAATATGGGAGTAAAAATATAGTCAAATATCTATTTATCAATGCAGATTATACAGAACTAACCTTGATTCTTGAGGAACTTAGGTACTATAGGCCTTACCCTCATTGCTTGTGTGGAAGTTACAATCCACAATATTTCCAGGATTATATGGATCAGCAATTAAAGGATGTTATTTTTAAGTTCTTAAATGGATTAATGAGTCATACTCTCACTACACTTCACAAGTCTTATTGATGAAGCCTTTTCATACCTTAGAAAAGACGTATAATATGGTGATAAGAGATAAGTCTAAAAGATTCATACAAGGTCTATATCAACCTTTGATTGAATCATCTATTTTAGCATCTCTTAGGGAACAAAACAAGAAAGGAAAATAAGAAATTGTGCAGTGATTATAGAAAGAAAGGACATACAAAAGAAAAATACTACAGAATAATTAATTTTTCTGTTACTTCAAATTTAGCAAGTCAAAACAACCAGGGAAGATATTGGTTAATGTAGATAGCTCTAATAGAAGTTATTTTGTAAATAACAAAATTATTGAATATACTCAAATCTAAGAAACATTTTCAACGACACTAACCAAGAATCAAATGCAAAGACTGTTAACACTTCTAAGTGGACAAGGAATGGTACGAGCACAACAAAATGTTTCAACAGCTCATTCATCAGGCTCTAACTCTGGTGTACACAATACACAACCAAATGATATGGATAATGCACACTATTCCAATTTTGTAGTTATAACTCTCAACCTACCTTTTTCATTCACCACAAGCATACTTAAAGCATTTCAAGCTATGACAGCATCATTGAATGATAAAAGGGTGTTAGATAAAGGTGTTTTTGATCATATATGCAACAATGCTTCAATCTTGTAGAATGTCAAGCTGTTAAACATCTGTATGTTCAGATACCAAATAAACGAAAAACTCAAGTCACACATCTTGGTTCAGTATCACTCTCTTGTTCACTACACATACACAATGTGATATTCATACCCTCTTTCAAGTTCAACCTCTTATCTATTAGTAAATTTACAAAACCTCACAAGTGTTCCTTTGTGTTTCATCTAAACATTGTGTAATCCAAGGCCAATGTCCCCAGATGATGATTGGTTATGCTAAAAAACATGCAGGCTTGTAATTTCTTCAACAAGACCTAAATTCATCTGATCATACGTATGAAGTCTCTAGTACTATACATAAACTTGATTTAGGGTTTGTTTTCAATGTAAACACCAATTCAAAGTCATCATTGTTTGATATGTGGCATTATAGGCTTGGCCATGTTACTCATGACAAATTGAGTCTAATATATAAATCCAAACCTGATACAATTTCTCTTTTAAATGAAGTTTGTGAAATTTGTTCTTTGGTAAAACAAAAGAGACTTCCTTTTCCATCTTATATCAAAAACACTTAGCACCCTTTTGATTTATTACATATTGTTGTATGGGACCATATTATGATGCTACAATCAGTGGTTTTCACTATTTCCTTACATTGATGGATGATTTCACTAGAATCACCTAGGTTTATCTTATATGGCATAAGTTAGATGTTTAGTTTATCCTACCTAGCTTTTATAACTTAATTGAGACTCAATTTTATAGGAAAATAAAGCAAGATCAGACAATGCCAAAAAACTTGACTGGAAACCATTTTTTGATGAAAAAGGAATAATACATTCAACACAACATTGTGGTGGAAAGGAAATATCAACATTATTATTATTAGAGATCTTATGTTTCAGTCCAAACTTCCTAAAAATTCTAGGGAGAAGCCATACTCATGTCCTGTTATATAATTAATAAGATACCTACAAAAATCTTGCAAAATTTGATACCTTATGACAAACTATTTGGCAACCACCTCTTTATACACATATGAAGGTCTTTAGTTCTTTTTATTTTACTTCAACACTTCGTAATCACATATAAAAATTTGAAGTTAAAGCAAAAACATATGATTTTATTGGATATCCTATTAGCATTAAATGGTACAAAGTATATGATCTTGATAGTTATGAACTCTTTGTCTCAAGAGATGTTATTTTTCATGAATATATATTCCCTTTTGATTCCAATTACTCATCCCATAGTAACAAGCTCAATGATCATTCACATTCCTTCCCTCATATTGCATACTATGACATTCCACATAGCACATCACATTGGCACAACATTGATATTAATGAGCCTAAAAATGCATTGAGATCTTTTCCTAATAACTTTACTTTATGCCCTGCATTATCTTCACAAGATAATCTTACTTCACCAACTCAGTCACCTCACATTCAATCATCAACTCAACCCACTGGCCTTCCACAACCTTTAAGACAATCAAAACATCCAAAATACCTCAATATATATCAACATAACTTTTAAAAAAATTCTTAATCTATACCTTATCTCCAATTTTGTCACAACATCTAAACTCTCCAAGAAACACAATTGTTTTGTATCTACACCTTAAACTTTACAATAACCCACCCATTGTCACGAGATTGTGTAGGTGGAATATTGGAGGAAGGCCATAACTGAAGAGTTAACATGCTTTAAAGCAGAATAATACATGAGAAGTAGTATGCCTTCCACCTGGATAGCACACAGTTGGCTGCAAATGGGTATATAAGACCAAACTAAATTTGGGAGACAATACAAAGATTCAAAGTAAGACTTGTGGCAAAGGGGTTCAATCAAAAGACGGGTTTTGATTATCACATAACCTTTAGTCCGGTGGTTAAGTAAACTACTGTGAGATTGTTCTTTATTTTAGTTACAAAACATGATTGGAAACTATAGCAACTTGACATTAACATTGCTTTCCTAAATGGTGATTTACATGAAGATGTATACATGAATTTACCTCAGAGTTATGAAGTGCTGGGGAGAAGGATGGAAAAATAGATCATCTAGTATGTAAGCTTAAAACATCACTTTATGGGCTTAAGCAGGCTCCAATATAGTGGAATTCCAAGTTCACTAAAGCCCTTCTTGAGTTTGGTTTCTCTTAGTCCAAGTCAGATTATTCTTTATTCACTAAAGCTTCTTTGTCTGATGATTTGGTATCACTACTAGTTTATGTAGATGGTATTTTGATTGGATGCAAAACATAGGATGTGATTGATAAAGTACTTAACTTTTTGCATACAAAGTGTAGATTTAAAAACTTAGGACAACCTAAGTTCTTCCTTGGACTTGAAATTATAAGTTCAGAAAAAGGATTAGTGTTGTGTAAGAGGAAATATACATAGGATCTTATGGAACAATGTGGATTATTAGGTCTAATTCTTATTGAACCAAATCATGGACTGAAATAAATGGAAGAGAATTTTTTGGATGATGCAACAGCCTATAGAAGACTTATCGGAAAGCTAAGATACCTCACCTTTACAAAACCTAACCTCAACTATTCAATGCATATTTCATGACAATTCATAAGTAAGCCTTCCAAGGTACATTGGCAAACACCTTTGAAAGTAGTTAGATATTTGTAGGGAATACCAAGTCAGGGAATTATGTTGAACACTAAGGAAGATACACATCTAGAATGTTACATAGCCAGTGATTGGGGAATATATTCAGTACTAGAAGATTTATATCTAGTTTTTATGCATTGTATAGAGGAGCTATGATTAAAACAATCAATAGTGACTTAAAGCTCAACTGAAGTTAGGTACAGAGCTGTGACACTTGCTTGTTGTGAAGTTCTTTGGATAAAAAATTTACTTGAAAATTTCAGGCTAAAGTATGAAGGAGAAATTGTGATGTATTTGGATAATCATTCTACTTTTCAAATATGTAAAAATCATATGCATCATGAGAGGACAAAACACTTTGCAATGGATTGTTATTTTATTAGGGAAAAAGTGAAGAAGAGAGTGCGAGGGTAGAATATGTGCCAACTAAATTGCAAATTGCAAATATTTAGATAAAGGCACTTAAATCATCTAAATTTAAATTTCTAATTACCAAGATAAACATGATCAACATTCGTGCTCATCTTGACGGAGAGTGTGAGAAGAAAAATGAAAGTCTATTTCAGGAAGAAAAAGAAGAAACTGAAGCGCGAGTAGGTTTGTTAGATGAGTTGTACATAAAAAATTAAGAGTTAGTTCAATTCGTTAAAGAAGTCAGTATTATGTTGTATCTTATAACAAACACACTATATAAATACAGCTTAGAGAAATAAATGAATAAGAGATCCTTTCATGATTTTATTCAGCCTCTCATTCTTCCCTCTGAACTATCAAAAAGTTCAAACAAGTGTATTTAAACTAACACCATAGCTTATATATATGATAAGGGTAACATATAACGATAGCAAAGAATGAAATTTAAACGAGTGCTAGTAGAAAGGGCGAATGATGAAAGCCACCACAATCGACAGACAGGTGCAAAATGCTCAGGGTGCTCTCCCTCACAAATACTCATTATGAAAGTGGTGAAACACAGAATATGAGCTTTTTCTTTTTCTGACGATCACGATCAACGGTAGCTAACGGTCAGGATGTAGAGATGATTTCCTTCCTTTGAGGCTGAGGAACAACTTTCATCCCCTATGAAATATTATGTGAAAAGATTGAGAGTAATAATGAGAGTCATTTGGTCTTCACGGAAATAATCATGCTTGACTAGAATACTCCCAACTCAATGATCGAGTTCTCCTGAACAAACCAAGTTTAGATATCATATGCTGTGACTTTTTGAGTTATGACAGATTAATGATATATGCTAATTGTAGCCTCATTATATTGAGGCCGGCTTGTTTCATATCGGTCTCTGTTTATACTCTTTTACAGGTTCAATTCAAGAGTGCTTGTTGTCTTAAAAGTGGGTCAGAAAAGACTTAAATAAATACAAGAAGAGAAGACAAAATGTGATTATCTCTCCACCCAACTCTTATATAAAGGAGTTCCTTCCACCCATCGAGGTAACGGATATTATTTTTAGAAGATAAATTCTTTTGACCGTTTTGTACTTGCACCCCTGAATCTTTACTAACCTCATGTTGGATTATAATCTTCACCACATCAGCTCTTCTTATTAATTTTACTCTATGACATACTTGAAAAGAATTTGTAAAATAGCATGATATATTAATAATCACACAAATATTGCAAGTTGTCAGTATTGTTGAAAACTTTTAAGACGCCTTTTGAGCAATATAGATAGTATAAAATTAGTGATCTTACCTAAATATTAAGTAAACCCTGGCAGAAGTTCTACAATGGCGAAAGCCTGTGGAGAGACTTCATTTCTCTGTTAAGAAAAAACAATTCTTGAGCATATACACGGGACTGACATCACCACCCAAGCTTTCCTCATTGATCATGCTCAGGTTGATGTCCTTAAGTCTTGTGGGCTCTCTTCAGAGTCTGCTCCTTCAATCTCCCAAAAGCTCCAAATAGACAGAGATAAGCAAGATACTCCAAGTCTCACGTTTTTAGCGATACCATATGATTGCAGGAAATGTATTCATTTTGACATCCCTTTGACACAAAATGCTTCAAACAAAATTGTTAAATTAATAGATTTTAGAGCAACTTAGCTGTGTCCTTAATCTGAAAGGTAAAAGCTTCTACCCCTTTGGGAATATTGGGCATAATTGCCAGACCATGGACTGATGCTCAAAGATGAGTAACGTTCATGTGTGAGATTCAAGATACACCTCAAAGGCCAGAGGTGATCAAGGCATTGCAATTATGGCAGATGAGGCGCGAGAGCAATCACCAGTAATCTCCACAGGAACACACTCCGTTCTTGAAGTGGTGAAACCTATGCATATCACGCACAATTATTTCCCTATCATTCACCAGAGAAATGTACTTGGTTGCATTATGGCAATCTCCACAAACTCGTAAATTCTTCCTAATATGTAGGGTTGTACCAGGTCTTGTATTCAGAATTCCAAATGCAATGGCCAACTTCTCACTATGAGTATTCAGTAACTGCTCCTTGACGTGGTCTTCCACATCATGGATTGAATTTGTGTCAGGCACGTACCCAGCAGCTTTGATCTTGTCTACAAGAGTCTGAAGAAAAGCATAGATCATTTTGGATTGCCGATGACCTGTACTTCCAGAATAGAAACTATGAACCTCATTTCTTAATTCCACTAAACTGCAGCCAGGTGTTTTCTCAAGTCCCTTCTTTTCCATCATGCATCTTACTTTTGCCACTTTGTCCCACATTGAAGCCGTGGCAAAGATATTAGCGAGCAATACATGATAACCGGCTTCATGTGGGTTCAACTCAAAGAGTTTGTTCCCTGCTTTCTCTCCTAATTCAGCATTCTTGTGAATTCTGCAAGCGCCCAGCATAGCACCATAGACAGTAATCCCTGGTTCAACTGGCATATTCTGAATGAAATCCCAAGCCTCATTCAGCCTCCCAGATCGACCAAGAAGATCCACCATGGCTCCATAGTGATCCATGCTAGGCTTTAAGCTATAGTTATCCTTCATGCTATTAAATAACTGTAGCCCCTCTTCCACTAAACCCGAATGGCTGCAGGCGGATAATACACACAGAAACGTAATATCATTTGGCTCAACAAGCCCATTCTCCATTTCCATGAACAAGTCCACAGCCGCTCTTCCATGTCCATGCACCCCATAACCATCTATCATAGCATTCCACGTTATTACATGCCTTTCGTCCATCATCTCAAACAGCTTTCTTGCAGTGTGAACGGCTCCACATTTCGCATACATGTCAACAAGGGCAGTCATCACAAAAACATTCCCATTCAAAAATTTTCGAATAACAAGTCCATGAATCCACTTTGCTTGGCGAGGACTTGATAGTTCAGCAAGAGCAGGGATCACACTCACCATTGTGAAAGAGTCCGGGTTTATATTCTGGGTTTGCATTTGACAAAAAGAATTTAATGCTTCACTTACATGACCATTTTGGGCATAACCCAGTATCATAGCATTCCATGAAACAAGCGTTTTATTTTCCAAGTTTTTAAATATATTAGAAGCGATATCTACCCTCTTACACTTGGAATACATCGAAATCAAAGAGTTCGTCACAGAAACATCAGAGTGAAGTTTCCATTGCTTGGCCAATTCGTGAACAAGCTTTCCACGCTCAAGATCACCCAAATTGGCACACGCATGCAAAGCTTCCATGATAGTGACATTGGTTGGTTGAACCCCTTCATCCATCATTTCCTGAAATAGCACCATTGCTTCTTCCTCATCTCCACTTTGAACATAACCGTCAATCATGGAATTCCACGAAACAACAGTCCTATGATTCATTCCATCAAAAATCATTCTAGCAGTCTGGACGGACCCACATTTTGAATACATATCAACAATAGCAGTAGAGACATTTACAATCGACTCAAATCCAGCTCTCAAGACATACGCATGAATGGCCTTGCCAATTGTCAGTGACCCCATATCGGCAGCTGCAGGCAAAATTGAAACAACAGTGACGGCGTCCGGCCTTTGCGATTCTTCAAACATCCTTAAAACCAACTCCAATGCCACCTTAGGCAATCCATTCTGTGCGTAGCCAGAAACAATTGTATTCCAACAAACCAAGTCCCTCTCAGGCATTCTATCAAACACTTTATACGCTTCATTGATTTGCCTACATTTGGCATACATATTCATCACCCCAGTCATAGCGAACAAATTCCAAGAAAACCCACCAGTAACTAACTGCCCATGAATCTCCTTTCCTCTCCTAAGGTCCGAATCATCACCGCAAAGCTTCAACATATAAGTAAAGTTATACACAACGGGAACAACGCCATCATGCCTCATTCGGCAAAAGAACGACAGGGCAGAGTACAAAGACGAGTTCTTTGCATACCCTTTAAGCATAGTGTGGTAAAGCACGTCTAGCTTATCGTCTACAAGCTCGAAAACACGGGCAGCTTCTGTCAGGGTACCGAAGTTGCAGAAGAGACTAACGAGCTTGGTCTGGAAAAGGTGTTCATTGTAGAGACCGTTCTTGATGACGAGAGGAACGATCTGGTGGAGCTCCCTGATTGAAGTGCATAGCTCTAACAGGAGTGCAGATGGGTGCTGGTAGACATGCGAAGGTATGTAGGCTCTTTGGGAGAGGGTATGGGAAGTCGTCGTCGAGACTGGTGATGGTGGTGTTGACGTTGCAGCTAATGGCGATAGCTTTGCACTCATCATCCCTTTGCCTTCTTCTCTCAGCCTCTCAAGTCTCAAATTCGATGCCTAAAGACGTATAATATTTTGATTAAATATTTTTTTTCCCAAAAAGAGTGATATTATTATTATTCCAATTTTTATTTAAGATTTAACAAATAATGTATGGCCAAACTCAAACATCCTCTTTTTATTTACATTTACATTTAAATTTGAATTATATATTATCAATTTTTTATTAAACAAGTTAATCTTTATTTGCTAATAAAATCCTTCCCTTTCATCAACTTATCAGCCTCTTTTTTCCTTTTCCCTTAGGTTATGTTTAGTTAAACGTAAGATTTTTAATAGAATGTAATATAATAGAATGATTTATAATGTAATGGAATGTAAATAGATGTGATATTAGAAAATTATTGTTTGAGAATGATGAAAGGGTTCATAAAGTAATATAGTTAAATATTATTTAAAAGATGGATGGAATTAAATGGAATATATGTATAATAATAATGAATGACTGTTCTATCTTTGATAGAATAATGAGACGTATTGTCTTGTTGCTTGTTATTAAGGTTGATGATATAACTGGTATTATAAAAATTTATTAAGGATATATTAGGTAGTACATATTTATTATTTTATAATCCATCATATCCTATTTCATTTTATTATAAACCCTCCTCCAAACAAAATAATATTACATTCCATTACTAACTGTCTTACCAAACATAATCATCCTCCTCTACTAAATTCGGAGTTTCGATGTCAATTTCTGGCTTTTTACCTCAATCGTTATTCTATTCCTTCAATTAATTCTAGCTCTTTCGCTACTACTCGTATGTTTGCAATTGGTGATATTCTGTGAATCTTTTATCATGCTCCTCTCTCTCTATACTACACTGTTTTGAACTTTTCTTTTCTTATACGATCACAACCTGATCACTCAAGCTTTTAAACAGTATGTTGCCAAACAAACACTACTAATAGCAGTGTACTAATGCTAGTATTTTTAGCTCATTTTCTCCGATCGGCAATGCCTCCCAACTTCTCTTCCCTTAATTTATCATGAATTTTTTGCATAACTTCCTTTGTTAATCTTGCTTTTGGAATGCTTATCCTTCCCTTTAAAAAACATATCATTTCTCCTTATCCTCCAATGTCAATTCCACTAATGTTGGAGCCTTCTTTTCTTCTCTTTTCCAATCTCTTCCTCTCCCTCAATTCCTTCATCTCTCACCGATGGCAAAACCACTTCATCATTATTTTTGTTTTCCCTTATCCTTGATTGAAAAGAATGTGTTTGGCCTAATATACTCTCGTTTTAACAAATTTGTCACCCTTTCTTTTCTTGTTACCATGGCAAAATCTCTAAGAACAATTTTGTCTTCCTCTTCTTCTACACATTTCCTTTCTTGAACCCCTAAACCCAAGTTACTCAACAGAAGAACAATTCTTTCTATGGCATTTTGCTTATTTGTCTTTGCTTAAAAATTGAGTCCTTTTTTCTTTTTCATTTGGTTAAGTGATTTTCTTTAGTGGGTCTTCAATGGGATAGTTGAAAGGAGCCATTTTGAGTGTCATGGAGCATTTGGGAATTTCTAGGTTTTAAATGTTTGTTGGCCTTGAGAGAATCAGAAGAAGACAAGTAAATCGTTAGAATATGAGATGAGGTCTTAGGACTTAGGAGCACATAAATTGGAAAATAGTGAGTGAGTTCGTAGTAAAAATTCTTTCAGTTTAGGAGTTATAAGTGTCATTGTTTTCATTTTGGAGGAATAAGATATTTCCCATTAGTTTATTAATTATTGTTTATTCCTTTCTCTTTAGTGTTTTCATCAATTTTTGTCCACAAAAACAACCAATGAAGATGATGTCTTCATTTCTATAGTATGAGAATTAATCTGTTCCACTTAACAACCCTTTACTACTTTATTTTCATTCCTTATTGATGAAGTGGCTTTTCTAGATCAATTGTGTAGATTTGATCGCATTACAAGCGTTAATTTCTTGAGTTTGCTAACCTTAAAATCAACCCTATAACAAGTCGGTATCGGAGCCTTGATTGGAAATTTCTGGGATATTTCTCTTACTTACCAGAATGCATTTGTAGCAATGGTAGCAAATCAGAACTTTGAAGCCATTCAATAAAGGCTGGATAGGATGGAATATGGAATGGGGGCCATTCCGATAGATGAAACACATAATTTTTATGCTCACTTGGATCTCTTAGGCTCTGTTTGTTTCGATGGTTAGGGATGGGATGGAATGGAACGTAATATACTTCCATTGTTTGTTTGAAAGTTTCATAATGGAATGGAATGAAATGGGATGGAAGCGGAGGGTTTCATGTTACGTTCCATTCCATCCTAAACAGTGA
>JANZLD010000001.1:17308108-17327265 GCA_026413575.1 Erythroxylum carthagenense
AATCTCAATTATCCAATACTATGCCTTAAACACATAATTAACACAATCATGCTTAATAACATCAATAAGAAAATTTTGGGGTCCAACAGTTTTCTGGAATTTAGCAACATCTTTTGAGCATTCTGCTTGAAAATCATGATAGTAATCTAATTCCTGCCACAACCCACATAACTCCGCAAAATACTATGATACATTCATATCTCCTTGCTTCGTGATGTGTAAGTTATTACGAAGATAAAAAATTTAAGGTTTGTTACCTATTTGAGAATAGGTCAGAGAGGCAGCTTTCCATATCTTTGCTGCTGTGTCAAGTAGCAAGTATGTTCGAGCAATCTCCGGCTTCATTGAATTGATGAGCCAAGACATGACAAGAGACTTCTCGGACTCCCACTGATTGTAATCAGAATTATTGATGTGAAGTCTCTTACTGTTATCATTAATGTAATCCTGTAATCCTCTAGCTTTGATGAACAACAAACAAGATCTTGACCAAGCAAGATAATTAGTTCCATCCAGTTTTACAGGACTAATTTGAAGTGAAGGCTTATCAGAACTCGACATAATTACCTTCTTTCCTTCCATATTCTTTAGTGTTGCTTAGAACGAAAAGTAAAAGCTGTTTAAAAAATTGTACTACTGGTATATATGGGCAGAAATGTTAACAAACAAACCAGAAATACTACACCGAAGAGAGACAAGGAAGCAAGGGTACTTGTGGAGGATTTGGGTAAGTTTGATACCACCAGAGGAGAGGCAAGAGGCCGGCGACTCTGCTGGAGAAAGAACGGCGGCGAAATACCAGCAGGAGGGGGCTCGTGATGCCCACGCGTGGAAATGACAGGACGTTATGGCGGCACATGACGGCGCGTGGAGGTCCGGTTGACATCGAGTCTTTCACGGTGGTGGTCGCCGGTCACTACTGAAGCAATCTAGGAGGGTGGTGAGAAAAAAATCGTTGCTGTTTGGGGCGAGTACAAACTCAACCGGTGAAGAACAGCCAGAAAAATAAAAACAACAGTCCCTAAATCAGATAGGGCTCTGATACCATGTTGAAAGTGTCTAAAGTGCTTATTCACTATATTTCTGTACATAGGAACAAGGTGTAGCTAGGTTTATATACAAACTTCCTAGGACTATTTAGGAAGTAATTTAGCTATTAACTATAGGAAATCCCTCAATTATAGGAGAGATTATAGGAGCAATAATAACAATATCAATACAAGATCAATTCTTATCAACACAAGATCAATTCTAATATCTCTAGTCAACAATTTGTCCAATACAAGAAACAGTTAACAAAAAGCAAACAAGAAATGACTATGCCTTTTCCTATTCTTAGGTCAATTTGTCATTCTTGCAACGATTGTATACTAAAGTAACATTTCAAGCATCTCTTTATCATCTAACATATCATAAAAATGGAAAAAGATATATTTCTACTTTTAAGTTTTTGAAAGCTAAGCCATTAACATTAACCCCTGAAACCATTGTACTTTACCTTCAAACTAGGAGATTCATCCTTTTTTTTAATAAATCAGCAATATTATAAATCAAGATAATAGGGGTTTATGTATATGGCTAGAGAATGCCCAAAACCCAGATCTCATACCGAGACCAAGAACAAAACCAACCCACTTGAACAAACTTGATGTAACCTAAACTGAGTACAAGCACAATAGCATATTACACAAGAATTAAGACTATACAAGACCAAATATAATGTTGCCTAGTACTAAGATTCATCCTATATTTGATGTAAGTTTCCTAAAACCTTATCATGTTGATAAGGAAGATCCAAGTAAGGGTGAATCAAAGCACGCACCCATTGTTATGACCAAAATGCACAAACGTGCGGTGGAAGAGATTTTAGTGTATAGGGTTTATACTGAGGAAAGGCTTACATTTAGCATATGACGAGTACTTGACCGAATGAAAGGGGCAACCGAAGAGTCAAGCTAGTTGGAAACATGAGCTTTCTCTTTGGTAATACAAAGATAAAATTCGGGAGTTTCACAAGACATGACGAGGATACTGCTAGATTAGGTAAGGGAAAATGTCACATTCCACATATTTTAAAGCCCACAAGGTATGGTCCAAAGAGTCTTCTAAAACATGGTAGAATCTTATGAAAGACTTTGGAAGCTTCTGAAACATGATAAAAGCTTATGAAAGAATTTGGAAGCTTTTAAAACATGGTATAAGCATATGGAAGCTTGTGGAAGCTTATAGAACATTGTAAAATATTATGGAACATTATAGAGAGTAGAAGGTTGTAGATAGGTGCATTATATACATGAAGCATACATAATAGTATGAAGTAATCTATAAAATTATTGTAGACCATTGGATCAAGTAGATCTTCTATATCTACTCTAGGAAGGAACAAAAGAGGAAGCCTTATTTGTATCATAATATCATTAATCCTGAAAAAGAGAGTTCTTTAATATAAGCATCTTTGCATTTTCCTACATTCCTTTCGCCTTTTAACAAAGTGTTTTATGTAATAAGCCTAACTCAAAAACGAAAATGTACTCAAGTATCAAACAAGCTGTAGTAAAAATTCCAAGCCTATTACAAAATGGATGGAAGAAGCTATAATTCAATTTTCTGTATCAAAAGATTGATATGCTCTTCGCTCCAAAATAATTGTCAAAGATATTTCTTTAACTAGCGGTTCAAGAGCATGTTAGGGACACTTGAGACCTAATTCGCCTGCTTTATCCCAATATGTAACTGACGCATTTTATTTTGAATAATAAAACAATTTTGGCTGGATAAATAACCACACTTCTCACATTTATTAATCTCTTAATTATAAAGACTAATTAAATGATCAGTATTAGATAAAAAGAATTATTTATAACATTGATAACTATGACTTTCTTTCACTTTTTAATGTCCCGCAATCATAAATTTGAAATGCGAAACCAATTCTTACAAAAACCCCAACAATGCCAAACGATTATCAGTTCGTACTCCTTCGCATCTTCAATCGACATGATTAAAACAAAAAATTAATCTTCAAAGCCATCATAACAGAAGATTGATATCAACTCGTTAAAACATAACTTGAGGACTGCAGTAAGAATTTAAGAGCAGAGCAAACGGCGGTGGTTAGTAACTGTCTAGAGATGCCAAAATATTCTAATGCACCCAAGTTTTTGCTATTATGTCCTTATCATTCCCAAAGGTCAATCGCTTGTTGCTGTAAATGCCATAAAGAGCATCTGATAACATGAAAACTGTAGCAACTCCCAGCATTTATATGAGTCTCGTCCGTAAAAAATAACACAAGTGATCAATATATACCTCAAAAAGCTTATAGCTACCTGTAAGATACAAGGACTAAAGCTACATTTTTTTGTCCTACTGTGCTATCACCTATAATGACAATACATCAAACCAATTTTTGCCTTGCTCTCGTATTCGTGTTTCTGATTATTAACAACAAATAAATCACAATTTCCAAGTTGGCTGCTTCAGACAAGTGTATTAATTTCCTATTGTGTGCTTCAGCTGAGAGGAGTTGATTGTCCTACTTAACAAGTGTGAAATTCTTCAAAGGGAAAGGGATCAACTGAAAGTTGCACAGAACAGAAAAGTGGTGTTTGAAGCAGCTATAGTCAGGAATCAGCTGTCATCGAGAACAATATCTGCTGGATCTCCTATCCAAGGCCTTCCTTCTCTCCATTGGAATTTAATCCTCAATTTTCCATTTGCATCTACCCCCACTACACAGCCCTTGCTTGTATGTGTCTCCATTCCCCACCCCCATCGAGGTGTTACCAACCCATCTCTAATTTTCACCTTGTCGCCAACCTTGAATGGCCTAACCCGTTCCATTTCCCAGGCCTTACACAACCACAACCTCTCCATAAAGCAAAATGCAACCCATAATTCCCCATCCTCAATTCGATGTACCACTCCAATGCTGGAATGATTCACATCTCCCCACTGGTAGAATGGTGTTGGAACTGATGCCTTCACACGTACCCAGTCCCCAATTAGAAGTTCCTCTTCCTCAACCAGCTCCACCTCTGAGGGATCAAGCATCCAAGTTTTGGAGCCCACAGGAGTATATATTCTCAACTTCCCATCAGCATCAATTGCTGATATAGTTCCAATACTAGCATGACTATGACCTGACCACCCAAACCTTGGCATTTTCACAGAGATTTTAACCTTAACCTTCTGTCCAACCACAAGCCTTTGCACTCTTTCAAGATGGGAAGAGTGTCCCACCCATATTTCCTGCTCCCCACAAAACCCTACATAGGTGCTTCCATTCCATTGATCTCCTTCGTACCCTGTACCCTGTACAACACCAACACTGCCTGGTCCAATTGACTCCCACTTACCAGCTTCTTCCTTTAACCTCACCCACTCACCCACTTCAGGCATCTCCTCAATCTCAAGATCTGCAGGATCTCCTTTCCACAACCCTGACAAACCAAAGAAAGCAATCCTCACTTCTCCATCAGCATGAACACTGGTTATTATGCCCCGTGAATCAGGAAGAGCCCCTCTCCATCCCCATCTTGGCTCAACCAGACCAGTACGAAAGCGAACATGTTGCCCAACTTTGTAACTTGGGACCTTCTCAACATCTGTGTAATGGGCTGCCCACCTTCCCTTACGGAAACAACAAGCCAGATCTAGATAACCAGTCTCTTGTACACTGTGAACAACAGCTAAACTTTCCTTTCCAATGCTATTCCAGTCATAACTTGGTCTAGTCCCCAGACTTGGTTTTGAGCGAACCCAGTCACCTACTTCAAATCCTGAAAGGCGCTCCGCATCTCCGGGAGAAACCTTCCACAAGCCATGTTTTCCCGCAACCCTCAGCTACAATAAAAATCAGAAGCATATTATCAACAACAATTGCTTTCTACTTGTTCTTTTACTTCACTAATATCACTATATTAAGTTACATCAAAACAAAGCAAATCAATAAAATATACAATATAAAACAAGGATGTCAATTTAATCATCAAGAATGCAAGATGTGATTATGCATATACATTACTTTTGACTTGAAATTACATCTAAGCAAATAGCATACGGCATGCCGATATTGTGGCAGATGTAGGCAACTAAAATGCTTTTGATTGCAGAACAATATAGAAAGAACTATTAGAAAAGATTAAAAAAAAACATAAAAACAGAACAGAACAGAAGAACAAAGGGAGACTCTCATACATTCAAAGCTCCATCCATGTCAATTCTGACAATCTTTCCTACAGTTGCAGGACTTTCATTTGACCATCCAAGCCGTGGCTGGGGCACAGATGGCATAACATGTATCTCTTGCCCCATTTCAAAAGGAGGAACCTTCTCTACATCTGTGACAGAGCAACAAAATGGCTTGCTCCTGAAACAGAAGGCTATTCCCATATCACCATCCTCTTCCAAACTGTGAATTATACCAATGCTGTTCCTTGCAATATCCTCCCATCCATACTTTGGAGATGATACTGAAGCCTTGACTCTGACCCAATCCCCAACCTAGCCATAAAGAAGCAGATATAAAGCCAAGACAGATATTCAGAATCTCCACACTACGCCATTTAACCTATGTAAAATAAGTGGTCTACTTAATATGATATCATTTGGCAGATAAATTACACTCTGCTACGAATTATAAAATCCATTTTACCTTGAAATCCTCAACCTTTTCCATGTCAGAAGGGTCAGCCTGCCAAGGTATAGGTCGATTTGGTATTTCAATTATTAAGAGACCATCATTCTCAATCTCACTAATCCTTCCAACACTATGATGTGTCTCACCTCCCCAAGCATATCTAGGTTCTGCAACAGAACGCTTCACACACACACGATCACCAATCTGTAAATCAAGTCATGGATTACCGCTTTTGGCACTTGGGCAGATGCAAGTAATCCTACCTAAATAAATCAATAGGGCCATCCATAAACGAGAAAACTTCAAATTTATACATACCCTGAAAGGGGGAACATGCTCAACTTCTTCTGGTTCACAGTGCCATGGATTTGGAAGATAACTCAACTCTAACAACAGACTGCTATCTGGTCGAATACAGTACACTATACCAATGCTACCTGGGGTTACAGATCCTAATCCATGCTTGGCAGTTGTTAGAGTGGGGCGGATTCGAACCCAATCACCAACCTTGAATTCTTCCACCCGTTCCATTTCAGCAGGATCAGCTTTCCATCCTCTAGAAGCCCCAGGAAAACCAACACGCAGAATACCATCATCATCAACACATAAAACAGTACCAATGCTATCACGGGATTGACCACGCCATCCAAACCTAGCAAGGAAAATGATTGTGAGCACTTATCTATGAACAATTTTTGCATGGACAACATCAACAACCTTAAGTTTGAGAACGCAAATATATGCAATGTATGACAACTATAACAAAGTTACAATGCAAGATGCTCCAATGAAATTGTACACAAGCTACTCAGTAAGAGTCTCAATTCACAGTCTCAATTACCTTGGCTCTTTGACATCGGATTTAAGCTTGACATGTTGTCCCCTGTCTAGAGGTATCAACTTCAGGACTTCATTGGCTAAGACACGAGCCTCTCCAGTGCAGAATGAGACGATGAGGTTGTCCTTGTCCACAACACTTTGCACAAAGCCTACACTCTTATGTTTCGCACCTTGCCAACCATGAGTCGGACTTGTGACAGTTCTTTTGAACTTGATCCAATCGCCCACTTCAAATCTAAGTGGAACAGGAAGTACATATATCACCATACATTCAACAACAAAAGACCTATGCAGAATTAGCACTCTAATCCTAAGCAATAACAGAAGAATGATCAAGTTTTCTCACATTGTGGGTGAAAGACGAACTCCCCTATTCACAAGGGCTTCCATTAAATCCTCCGAAATCCATTCACGGGGAAGAGCCTCCAAAAAGTCGCGAAGTGTCTTGCCACTACCATTCAAATTTGCACACATTAAGACGGGGAATATAAAAGGTTCAGAAATATATCCTAAATAAACTTTTGCAGCTTAATGGTAGCTTCTTGATGAATCAGAAAACTATAATAATATCAGGCTTAACACCTGAAACAGGAATACAAGCATGAATTCTTTACAAGGGAGAAACTGGGAGACACATGCGACATCAAAGCTGGTACTTGCCTGTGGTTCCTTACTTCAACAGCAGCATCAGGATTACTTAGCATTAGGATCAGCCACTCAAGATTTTCACGTATCATTTTTGCTGCATCTGCTGCTATGTGGAAAGCATTGTCGCCTTCATCATCCTAATAGTTATAAACAGATCATTATCATCAACAAACCTCTAAAGCTACTTTGTTTAAATTCTAAAGACCAATAAGAATGGAACTTCTAATAGTAGCCTTTACTAGAGACTAACAAACTCAACTCTGTGTTTAGGAGATTTACATTACTTTTCCTGAATGTACAAATTGGATGAAGAAACAATAGATCTTCACCAAAAAGAATAGAAAACACAGAGAGCACTGGCAAAACAGCATTGCTCAGCCATCAAATAAGATGAAAATCACTTTATTCCTCTTAGGCATGCTAGATGGATGCTATTGATGGTTGTGGTACTAGTGCTATATGAATGCTGAATAGTTCATTTCATAACCAACCACTTCAATATGCATATTCTCGCAAATATCAAGTGATTAAGACTATGGATAGCAATCAATATCAACAAAATTTTTAAAGAGAGTACAAAAGTACCTGCATATTACAATTTGCCCCAGCAGATAACAACAATCCCACACATGACTTCGCCCCTCTAGCCAAGGCTACATGAAGGGGTATGGTATTGTGCACATTGCGAATGTTCACATCAACTCCAGAATCAAGGATGATCTATTACAAAATTTGCAAACATACTTGAATAAACTCAAAAACAGAAGAATAAAAAACAAACTCAAAAGTTCTACAATCTGCAACAGATTAAGTTAAGCATCATATACATACTGTACAGCAATAAGTCAGATATATGCATGAAGATGAAAGATGGTATATAGCTTACTTTCACCAACTCGACATCATTAGCCATGGAAGCAGTATGCAAAGCAGTCCTTCCATGCTGCATATCTTGAGCAGTTGGATCTGCCCCAGCTGCAAGCAATATGCGGACCAGATCTCTTCCCTCTACATAAAGTTAGTACAAGTGTAAAACTAGATGAAGGTAAGAAAAACTTAGAAGACCAAAAATATGTATAATATTCCCCGTATTAGTATTCCTTACTAACAAATGAAATAAAGCTTAACAGATTACCGAACTATCGCTACTGTCTACTTAATCATGACATCCAAAGTTACCATTCTCATGATCTTTCTTTAGAGCAGCCGCCATACATAATGCAGTCCCAACAGGGCTTGGTATATCAATTGCAACCTCGATTTCATCTTGCGTTGCAACTTCTACCCATCTTCTCACAACAGCAACATTCCATGTTGCTACACACAAGTGAAGTGGCCTGGAACGTTCACAGAATTGAGACATGCAGCAGAACAATGGCAAATGCAAAGTCATTCATACCAAGGAAAAAGAATTATGGAAACCGAAGATGGTAAAAAAATGGTTATATGCTCACGTCAAATTTTTTGAATTCAGCAAAGCCATTGATCTACAGCCTCCATTTTCTAATATAACAATAGCACAATCTGTATACTTCTTGGCAACAGCTCTATGTAGCACTGATTCACCTTCATCATCGACAGCATTTGGATCAGCTCCAGCCAAAAGTAGTTCCTGGAATTATATTAAACCAATATCAAAACAAAGTAATGTTAAAATGTAACATGAAACAAATCTCCAGAGTACCTACACGCATGCAATCAGGTTGGCCATGATAGGCACAAACATGAGCAACAGATGGACCAAAACCATCTCTTAACCTAGATCTCACATTTGCCCCTCTTCCAATTAGGGCATGGACGCATTCTGGAGATCCAGCTGCTAAAGCAAAAACAAGTGGAGGATCACCATCTTTGTCCAAAACATCAACATTTGCCCGTTTGTACTCTAGTATAGCCCTAACAAGCTCTGCACTACCACGTCTACAAGCCAAGTGAAGAGCTGTTTGACCATCAGCATTCTGTGCTTCCAAAAGAACAGATAGGGGGCTGCCATTATTTCCTGATGCAGCCTTTGCAAGCAGATCCCTGTAGGGCCACCAGGCACAAAGAAAAAGATGAGAAGGAATATAAACAATACCATACATAATAGTTATTATCAAAAACACAGAGTAACCAAAAAAGAAGGCTTTGAAGAGAAACTACCTAACACCGTTTACATCTCCTTCAGACACTAATCGATGTAGACGGCTAGGACTGTCATGAAAAGCCTCTATATCAGGTGGTGGGGATGGTTCTGTCTCAGTTGAACCCGTAAGTTTGGCAAAGCTACTGGAATCAAAAAATTTGTTGCAACCTCAGTATGCCTGGTACTAAATATCAATCCCAAATGACAATAACCAGAAGATCTGCCTAAAGACTAATAAAAATACTTAAAGGAGGAAATTTCAAGATCAAAATTATAGAGTTCTCACTTATCAGGACTTGCAGGAGGGCTTCGTGGCAACTCTTGCAAATGATGAAGGAATATTGCTAACATTGCATTAAAAGTTGGCCTTTTAGATGCCTTAAACTGCAAGCACTCCCCAATCATCTTCCATAATTCCCTTGGCAATCCAACACCTACAACACTGGCATATTGGGGAGGCAACTTTCGAGCCTTCACAACAGCTCGATAAATTTCCTCTGAGCTTAAACCAGCCCACCTGCAGCAAGAATATCCATTAACTAAGCAAGCATGTCTTAGAAGGAAAATATTACCAATAAACAATGAGAAAATTAAAATGTATCCACTTACGGGATGAACCCAGTGCACATCTCCACTAAGGTACAACCAAAACTCCAAGCATCAGATTCAGTAGATATACCAATTGCATCATCCCAGAACAGATTCAATGATTTCTTAACAGGCTCCCAGGCCTCTGGAGCCGTGTAATGAGGACTAAGCATTGTACAGTCCATACATGAATGAACTTTGGCAGTATCGCACTCCGACCTAGCCTTCCGGCAGAAAGGTTTCTTCAAGATTGACGCAAGACCGTAATCAGAAACCACTGCACGACCACTAGGGTCCAAAAGAAGATTGGACGGTTTTATATTCATGCATGCAACACCTGCTGCATGCAGTTCAGCCACCCCTCGAGCAATGTCAGCTCCATATCTACAGGGGTAAAATTAATGCCATATTATAACAACAGCCACAGTTTTTATTATGATAGAAAGCACTTATAAAAGCCTTGTCCATCTCCTGGTATTGAAAATGTTCAAGGATTCAAATTGAATGGAAAATCAATGGATGGTCTAATGAATTTGAAGGAAAAGAATATCAATTAGATACAGCTGCTTCTATGGCTGTAGTTACTAAAAGGAAAAACTTTGGGCTTCCTATATCCACAAGATTTACCAGCACAACATCATACCTATCTTCCCTTATCTATCTATCCTATTATGCTCATCCCAATTTAAAGAAAGTAGAGGCTTTTTAAGTTGTACAAATGATTCCTTGCATCAAGAGAGGCCCTCGAATCAAATGGGCACAAATGCCTCCTCTTTGGCACAAACAAGTTTATTCATCAAAGTAGGGGTCACATGCTAGTAAATTCATTATTTCTAATACAAATCAATAAGAAAGACAATTTTTTTGCAGTTTGTCCACACCCCAATTCAAGCCAGTTCTTAATCTCAATTCCTTAGCACGTTGAAGTGCTAAATCGATACACGTACCAAAAATAGGGCTGAATCCTTGATAATCATCCTCCATTCCATTAACCAATTATAAAGAAGAAAGGATTGAACTTTTTAACAAAGAGAAACCAACCAAAAAAAAATGAAGAGAAAACCTTAGAATTTGCTCCAGAGTAAGCCTGCCTTCATTTCGCTGCATCTCGGATTGAACAGACCCATAGCACCTATCCATCACAAGCCCCAAACACCCATCCAACTTAACAACTCCATGAAAAGTACAAACATTTCTACACCACATCGAAGCTCTCCTCAAATTCTCCAGCTGCCCTTGAACCCATTCCACATCCATACCCTCCCCGAGCTCCACTCTCTTGACAGCCACCTTATGCTTCCTTTTCCCGCCGCAGCCAATAACCGCAGCCCACGAGTCGACACCAGCCCTCCTCCCCTCCCCAATCTTTCTCACCAACTTCACCTCCTGGTGGGTCCCGAACTCGATCACGGGGCCACACGCCCCAGAGCTAGATGCTTGGGACCCACGGCTGCACCTCTCCTCACCGTCCTCGTCTCGATCACCGGCGTCGTCGTCCTCGTCGTCGGTGTAATCGCAGTCAAAATCGGCGGCGGAATGGAGGAGAGTGAGGACGGCGTAGTTCTTGCGGAGAGCATGGACTGAGTTGCCGACGACGGAGACGTGGCGGCAGCGGGGACAGGCGAGGGTGGTGTCGAGCGAGGCGGCGAACATTCTGGAGAGGCAGTCCTTGCAGAAGCCATGGCCACATTGAAGCAGCAGAGGAACTCTGTCGTCTTCGTTGTAGCGTATTTGGCACACAGAGCAACATGGGACTTTCATGTTTTTTGGTGAATCAAAACAAATTATAAATGAGGAATGAAAAGGTAGTGGGAAATCAAAAGAATCGGAGAAGTGAAGGAGATCAAAGCAGATCTGTGGGAAAATCTAAATGAAGGAAGGAAAGGAAGATCGCAAATAATTAATTAATTAATAACAATAATAATAATATGAATGAGCAACTGATAGTACAAATAAGAAAAGAAGCGATGTTAGACCACCACGCCACCACCACCACCACCGCCAGTAACAAGGACAACAATAAAGGGGATGGGTGTAAATGAGGGTTTGGTCTTTTTGGGATCGATTTTTTGAGGGGTATTGTATTTTATTTTTATTTTACTTTTAGCTTTAGGGGTTGGTTTGGTTTGGGTATAACAGTTTTGCTTTCTTCCGGATTGGGTCTCTCTCTACACACCATTGCACAACTATACATTTTGCTTCTGACCAATTTCTAATTTAATATTTCTTATGTTGTTTAAGGACATTACGCACAGATAAGAAACTTCATCTTAGCGAAGATGGATAGCGTAGCAGAAGAAGTAGCAGCGCAGCAGTCGTAATACTTAATTTGATATTAATTTGTCTTTTTTTCGATAGTATGAATAATTGTCCGGTTCTGTAGAACTTTCACCTTTTTCAAAAGGCAAGTTAGTCATTATGAAGCCCAAGGTCAACCTTGGTTTCGTAAGAAAAGAAAAAATCCAAGTCCAGCCCTAAACCACAAAACCTGACCTACTCCTATTACCACAAGCCTGGTATTGAGATTGAGAAGGCATGAGATGAGATGGTCAGTTCCACATTGCCTGTGCTAATCCTTTCCATTCACATGTTTCCCATAAACGAGACAGTGTAAAACATGTGGATGGCAGGGGTTAAAAAGGTTTTCCACACACACTACTTTTAGTCTAGCTTCTCATTTTTACAGATGTAGCTTCAAATACCCCATATTATTATTTCCTATAAGCATCAATGTTGGAGAGTTGTAGACTGATTGATTCTTGTATTTTGTTCACTTTATGTTCATGGTCCAAATTAATAGATAGGGTAAGATTTAGGCAGGCCAATTAGTAGAAAATTAGAAGAAAAGTGCTAAAACTGTGAAGAATTTACATAATATATATAGGATCACAAGAAGGACGGTGTCTAAACAAAACTTTCTAATGAAGCAAAAGGTGATTGGGAAGTTTCGCAGAAGAAACTTGATTCAAACATGCTCATAAAGCCACCTTCAAAAGTTGGTAAGAGTTGATCAAAGGCAGAATCAGAGCGGATAATGGATGGCTCTTGATAGGAGCTGATGAATGGAAAGACAGACTCTTGAGGACCACCAACAGTGCCTTGACTAAGAAGTAGTTCGTAATTACATAGGCCATTAGCATCCATAAATCTGCTGGCATCGGAGTCTTTCCCGGTGAGTTGTTGGACAAGAGCTCTGAACTCGGAAGCACTAGCCTTGACCTTCATGGGGCTTGATATGTATACAACTTTGATGCCTTTTTTACCTCCCTTCCCTTTGCTCTTCATGTTGACGAAACAAGTTTTGATGATTTGGTGACTAGTACATGAGTACGGTAAGGTATATATAAGGAAGGGTACGGAAGTTGGGAGGTTTTTTGTTATGTTTGAAAGGAAGGTGATTTCTTGGAAAGTGATTAGGTTGGAAAATTGAGACAAGTTTTAGGAAATGGAAACTTGGAGGAAACCTACATAGGGCTGAACACAAGTTCCTTTTCAGGAATGCTTAAATGACCCGTAACCAAGGTTTTTGATTGTGACCATTGGGGTTCATTGCATGGATTTATCATTTATAGCACGTGCGCAGACTTGGAAGACAAACTTCTTCATTTCAGTTTCTATTTACTTGGGAAACTTGCCTAGGAGTGGATGGTTAAACAACTTGGCACATTATCTCATTTAACAAACGCACACACATAGTATATCTGAAATAACATTCCTTAGTAGATGGAATTAATTAAGACACAACATAGATTTCATATTGATTTTGAACTGGGGCATCTTTAGAGCTCCTTCACCTTATTTTCAGTTTACATAATTAGCCTTCAGTTCACACATATTATATTCCCAGAATGTTGACAATTGCGTGAAGTAAACACCAAACTTCTGTTGAATTTTTAAAAGCATCAACATAAGACAACGATCCTCTAATTAAATGAGAGAGAAATAAATATTGACAAAATTGTTCTAACCTAAACATAAGAAGAAAAAAGGGGTCACACGTACGGCTAAATCTTGTACTCTCCATCTAGAAGATCAAAAAGCGAAACTACGAGCTCCAATTTTTTCAAAGGCAGAAGAAGCATCTTTCAATACGTAGGCCCTTATAAAAAGGGGAAACAGAACTTGTAGGTCCTAGTATAAATATTTTCATGATTAGGAAGTACGTTTCCTCATAAGTTGTATTTTTGGGAAACAGCCTCCACAATTGATGCATACGAACACAAGGTCTGATCTGAATACGTTTCATGAAAGAAAAAGGACTTAGTAGAAGTTTGTCCACTGGTTAGAACAAAAAGAACCAGCGGAAGTTTTAAACCATTAACAAATTCAATCCGTTTCGTGGATTTTTAAACAATCTATTTTTTTATTCGATTTTTAATTTTTTAATTTAATAAACTTTATTATTAAAATGAATCAGTTTATTAATTAATCAGTTTATAAATTAACAAGTTCTTATAAACTAAAATAAATCAATTAATTTTTATTAATAATCTCTTTTTTAAATAAATTTTAAAATTTTCAATAAGTATTTACAATATCTTTCAATCATATTTGAAATTCGTTAATTTTATTCAATTTTTCGTAGGTTTCATGACGATCTAATATTAATTGAACCTTTTAAATCTTAAATCTCTTATCTTATTCATTTAATTTTTGGTCCAATTTTTAAAACATTATTATAAACACATTTTTGTTAAATTCTATAAATTTTTAGAATCGCTTATCATTCTATTGGTATGAATTTTTATTTGATATTGTGAGAAATAAAATCAATATTTAATATTGAAATGAAACAACTATCCAAACAATTAAACCGAACACCATATCCAGGAATTTTGGCACATTTAGTATAGGTGTTAAGTGTGCAAAATTATTATTCTAAAGAACTTCCTCGACTCTATCTATGAACATCTCCCTATTTTACGGTTCAGGTTGATGCGTCTTGTCTTTTCTTTTACCATTTTCGGACCTAAATAGCATTGGCCATGGAAGCTTTGTTAGAAAGCGATTAATTTATCCCTAAAAGTTAGCTTAAAAAAAGGAGATTTATATACTATTATAAATTCTTGAATGCTTTTATAGTTGTCCGATGTGAGATTCCTGACACACCCCCTTTAGTTCAGAGCAGGACTGAACATCTGATGGATATATTAAGCAAAGGGACATAATCAGGCACCGTTCTAAACCATCGAAACAAACTGACTTGGTTCTGATACCATATTAGAAGTCCCTAACTTATCCTCAAAAGCTAGCTCAACAGGAAGAAATTTGCATACTATTATAAATTTTTAAATATTTTTATAATTGTTCGATGTGATATTCCTAAAAGGCTGTGTGAAAGGTCGAAAATATATGGATAAGAAAAGGGCTAGATGACAAATGATATTACGACGTCGGTGACGAATGCATAAGAAAAATACACCGGTCGGATAATCAACTTAACTTGACCTTCCAGAATGAAAACACTAAGATTTTGAAGCTAAAATCGTCGTTTGCACGTCGGCAATCCTTTCAAAAAAGTAATAATAAACAGAATACCGCGAATCTTGTAAATCATAGTGCAGCAGTGTAGTACGTTCTGCATACCTTTCAAAGTTTTGTTAGATTTTCCATTTAAGTTTAATTTCATTAAATTATTTTTTCTCTTTTTAAATTTTTTATTTGTGATTCATTGAATTTCTAAATATATTAATATAAATATGAAATATATCTTTAATTGTATAATTAAATAATTTATATACATAGATCAAGATTAACGTCTAACAATACATTATTACCAACTAAATATAAAGAATGTTTAAATAGTTTTACTAATATATTTGTACATTTTTTATATAAGTCAATCATTTTATTATACAATGTTTGATAACGTCTACTTTGTTTGAGTCTATTTTTCATTAGCAAATTGACTATATTAATAAATTTCAAATTTTAATTTCAAAATATCAATTCATCTTAACCAAAAATTTCTCAAGTCAATACTAATAGAAAATAGTCTCTCTAATTACTTTAAGATGATGAATCATATATGAATCATTTAAATATCTTTATATAATTTATACTATATCTAAAAACTACTAAACGAGCTACTTTTTATTAGGATAGATCTACATAGTATCAAAATACAACAATCCCTAAATGAGATAATTTGAAGATTTAAGTCCAAATATCACTTATACAATCATTAAACTGAAAATTTTCATTGACATTCAAATAATGTTCCAAACAGATTTCTTATAACGAGTTATTTTAGTAAACTTGTTCTCCAATAAGCACTACATTTTTGTTTAAATATTTCTATAATTTAGTGTAAAATTGATTCCTTTTTTCACAAGAAATAAATACAATGTGTTCTACTATAATAATATCTAATCTTGATAGAACAATGACTAAAAAAAGTTGAAAGATATGCTCTCTTAAAATGTATAAGATAAGAATGTCTTTAATTAATTATATAAAAAAATTACACCCAATCGATTTGCTAAATGACATAAACCAACAATCTCTAAATTTTACTAAGTCAATTGCTTAAGCATCTTATACCTTATCATGAAGCGATCATGCTACCAAACAGTTATCTAATGAGATCATTCAATAAAATTATCTTTAGTGAGTAATTACTAGAATAGTGGTGTAATAAAATAATTTCATAGAGTTATCTTTAGTGAGTACTTACTTAAATCTTATAACTTTCATCTCAATTATCATCATAATTAAGAGAAATTGTCTAAATACAAACTTATATCGTTTTTTAGACCTTAGCTCCTTCCATACACTTAAAATCTCTAATGTTCTATAATACAATACAATTTTAACTGTGTAAGGAATTGTTCTAAGTTTATTAAAAAAACTTGTTGATCTAAACAATTGTTTAAGTAAATGAAAAATGTATTATGTCTTGATTAGTAATTAATGCTACATTAGAACCTTTACAACTCAAAATAATATTATTAAATGTAAAAAAAATTCTATTACTTACTTCTATTAAACTAAAGTTAATATCTATATAATTTTAAGCTCAAACATCTACTCATACATAGAAGAATAGATATCATTAATACTTTATAAGTATTATATTTATTTAAAAATAAACACCTTTAGTACATATATTATTTATGTACTTAGACTAGAATATAAGGATTATATTTTTTTTAATATTTTAGACTAGGATATAAGGATTATATTTTTTAATATTGAACACCTTTATTATATTATATATGTACTTGGACTAGAATAGGTAAATAACTTCTACATCTATCTCTATGTATCTAATTCTCATAATTAAGTTGTTATCCTTTCATATTTAATAAGA
The DNA here is from genome assembly GCA_026413575.1 of Erythroxylum carthagenense. Taxonomy (NCBI): domain Eukaryota; kingdom Viridiplantae; phylum Streptophyta; class Magnoliopsida; order Malpighiales; family Erythroxylaceae; genus Erythroxylum; species Erythroxylum carthagenense. Next base: position 17,325,263 of record JANZLD010000001.1, read on the forward strand.
ATTGCTCTTAATTAGACTATCATATCTTGAACAATTGAAAATGTGAATTGTAGCTCCCTATAAATAATATGTCTCTCTATATTCTTACTAAAGAAGACAATTATACTTCTACTAATCTTCGTATAGAGATGATAAGTCTACATTCATATCTAAAACAATTTCTATAAATTTATCACAAATGTGAATATTTTAACATCCCGTAACCTTTTGAATATTGTATCCAAAAAGGTATTAGTTTCATTTGGACATACTATTATGAGATTTAAACTCTTTCAAACTTTATCTTACCTCTACTACTAATTTTGAGAATCATTCTCCTATAAATATGCATTGAAACAAACATTTTATTCAATAGAGCTTGGATGATTATACCTAGCCTTTTGCATATATCATAACTTTCTAATGTCTAATTTAGTTCTAAACTTATTGGTTAATATATACTTTAACTAAGCATCACATTCTAAAATTTTTGACATTTTTAGCTCTTACTATTCCATAAGTAATATACAATCTTGTTATTTGATATAATTGGAATTATAAAGGCAACTTATTGTATTAGGTATAACTATATAAGAATAAATATTGCATTATACAATATCTTATATTATATTTTCCTTCTTACTCAGATTGATACTATGGTGAAATTTAGTTATGGAGGTATTAATTAAAAAAATCTCATTCTCTATAAATAACTAAGAAAATTTTTGAATCCCACTTTGTTGATCTCTTTGTAGTACCTCACAATGCTTAATTTTTACTTAGATTTTAATACTTTGAATTTTTTAAAATTTTAAATCAATATTTCATTTAATATACGTGAATATATCATATAAAATCAATACTAAATATAATGAAATACAAGTATTCATACTTTTATAAATTGTTATTACATCCAATACAATATATGTACAATATTAACAATTTAATACTATACTTGTACTTTAACTAAAAGGTTAATTTTATGATTCTCAACCTAACAAGTTTCATTAGATTTATAACTAAAAAAGATATATATATATATATATATATATGTATGTATGTGTGTTTGTGTGAGTGTATAACTTTATAATTATCATTATATTGATTTAAATAAATTAGAATAAAAGAATATTCTCATTTATCAAACTTAATGTTTTTACCATTTATGTTAAGGATAAATCTCCCTTGATGTAACACATACAAACTATTGTATAAACTTCGAGTAATTACTTTTACTTAACAATCTATTATCATGCCTTGAACATTATAAAAATGTTAAAATAAAATTTAATGTCAAATACTAAAAAACATAACTTATAAATATATATAATCTCTACCAAATCTTGTATCGGCAAGAAAGACATGCAACTATATTTTTTTAAATAAAAACAAGAGTCAATTATAAAATTAAAAAAACTCGAAGTTTACTTAATTTTACAATACTAACTCATAAAAATAATACTTTTAAAAAATTATAAAAATAAAGTCAAAATATTTCAATTTCCAAATTGCAACAAAATAGTCAATATTTCTGTTAATTAAAATAAACACCTTTGATTTGCGTTGATCTTTCTTGGAGATAATTTTGTATATTCCCACCTGAAAACTGTTATCTGACGTTTTAATAACAGGGTTATGAAATATAAGAATGGAGAGTGAGATCAGTGTACAATTTCATCTACTACGCTGATATATGAAATTTCGGCCACAGAAGTCTGCCATTGGAGTTCAGTTACCCAAATCAGCTGTCAAATTTGAGCGTTACCTCATGCGCGAGGTGAGTGAATTGTCAATTCTTGGCTGTGTAAATGGAAGTCGATTCTTGCTACTCCTAATATACGCCAATACTTGATTAATCAGCTGTCAAATTTGAGCGTTACCTCATGCGCGAGTTGAGTGAATTGTCAATTCTTGGCTGTGTAAATGGAAGTCGATTCTTGCCACTCCTAATATACGCCAATACTTGATTAATCAGCTGTCAAATTTGAGCGTTACCTCATGCGCGAGTTGAGTGAATTGTCAAT
>JANZLD010000001.1:17338343-17352516 GCA_026413575.1 Erythroxylum carthagenense
CCCGAGTGAGTACCACCTGCACCTCCCAACCTTAATCAGTATTGTCCTCTTTGGTCAAGGGTGAGCCACGGCTCGAATCCAAGACCTCAAGGTTTTGTTCCACTTTAAGTGGACGCCACTTACCATTGAGCCAAGGTGCAGGTGGTACTTACTCGGGGACCTAAGCCCGAGTGTGGCAGCTTGGGCCCAACAATGGTCGTATTTTAATTAAGGCTTATTGGCTTTCTAGGGAGCTAACTAAGTAGCTTAGACCCTTAATATATGTATTACTATTTTCTACATGGCCTTTTAGGTTATTTTCAAATCCCTATTGCACTAGAGCATCAAGAAAATATGGCCTTCACATTCCCATTTGGTACATTTGCTTATGAAGGATGTCATTCAATTTGTGCAATGCACCTACTACTTTTCATATGTGCATGGTGAGCATGTTTTCTAAGTAGGTTGATAAGATCATAAAGGTATTTATGAATGATTAGTGTCTATAAATCTTCTTTTGATAATTACTTAGAAAATCTTTCACTCATTTTGAAAAGATTTATTAAAACTAACTTTGTGCTTAATTAAAAAAATGTCATTTTATGGTTAATCAAGATATAGTTCTAAGGCATTTTATGTCCTTTAAGGGTATAGATATTCACAAATCTAAGGTTGATCTTATTTTTTCTTTGCATTACACCTCAAATATGGCGGAAGTTTGTTTTTTCTTAGTGTTATAATTTCATCAAGGATTTTTAGAAGATAACCTCTCCTTTATGCAAGTTGTAACAACAAGATGTCCCTTTTGAGTCTGATGTCAAATGTAAGGACATATTTGACGAAATTATAGCCTCTTCTTTGTGTAAGTTGTTACTGCAAGATGTCCCTTTTGAGTTTGATGTCAAGTGCAAGGACGCATTTGTTGAAATTAAGTAGCTCTTGACATCCTTCCTAGTGATTCAACCTCTAAATGGAAGCTTCCCTTAGAGATTATAAATGATTCAAGTGATTATACAATGTGATGGTTTTAGGACAAAGAGTGGAAAAGGTTGAACATGACATCTACTACACCTCAAAAACTTCGAATTTGGCCTAACTAAATTATTCTACAAGTGAAAAAGAGCTTTTACTTATTGTATTTACTTTATAAAAATTTCAATCATGCTTTTTGGGTGCTAAAGTTATTATGTATTATGATTATGTAGCTTTGAAGTACTCACCAAGGAAAAAAGGAAAACTGATGTTAATTAGATAGATTCTTCTCCTTTAGGAGTTTGATTTAGAAATAAGAGATAAAAATGGAGTGAAGAATATGGTTACTAATCACCTCAGCTACTTGGTCTGAGAGGAAGATGATGTCCCTTTGATAGAAATATTTATAGATGAACAACTATTTTCTTCCAATTTGATACCTCCATAGTATACAAATATTGTGAATTTTCTAGTTATTCATAAGTTACTTGTAGGTTTGTCAAAGGCTCAAAAGAACAATTTAAAGATTGAAGCTAAGTACTATGTTTGGGATGACCCCAATCTTTAGACGCATTGTGCAAACCAATTAATAATAAGACGTGTTCCTAAGAGTGAGATGATTTTTATTTTGACCTTCTGTCACTCTTACACTTATGGAGTGCATTTTGGAGTAGAAAGAATTGCCTATAAGGTTTTGGATAGTGGTATTTTACTGGCCTTCAGTGTTTAAAGACGCGTATGTCTTTTGCACGTCATAGGATAGGTGCCAAAGGAGATGTAACTTATTTTGTAGAAACCAAATGCTATAAACCCCTATTCTTTTTTATGAAATCTTTGATGTTTGGATCATTGATTTCATGGGTCCATTCCCTCCATCTTTTAGTTTTCATTATATTTTACTTATAGTTGATTATGTTTCAAAGTAGGTGGAAACTATGGCCACCAAGACTAATGACGCTAAAGTTATTACAGTTTTTGCCAAGTCTATATCCTTTCTAGGTTTAGGATGTCGAGAGGCATCACAAGTGATAGGGTAACAAACTTTGGTGATGGAATCACACAAAAGGATTCCACTTCTTGCCATCCCCACATAAGTGGCCAAGCTGAGGTGTTCATTAGAAAAATAAAGTCGATAATAGAGAAAACAAATAATCCTAATAGGAAGGATTAAAGCTTGAGATTGGAAGATGCATTGTTAGCCTACAGGACAACTTATAAAACACTAATTAGTATTTCCCCATATAGATTAGTGTTAGGGAAATAGTGTCATATTCCAGTAGAGTTGCAACATAAAGCATATTAGGTTATTAAGCATTGTAACATGAATCTTGATGATGCAAGAATGCATAAAAAGATGCAATTATAAGAGCTTGAAGAGATACAAAGCAACTTTTATTAAAATGCAATGATATATAAGGATAAGACTAAAGCTTTCCATGACAAGATGATTTCGAGGAAAAGATTTGTTATTGTCCAAAAAGTGCTTCTTTATCATTCTAGACTTAAATTATTTCTAGTTAAGTTATGTTCTCATTGGGTCGGTCTTTTGGGACTTCTAATGTTTTCCCATATGATACAGCCGAGATACAAAGTCTAAAAATAAGGAAGACATTTAAGGTAAATGTTTATCGCTTAAAGCCTTACTATGAAGAAAATGGTGAATGTGGGAGTAGTCGTACTAGATGACCCAAATGATATCATGTGATGAAGAAACATAAAGTCAACCTAACGATAGTAGACAAAGGTTTACACTTCATTATCCTTAAATCCACTATTAAGGATTTGTAAAAAAACATTGTGAAAATTAATTGTTGAGATTTAATTCCTCTGTTAAAGCATTTAAACTTGTAGATTACGATTGAGAATATGACAACCAAAAGTCAAAATTGATGAAAAACAATAAATGCCTTAATTCTAGATCAATAAAGTATTAAGCATACACTTTTAAGATGTTGAGAGTAGAGAAAGAGAAACACCCAAAAGTTAACAAGAAGCAGTGAAACCATAAAGTAACAAATTTATGGATACAAAATCAATCACATGTTTTAAAGTCCTCTGTGACCTATATATGTTTCAAGTTTCCCTGGTGAATTGAGGTCAATAGGGGATGACCTTTGTTTAGCACATAACAAAAGTATCCTCAGCTTGGCTATAACATTACTATTTCTTACAATCTTAAAGCTCTACATATTGTGAGATTCATTGGACGGTTTCTTATTCATATAATAGGAAGTTGATGACACATAGATATACACACGAGAGTACTAAGTTTGGATCAATGCTCTATCTTGATCAAAAGATTTACGAAAATTATACTAATGAAGCAGAAACTAACCTAAAAGGTAAAATCAAAGGAACAATCTTTTTAACTTATATAAATAATTATCCAAGTCAACAGTCACAGAAACGAAGAAACCAACCCCACCCCACCTCCCCTCCCCTCACTTAGGATTTGTTCGATGATGACGATAATATAATTGTTTATTCAAGATTTTGAAAAACTATGGTCTATTTGATTACAAAAATGAGTGATGTTTGTATCATTCCATCCTTTATACATCTTTCTTCTGTGGGATGTCTTTCAATTTCCAAAGACTAGTAGTTATTTGATATATTTTATTTAGTGCTTTAAATTTGACATTGGTTATCATTTGTGGACCTTTTTTTTTTATATTTTCCAAATTCATTACATAGTTGTTTTGCTTCAAATAGATAGCAATAACAATAACATTAGAGCGAATCTCACTGCTTGAGAATAGACCAAGACTTTGGATCCTCACACAAAGAAGGCTAAACCCAACCACTCTACTTTTGCCATATATGATATACTTAAACCACTTACAGCAGCATAAAAAGTTTTAAGTTGGATTGGATATTAGCAAACTTCTAAAAAGATGTTCTTTTTGTGGCTTAATTAATGTTTTTGGGATAACAAAATAAAGTGTAGAGGAATGTATTAGGGGGTTTGATTAATACTTTGAACATGCAGGTAGATTAGTTGAGCTAACATATTTTTTCAAAACCTACCTAAATGAAATCATTGGTTGATTACCAATTTGCAAGCACAATATTAGTCACACACACAAATAAAGATTACTTGATAAAAATTATCATCTTTGACATAAAAAAAGTGAAGGGCAATATTATTTTCCACCTTTCAAATCGCTTTGATTTAAGGTATATGAAGTCTATTTTTGGACTAAATTGTACTATCTTTTCGACAAAGGTTCAATCAAGTCTTTATATAAAAGAATTGAGAACTTTTGATCACCTTTACATTTTCACCAACTTCTCCTGTCTAGCTCTTTCAGATATTGTATAAGAAATTGTGCACAATTCGCCCTAGGTTTAAGCAAATACTAATAAATCTAAGTGTCTACTTGTTTTAATTTTAATTTTAATTTTTGATTTTCTATTTTTTGTTTTCAAATTCAGTAAAACAAACCTGTTTTGTTAAATTTTTTTGTTTGTATTTCTATTTTTGGTTTTGATTTCTATTTTTAGTTTTATTTTCTTATAGTTTTCAAAAATTATAAAAACCATAAAAAGTATTTTTTTATTTCTTTTTTATAATCTGATTTACCATTAACTAAGTAAATATTATTTAATTATTTAATATATTAACTATTAACAAGAATTATGAACAATTTAATTTAGGATTAATTGCCAAAAAAAACTCAAACTTTCGTCAATTTTTCAATTATAGCCCGAACTTTAAAAAGTAGCAATCAAATGCTCAAACTTTCAATTTTTTTCAATTCTATCATAAACTTCAAAAAGTGGCAATAGAATATTTAAAATTTTAACTTTCATCAATTTTAACTAGACGTTATTTGTTGTTCTCCCGATGCTCTCAGACGTTTATATTCTGTTGACAACATATTGTATCGGAAAGGTCATCGAGGCTACATAATCTGATTTAGGTCTTTTTAAAACTTAACAGAAATACTAACGTCGAGCTAGAATCGAAAAAAACTTGAAATTTTGAGCATTTTGTTACTACTTTTTAAAATTCGGACTATAATTGAAAATTTTAAAAATTTGAACATTTTATTATTATTTTTTAAAGTTCAGGCTATAACTGAAAAATTAACTAAAGTTTGAGTTTTTTTTATGTAATTAACCCTTTAATTTAATATTATATATTTAATTAACTAAAATTAACTATTAATATGAATTATGAATAATTCAATTTAATAATTATAATTATAATTACAATAAGTTCAAAATACATAAATTTTAAATAAAATTGATTTAATAATTAAAATGTATTTAAAATAAATAAAAATTTATTATGAATAATTTAATTTAATAATTATTAATAATTATAACTAAAATTACAATAAGTTCAAAATATATAAATTTTAAATAAAAATTGACTTAATAATTAAAATATATTTAAAATAAATGAAAATTTAATTTATAAATTATTTATTTTAATAAAATGAAATAGTTTTTAGTAATAATTTATTGATAAATATTATATAAGGCATTAAAATAAATTTATTTAATTAAAATAATTTACCTTGAAGTTATATATATAATTAATATCAGTAATAAAAGTTTAATTACATTAATGTTAATAACCAAATAAGTTTTTTTATTTGAAGAAAAAATAAAAAATAAAAACTATAACCTAAAAAAAGAAAATGAAGCCAGACGTCCCTAAATAAGTCATCATTTGGCTCTGGCTGTCACTTGTTGGTTTTGGAATAAAACAACTAAATGAAATGCAAGAAAAATAAGCGGCATGATGGTCATTGTTTCTACTGTGTGATTGCGAGTTTTTTTTTTTTTGACAAGGGCAACCAGCCCAGTAGGATTAAACCGACTATCGTAGACCAAAAACTGTCCCAACCCAAGCTGAGGATAGATTGCGAGTTTGATTTCAAAGTTGCAGAGATGCATTTAACACAGATTGCCAACCCCAAGTTTTGTTTTGAGAAAAACTAGCAAATTCTCATAAAATAGTAATACGTTCCCAGCCTTGTGCGACCATGTGAAGGAAAAAAAAAAAAAAAAAAGGATTTCCATTCAACATTAGAAAAGATCACCAGGAGGAGTTCAATATTATTTGACAACCCAACATGAAACGTGTGGCCAAGGAAAGGCACATGCACAAGGGGCAGAGTTTAGAAATAGTTGCTGTTATAGAATTTCTTGAGAAATTCTGAGTTCCCTTGGTCCTTAGCGCTCAAATCCTGCACAAGTCCTTGTCCACCAACTACATATTGGCCAATAATGTGATGCCGCTGTTTGGCATGCTCCTTGATGTTTCCCAGCTCTTCCATTCCCTTAAAGAGCAGTAAATCAATCACCTGCAGATGTACTCTGATTAATAATATTGAGAGAGATGCACAAAACAATGTATCATACTATCCAGTGGAACGGTTATAAAATCCAACAAGTTCACTGATGTCTTGCGTCGGAGCCAAACATAAATTTAACCTTTCCCAGGGAACTAAGGTAGACTTCTTCCAACAAATAGAAGTTCAAATACCAAGGACTAGTACCGACCTCAAAATAAATCAATGTCACTTAGGCTATGTTTAGTTAGAAGTTTTATAATGGAATATAATAGAATGTAATATTATTCTATCATTTAGGAGGAGATTTTATAATGAAATAGAATAGAATGGGATGGAAGAAGAGGATTTCATATTACATCCCATTCCATTCTAAAGAGTACAAATAAAAAACCTCCGATTTGGAGAGTTTGGGATGGAATATAAAATGATAAACAACTTTACACTATATTACATTATAAACCCTTCATTCCAAATAATATTTCATTATATTACATTGTGAACCCTTTCATCCCTCCCAAACAACAATTTTTTAATAGTACATTTATTTACATTCCATTCCATTATAAATCATTCAATTCCATTAAAAAATTTATGTCCAACCAAACATATCCTTAGCGATTGAGATTTGGCAACTAAGCCAATAGCAGCTGGAAACATGACACGGACAGATTCAGCTAATTTACTAAATAATAGGTAAAATAGGGCTTTACACAACCCCTCAAAAGCAACTCAAAGGGGCTTGCTAAACAAATCAAGCTACTGTTCACAAGATGTTAACAGGATTTTATTTCCTAGAAAAGAAATAAAATCTTTTGTAGTCTATATAGGAAAATATGATAAGAATAATAAAGTGACCAATCCTTAAAAGGTCCTTGTTATTAACAACACCCCTACAGTAACCTGTCATAAGAGATTGCAGCATGAACACGAGCAATAATGTTAAGGGCCTTTAATACGCTGCCAAGGATAAGTGTTGAGCTTATGAAAACTGCTAAGGGATGTATAACTTCAAACACTCGGTAATGCTGGAATGAAAAAAGAGAGTTCTAGAGACAGAAGCAAAGAAATTGAAATACGCATTGGAAAGAGAACTGAATCGGCAATACAACCCCTTGAGATTCATTACAAAGGCTAAACATTTGGCTGGTACAAATGGACTTTAGATTTATAATATCAGAAACGCAGTGTACTCTTATTTGGGTTGAAATCTCATCCAATAGCACTGTTTGGCCTCAAATAGCCCTCTAGGGCAAAAGGATATTCTATTTCGGTCTCTGGTTTACAGTGGTTCCAAGAAAAGTTTTCATTTCTTCATCCTCGAATTGCCAATATATACATACTAGCTTCTACACATCTACTGTTTAGTAATTCCACGAATAAAGGTTGGATTTTACAGTCAAGTACGAGAAACCATCATAATCACAGCCATCTAACATGACACCATCTGATCTGCAGTTTCGAAATAGGGGCTAAGAGGAAGAAAAGAGCCTTGATTTGCCACAATTTCGACAATTTCACCCAAACCCATAAAAAAGGTAATTGCAATTCAATTAAAGAGTCTTTATAGAAGATTAAAACGAAACAAAGGATAAACATTGCACCTTTGGGTTGGAGACTTGGGCATGCTTGCGAATCTCTGAAGCGATACTAGACCGAAGCTGGGACTCGGTAACAACATCGTGGAGATTGTAGATTTCCATGATAGAGGGAATTGATCTACATGCTGCCTTGAAGAAATCGAATACGCGAGCTCTTGCCTCTTCAAGAGTCGCTGAGTTTGGTGACACCTTCAGGCCCGTTAATCTAAATGCCATTTCTTTCCACACACCACTGAATTACTTGCAACAAAAATCGGAGCTTTCAAATGGAAATTAAGCTAAAAAAGTCTAAACAGAAGGACAAGAGCTAGAGGGCTGCAATGTCGTTTTGGGCCTGCAACTAAGCTGGCCCTTCCCCTTTCTATTGAGAAATATGAAATTAATCAAAGCCCAGTATTGGTTTACCGATTCTCGTCCTTATCACATGCTTATCTTTACTTGGGAACGTCAAAATGGTAATTTAGTCTTCAAACGCCTTAATAAGTTTCCTGCGTTGATCTCTTTTCTTTCTTTGTAACAAACTTACAAACTTTACCTACCATACGACTTTTTCCTTACGTTCAAAAGGAGATGGTTATCAGTGGGGTAGAGATAATTTTTGGAGAGGTATGATACATTGACCTTTCAACCCTGACCATCTTCAAAGAGAAAGAATGGTGAAACCTCTGACAAATTAAGTATATCCTTGAATGAGTTTATATCAGCATAGTTTCTGGCAGCAGAGTTTTTGTTAGTAGAGATTTTTTAAAAATAATTTTTTAAAAAAGTCAATTAACTATTTGGTTGCCATTTAAAAGAGAGTTTTTTTAAAAGAGATTCATACAATAGACTATTTAACAACATAAAATAAAACGCATTTTTAATTTTAACTATATTTTATTTTGTAATAAAAATTATTTATGCATATAAATATTATTTAAAATTTATAAAACAATATGTAAAGTATAATATATTAATTATTATATAATTTTAAATCATATAAAACATAAAAAATATATCTAACTAAATCTTTTATATAGATTATAATATAAGTAAAATTAATATAAAAAATAAATATTAAAATATATAAAAAAGTCAAATAATATTATATAAATTTTAAAATAAACATGAAGATGTGTTTGTGAGTATTGTGTAAATTATGTGTAAAACATAAAGGTAAAAGGAACTAAAAATTATGCTCATTAATTGATCTGAAAAATCTACCTGAAAAGGTACTTTTATGAAAAACTCCAAATTTGAACTTCTCAAAAAACTGTATTTCAACTTCCAAAAAAGATGTTTCTATGAAAAAAGTACTTTTGAATTTTAGAACCAAACATTCAGTTTTTTTTAAAACGGCTTTTGCGGTGAAAAAAGTGTTTATTTACTCTCCAAAAGTTGAACCAAACAAGCACTAACTCTAAAGAGCCAAGATACTCAGAGACCCTAACCAACCTCAGTAAACATGAATCAGAGAAGGATTGTTAGAGAATCATCAGACAATACGTTGCAATACTAAGAACCTGGTTTCACTAAAGGTAGGAACATAGTATTACCAAATATGGAAGAATTGAGAAGAGCAATTTTTTTTTTAAGAATGAAGAATATTATTGCAAGGCGTTAAACCAAAACTATTACAAGGAATTGTAAGTAATACGATTATGTTAGAATTTACAATGAACCTACGGGTTCACACGAGAAGGAAAGTTAGATTACATACAAGTCTAAGTGAGGTTCCATCCTAAAATCAATTGGTGATAGGTGGAGTAGCTCACTAGACTGATATACTAGTCTTCTTTTCTCTCTTTTTCTAATGTAGGACAAACTCCCACTTTATATTTCAAGCTAAATCCTGAAAAGTACAAATTGTTATATGTTTTATATCCCTACTTTATATTGTTTTAAATCATTATATAGCACATTTGGGGAAAAATAGCTACATTTTACTATTAATAACCAAGTTTAGTTCCATATTTTATTTCTAAAAAGAGTTTAAATTTTACTAAATACTTTTTTGTAGGTTTGGTAGACTTAAGGAAAGAAATCTAGAAAAAAATCTAGCCCAAAATGAAGTCTAGCCTAGAAGAAAGACTAAAATTAAGCAACCTACTAATGGAAAATTTAGCTCACCAGAAGCATAACCAGCCCAATAAGCTCTAACCTAGTAGAAACCAACATAACCTAAGCTTGACCTAATATAAGCCCAAACTTGAATCAAGTAAGAAGTAGAAAATCAAGCAAGAGCATCTGGATAGAGGAGGAAGCGCATGCACAAGAGATCTTCGGTCACTATATTCAATTCAAAAGGGAGAGATAATTAGAGACTTATCAAATATCTAGTAATGCACAGATATTGGAGACACTTTTAAGGCTATTAAAATAGTGGAGCAGTAGTGCAACAAGTAATCCACATAAGGGTGATAGTTCTCGAGAGATTCTGTCATCTGTCAAAGGAAATTGAAGCTAAGAGCTAGTCTAAAGAGGGTTAGGAGCAATAAGAGAGCCACAACACACTTAAATTGAGATGATTTGTGACCAGTAGGGGGGAATTCCAAGTCTTGTGTCAAAAGTTCCAAAGTTTGTGTAGCCCCAATAATTAAGTGAGTCTCCTTAAAGCCTAATTCTCTTTGTTTCTAGTTTTATATGCTTCAATTACTCTATAATGTTTAATTTCAATCTAGGGATGCGACTTTGATTATTTTGGAAAATTCTTTGAATTATTTCAATTCATTATTGAATGAATTTGGCATTTATGCAATACATGGGTTCTTTGATTTTAATTCACGTTTTTAATGTGATTGGAAAAGTCCTTGCATATGTGAATGAGATTTTTGAATCATTAGTCCAAGGGAATTATATGATTTGGAATTTATTTATTTTACGAATGAAACTTTCAATGGTTAATGGTATCTCTTAGTATGTTAGGATTGAGATGGTTCAATTTTAGAGAGTGAATACAGTTAGGTAGGAGCTACCTGGTTAGCTTTCTAACATATTAAATAACCCTTATTATCAAATATATCAAAACTTGAATGGCTAAATCAAAATCAAAATGTTACTTGTTCACCTTTGAATATTAGATTCGATTTATGTTTTGCTTCTTTTGTATCTAGATTTGATTTGGTTCACTTTAAACACTAATCCCCTCCCTTTGTGTGCATTTATTTAATGTAGTCTATAGGTTTAAGATACTATAAATGTTTTACTTTCATATTCGTGATAAAACATACTATTCTACATAAAGATAGGTATGAATACAACTGAAAAAAATGATTGAATTCTTTGTCTTTGTATGCATGATAGTATAAATTAGTTTGAATAATTCAATTTTGTATTTAAATTGCAAGTGTTAGATTTATTGCAATCAAACTAGGTCTATTGAGTTCACATGTAATTAAAGTTTGTGCATGTAATGGTCACCGGATATGCCTATTTCTTTATTTTTTTATGTAGCTAATTAAGTTGAAGCTTATAACTTAAGAGTGTTGTCAACAACATTGACTATTCTAAATGAGGTTTAAGATGAAACATAATAATTCATTGGAAAAGAAATTCAAGATGTAACTTAGGTGAAATAATTGAGGGAAGAATTATCAAGTTTGATTTTTAATTTCATGCATGGCTTGAAGACTTTATTCATTCTATTCAACTCCATATCCCTTTCTACATTTGCTGCATTTTGCTTTTTTAATCTCTTTTCAACTTGAACAATGGCACAACTTAATGAATTTTGTATAAATAAAGTATGCATTGGATATTACATTTAACAATATAAATCAGAATGTGATGAAAGTCCAGTATTTTGTCTATTAAAGGTTTATTAATTTATAAAAAGGTTGTATTAATACTTGAATTATATCAACTTATGTACCTTAAGTGATTTAGGTGTTTAAAATGCCAATTTAAGATCACTCTAATAAGCTGTTTTGAAACATTTGAATTGAATTCATTAACGAATTAGATTTAATTACATTAATGAGATTGAATTGAATTCAATTTACACTGTTTGGAATAAACTTAGTAATATTATAAATGAATTCAATTATACTGTTTGGAATGGGAATTAACATAGTGAAGAACGAGAATGAATATTATTATTAAAATTATGATGGTTGGTTAAGAGAAAGGATAATTACTATTACCATTAACAGTAGTTAATTTGCAAAAAATATTAAGAAATAAAAATTTATTATATTTTAATTAATTAATTAATCATATTTTAATTACTTATATTGTAATTAATCAATTACAGTAGATTGATTAATTAAAATATTGTAATTAATTTTAATTAATTAAATTGTAATTAATTATTACACTATTTTAATTAATAAATGAATTAAAATATAATTAATTATATTGTAGTTAATTAATTATTAATAATATTTTAATTAATAGTCTTTGGAATCCAATCAAGTGAAGCATAAGAGAGTGAGAAGTGAAGTGATCCAAATAATAAAAGAGCAAAAGAGCAAAACACTACCTTTGAATGGCACAGAGTGATTCTTGATAAGAAATACAGGGCAAAGAATTATACTCAATAAAAACTCACAATAAATATATAAACTTTGATGAATGTCTGGTTATAAATATTTAAAGGTGTCTACCTTAAATGTCATTGAATTCTAATATTTGGAGGAGTGAATTCAATTTATAAAGAAGACGAGTTTTAATTACATGCTTAAATTGAACTCATCTATATTTTGTATTTCAAAACGTGCGAATTGAATTTAATTACACCAAACACCTCCTAAAGAAGTATTACAAGGTTAAAAAAAGAGGGGTCGGTTTATGTGACTAACATTTTACTGTCAAATATTTAACTATGCAAAATTGAGCTTAGGACTCAATTTAGATGTTGAATTACCTAGTTAGTTTGATTTTTATAGCTACTGTAAGTTTAAGTTTGAAATTGAAAAGTGTCAAGTTTATATGTGCAAGTCCTAGGATGAATTTTGGTTATTCAAACTCTTATTTATACTTAAAACATAACCTTAGCCATTGTCATTGATTGATGAAATGGTAAGTAAGCACGTTGTTAAACAAACCGAAACATTATCTCATGCTTAAATCAATGATAGAAGCAGTTAGTAAGAGAATTGAGTTGAATTATATATGATTTGTCATTGGTTTTGTAACTTAATCTCTATTCTTCTATTCCAATTTGTTCTAATATTTATTAACATTTAAAACTGAGTTTGATGGGTAATAGAAGCTAGGAGTTCACTTCAATGTATGATTGAAAGTGCGTGTAAAACTATTTCCTTCCAAAATATTTAAATTTGTTGAATTAATTTATTTTGCTTTTATTGGATTGTTTAGAATTGCAAAGCCACTTGAATCATGCTTGAATGGAAGCTGTGTGATATTAGAAGGATAATAGGTCATTGATGTAGCTTAAAAATAAGTTTACTAAGCTGAAATTTCGATTGTACAAAATCATATTACAAAATTCCAGCTAAACTTAAATGGTGGACGATCATGTCTTATATATTGAAATAAGTAAATTTTCAGCTTTTGAGTACTAATTGTGCAGTTCCAAAGATTGTGTTTCAATTTCATAAGTTTTAATGTTATATAATAATTATTTAGTCTAAGAGAATAGGATGTACCAATACAACGATCATTTTTCTTCCTTTAGTTTAGAATTTCTTTCATATAAAGTAGAATTGTTAGAATATCCACACCATAAGCTCAAGATGTTAGTTTATAAATTTGAATTAAAAATTTATAAGATAGATAATTTGTATGCATCTCTTGTATTTATTTTATAATTATTTTTGTTTGATTAAAATCTGAAATTTTATTATTGGGATCTTAATACTCTTTTTAGTTGAAAATACTATAACAAACTTATTAACAAATAAGCTTATTTGGTAAATCAAACTTTCTTTTTAGGATTCACCCTTATTTGTTTTGTATTGATTTGATTAATAATTTTAGTGATTAAATAAGTTTTAGACTAAAAGAGCAAAATTACCCTTAGCGTTTATATTCATTTTAATTAAGCCCTAATGTTTCAAGATGTTTAAAATGAACTAAAATATTTAAAAAATGTTTAAAATTAACCCTTACACTTAAAAAGGTGGAATCGTCCACTCTAAGCGCCCTCACACCCGGCTTGACAGAGTTGTGAGGGGGGTAAATCACAGTTTAATCTCATTTAGGTTATTAGAAAGGTGACCTTTTTTTTGGTGCACACAAGGAATCACCACATTGGATGAATTCTCACACTATCACTGTCGAGACTCGAACCTGAGACCTTAGGGGGTGTTTGGTTTGAGGGTTTGGGAATGAAGGAATGGAATAATAGTAAAAAATAGTGTTTGCTTTGGGGTT
>JANZLD010000001.1:17353255-17364896 GCA_026413575.1 Erythroxylum carthagenense
TATATTATCTTTCATTCCCATTAATGCAACAAACCAAACAACATTATTGGTATTAATACAAAAACCCAAGTTACAAATCAAACATCATTTTTTATTTTTCATACCCATTCTCATTCCCTTCTACTATTATACCCATATCCATACCCAATCCCGTGCTCAAACCAAACGCCCCCTTACATTCCACTTTTCTTTCTGATAACCAGTTGAGCAAAAAAAAATTGACCCTGACTAGACGAAGGTGTTAAGCTTATGTCAATTAACTGCTAACATGGTAACCTTTTTTTACTAACGTGGAATTCACTGCGTTTAAATGGAAGTGTTTAAACTCAAACATCAAAACGCTGATCGTAGGAGGTAGAGGATGCATGAGTGTGAGGGTTTAGGGTTTTGCAAAAATAAAAAACACAAAACGCAGAAGAGGGAGGGAGGTTTGAGTTTCAGGTGTGGTGTAGAGAAGATGAGGAGAGATGAGTGAAGGGTGAAAAAAAAGAATGGGTGTTTAGGGTTTTGCAGAAACAAGATAGACAATAGAGATGAGAGAGAGAGAGAAGCGAGAGGAACATAATTAACATGCAACATTTAAATGTAAATGAGACTTACTTTCATTACTAAAAATTCTGCATCATCATCGGATAGGTCTCTCTTTAAAAGTAGTAAAGATCCAGAAACATTAATTTTACTTTAGGATTATATCGTTCTTGTTATCTCTCATTTGTCTTTATGGGCTAGGGCCATCTTACTTAATTAGTCTTGGTGCTTTAGAAGCTATTCCATGAAGTCGTCGATCATAAACATGCCACTTAAATGTTTTCCGTTAAAAGTAAATGCAGAAGAGTCTACATAGGACCACATTAAATGAAAAAGAAGGTATTTCTCATTATTTCACATTGCAGCTGAATTTGTTTTAATTTAATTTAATCATCTGAGTGGTCACATCAAGGGCAAAATCTTTGACACTACTGACGGATGTTTTTGTCTTACAGGCCTGATTTCGGAGGAGATCACATGCAGGGATTTCAATCCTTTAAAACATTGTATTCGTTCGAATCAAATCATCATGAATAAAAGAAAAGTAGAAATATACTTAAATTTATCGTAAAATTTGCACTAAATTTTTGTAATTTTTATCTTCTAAATTAGAATGTTATATTTTTTTTTTTAGTTTTCCATAACGTTCTGTTTTCTTTCAAGATATGAGACAAGAATTAAATATATATTTAATTTAAAGATCATAACAACTTATTTTAGGATAAAACTCCAATCTAATTTCTAGTTTGACTCATCATAAAATTAGAAATTATAAATTCAGTCGTTACACATATAAAGCATATATTTAAAATAGATGCATGAAGTCCAAAATACCATAAACATATTAGACCACTTTAATTAAATAGGTTCAACTTTATATGATAGACTTTATGTACAATTATACACATATAAACCCACATGTTAGATTAAAAATCCTTACAAAGCAGACCAATTCTACCTGCACCAGTAATTTAATTTTGTTCCATTTATCTTAGACTTCTATTTTCTTGTCGTAACATACAGTACATACATGTGGTTACAACAGGAAGATGAGTGCTGATTAATGTAGTGGAAAAGATGATGCTCCTCCTAAAACAAGTTTTTCATTGCCTGCTAAAAGTTTTTAAAGTAAAAATACAGACGTGTTAACCCATTTTTGACTAATAATATAAGACTCGAGTATTTGAAAGCTTTTTATAAATATATGAAGTTCTTCTGCAAGTACGAGTAACAATGTTTTGATTGCATACATTGAACCACACTCAAATTGTATACCAGTGGGGGCAAGTTTTCTTTGTTGGTGTTATGAGTAAAGCACGGAAGCGCCCTCACTGAAGGACAACTCCTTCCACAACACTCTCTTTTCGTACTCCCAGGGTGTTCGGCTAAAAAGAGTTGACAAACAGTCTTTGTCCGTTTCAATAGAAGTGGCGTTGGTATTTAAATTTGGTATCAAAATGTTAAACTGCCACTGTCCCTAAAAGGGCGCCGACCTTTAGAAAAAATACAAAGCCATATTTTATATTCGTTACAAGATCATTCGAGGGAATATATGCGAGTACTTGGATTTGTACTCAGTAACAGTTAATTCTTCAATAAGGGTATCAGATGCACTCTTATTTCCATCATTCACGTATTCTTGGCACAAAATTCATAGTCAACTTAAATGAGGAAGAACAGGGAGGCAACGGAGTAAATGGTTCTGTTAAGCATAAATACATAAAGTGAAGTGATTGTACAGTAAGTTCTAAGTACAAGGGAAGGACCTGAACTGAACTCTAAGTAACTTAAAAGAGTTTCCTCCGTTGGGAGTTTTGGGGCTTCGCAATAATCAGTTCAAAGGGTTAAAACTTAGACCGTTTGCCTTGTTGGGCTTAAACCCCAATCATATTACTAGTCTGCCTTACCTTTACTAGAATTATATAACAATTCGAAATTATTATTATTAATGGTAAGCAACCATTTAGTACCTTCCATTCATTAATATCAAATACAAGTAAAAAAATTTATTACAAGGTTCCTAAACTGAAGTTATCAACTATATGTAGACTAATTAGAGTTTTTAACGTAAATAATTAGTTTACTAGTGTTAAATGAGTAACATTGTTTGGAGTGTCATATTTATTACTTTGTTTTTGGATGAGAGGAGCTGTAACAAGCTTACAGAACTTAGAAATAATACTCTTCTATTGTGCACAAACCAAAAGAAAAAGGAAAGGAAGAGAGAAAGAAAGAAATGAGGAAAAGAACTGAAAGCGTTTGCATAGTCAGTGTGAGTATCATGGAAAAACTAAGACAGGCTTGAACACAAAATCTCATTTCACCTGCTTTTTGCTACAATTAATAGTTTAGTAATGACGCCATTCATGTGTGTCCCAACTCTGTAACAGAAGAATGACACATAATTCGGTTTACAAACAGAGAAAAAGAAAGGTAAAAGCCTTTTATTTTTATAAATTGAAATTCTTTTTCTATCTTGTTTAGACAACTTCAACTATGGTCGTGATGCGATGAGTTGCCTTTAGACCGATATCAGATTGTTTTGGGTTACACCACATGCACTTCTATCTGCATAGAAATACTAATTTCCCATTATATATATATCAAGAAAAAGAACAATACAAGAATAAGGTGTATAGGGATGTTATTTTCACCTCTCACACCTGCTGTTACTAATTCATAATTAAGAGTTAATTAAATCTTCCCATTACCAGTTTCATCTTAAAAAGTTCTCTTTTCTTAATCGGTGTTAATACATACATTAAGTCTATACATAAACATATATTCTAGTCCTTATCAGCTTCTTCCAATTCTCAAGGAAGAATCAACACCTTTGCCAGCGGTGGCAAAAAGCTTGGCAATTTCCAACTGAGTGTTAGCTATAATCTCAGTTCTTTTGAGGTCCATTTCACCTCTCTTAGCTTCAGCTTCTATTCTCATTTTCTCTAACTCTCTCATTGTCTCCATTCTTGCTTGTTCTGACCTTACCACTACTTCTGCTAGCCATCGGATGCTGTCAGATATCTCCAATTCCTCCCTTCTTCTCTTCTTCTTTTTCTGATCCACTTTCATCTTCATCTTTTTGGATCCTAACCTCTCATTATCACTATGTAACAAGGCAGGAGTGCTACTATCTGTGTCAATAGCATTCTGTTCTGATACATGATCTGATAATTTTGCATCCAGTACACCTTCATTCTGATAAAATGCAAGACAATATGTACTTCAGTAAAAACGATTGGTCCCCATTAATTTTGGGATATATGATATAAGAGAAATTTCGTAGGGGTCCCAACTTCACACATCATGGATGATCATTCTTATAGACTGTTATAGCAATGCCGTGTTCATATGAAAAAGAAAATCTACATGGAACGCCTTGGTTAAAAACAAATGTGATTCTTCGGAAATTTCCCAAAACGTAAACTGTGTGCTATAGTTGTTGTGCAGTGAAGTCCATCATTTTTTTTATATCATCAACTCTAGAGGAGTCGTCAATTGTTAAAGTTACTAGCAGACAATCAAACCTACAATTGACTTTTTGGTTCATGATTCATGATACATACCTTACAACGAAGTTAGACTTGTCTCATTTCTGATAAAGTCTTCTCTATCTCCCAAACTATATCAATTCCATATAGTACATAAAAAAGATAGGATCTTTTATCACTAACCTTCGCCCTCTTATCTACACCATTGGAGCCGTGCGAGTTCTGTGCGGTCACAGTGACAGGAATTGGAGCAACCGGAACCTGAATTGTCGCCGGTATTGTTGTCACCATCGGAGATGACTCCAAAAGCATCAGATGAGGGCTGTTGGAAGGCGGAAGAGAAGATTGTTGCTGTTGTGACTGTGGTGGTGGAGGGGCCGTTGAACTTCCCCGTAGCAGAAGATCAAGTCTTGGGTAGAGTGGCCAAGAGGAAGCATCAGCGGTTGCAGATTCTGATCTATACCTTTTTTTCATGGACTCAATCTTGTTCTTGCACTGAGTTTGTGTCTTAGATGACTTGGTGGAATTAGCTCTTGATGACACGTAACGTGCAACGTCTTCCCAGTCATGGCCTTTGAGCTTGGCTCTGTTTCTGAGTATCCATTTGTTTTCGTAAGCTTCCAGCAAGGTTGACACAGCTCCTTCGCTCCATTCATCTCTTTTAAGCCTGTCACCACCACCACCAAGTCCAACGTTGGCAACAGCACCACCTCCGAGATGTTTTCTTGGAGAATCCTCTTTGATAGTAGTGTTATGGTTGGAGAGAAGAGATGGGGTGTCGTGGTTGGTCTCCTTATCCATCTCTCTACATGCTAAAGAATTTTTTTACCATTGTTTACCAGTTCTGTGCACAACTTCACACAAGTATAAGCACAAGACTCAGAAAAAGGCAGAGAGAGATGAGAGAGACCACTAGCATTAGAGATGAAAAGGAAAGGGTAGAGTATTAGTGGCCAACCAAAGGAAGAGAAAGAACCACTAGCATTACACAGAAAGGGAGAGTCTTTAGGGGATAGTGGGCAACCATCCAGGAAAGAGGTTCGCTTTGTCAAATGAGTTAATGATAGTAACCTCATAACTTTTCTTCTCTCTCTCTCTGCACTTTTTAGGGTGGGGTTTATGTGATTTGTGGGTATGTTGGTTTCATTGCTATGGTTGGATTAGTTTGGCTGTTAGCGTTGTTATGAAGCCAACCCGAAAATCCACTGGCCTATAGCTAAGTCAGAGGGAGGAGAAGTGGGTCACTCACGTGGGTCTGTCACCCACTCTTTAGCTGTGCTATGTATCTCATCTCATCACCACAATCACTAGCGCCATTTTCTACCACTACTAGCAAAATATGCTTAGGGTCTGCCCATTTGGATCGTCTTTTCTCCTTTTCAGCTTTGCTTCTTTTGAAAGCCCTTCTTTTACTTGGTGGATTCATTGCCACTAGCTAGACTTTGTTTTATGGTAATGGTCTTAGACATTCTTTTCATTTCCTTAACTTAGCACTTATTCTACCTGCTTCTATTCTAATCCCAATCCAAGGTTATTAATTTACTAGTTACGTTGTCGTATTCCATAAAAAAGACTAGGAGACTAGTAAATGTCCATTGAAGAATGAATTTTATATTCATAATTCACTAGATTTAACATCTTGGCCTTTCAATTCACGGAATCGCCCTTCTTTTATGTAAGATTTCTTATCAACTTGTTATTCTTCCATTCTCCAGGTATAGTTCAACAAAACTGCATCAATTTCATGTACCTGACGTCAAACCAAACAAAAGCTAGCTGACAGGCAATCTGTCACAACATGCGTAGGGATGAGGGAACGTAAAACTAAACTACCTTTGACTGGACTGAATGTTACCGCGTTGCAACAGACGTATGCTTTAAGCTTATATGGTCAAGAAGAGAGGCGTGAGGATTCTAATTCATCATGCCTTGATACTTTGCAATCTACTGTAGTTGACTCTTCTTTCTTTAGTTGGTTAAATAGCAGGCTTGTACTCATTTGCTCAAAAGAAAGAACTGCCCGCAAATTGGCATTGTTCATTTATGGTACTAAGATAAAAGTTCAGAATTCATCGTAGGAAACGAGACTTTTATCATGCTCTAAATCTGCCGGTTAGCTAGTTTTCACTTCCTTAGATTGTACGATATTAACAAAGGAAGCTAACAAATAAATCTTTGTAGTCTGTGGAGCTTGGAAAGTTAATAGCAACAAGGGTTGACACTCAAAGTTATCAAGTCGCTTTACGAGGAAAAATCATTAAATATGAAGGAAAGCAAACAGGCAACACCATTAACGAGCATTTGTAAAGTGGTGGGAAAAGCGTAAAAGGTTACCGGTTTTTAAATCGAAGGCCTTATTCAAGATAGTGTCCTATCACTATACGAGTATAATCCTCAAACGATTATTGTAAGTAACAGAACGCATTGGCCTTCAAACCAGCAAGTTTTCTTGATTATTCCTGTTATATGATGAATTTGGAGAAGCAGATAGTTGTTCTAACCATAGTGACTAGAAACTATGCATTGCAGCTAGAACGGTGAGAAGGGCATTTAAACTAAGAAAAGTTCTTCCTTTTGCAGTTGAAGTGGTCTTTAATTTATTCGTCACTTGATGAGTAGTAATGTGAATGGGTTCCAATGTACGAGATCTTGTAGCCCTTTTGGCGATGTTCAGTTTTACCCAATCTAAGCGTCATCTTTGAAGTAATTTCATAGGTTAAAACTTAGAATCTCAAGTTGCCAACCCTACCATTCATATCCTGACTTCGATCGTTTAGTCGTACAGACATTTTGCTTTTTAGGCTGGAATGAATGCAGTTACTTGTCAGATTTTATGTTGCTCTACAATGAATTCAAAAATCTTGGTGGGATGTGTATGCAAAGCTAGCAAAACTAAGTCCATCCTTAACCAAAGAGATATTGTAGAGATTTGTGAAACTGTGACTCGATCAGAAATGTTTGGCAGAGAATTGCAGATTTGATGCTCTGTAGCGCAATGCAACGCCAACAAAATGGATACGTTACATGCCACAACTATTCTTTTTGTTGGCTCTGAGGAAAACACAATGATATAATAAGAAAGGAGATGGCAGATGCTTCACAGTGATGTTTAAGGTTAAGGTTATGGTTCTTGCAATTGACCTGCAAGGTTAAGGCTATGGTTCTGGCCACCAGTCATGGGGGTCATTAATTAAGTCACCGAGTTATTAGCATTTGTCATTCACCTTTTAGCTTTACTGTTATTTAGATTATTAATCTGTAGCTTTCCCGGCCTATATTTAGATTATTAAGTAAAAGGTCAAGAGCCCTTTTATCGTAAAAAAATTGTTAATGATCAAGAACCCAACCCAATTTACACAACTCCCTAGAATGGAAGGTTCCCAACACAGAGTTGCACGATCGTGCACGATAGAGAGGAAACAGCAAGGAGTTGCACGATCGTGCTTGACAGAGAGAAAACATTCGATTGTTATAAGTAAATTTTTCAAGAAAATACAATTGCTAGAGTGTTATAAAAGAGAAGCAAAATAATAAAAAACACCTTTCATTAAGTAAGTTTTTATAGTTTCCTCAATTACATGGCTTCGTGATAAATTCATCCACAAAATATACAAAAATATCTAACAAAATGTACACATTGAGTAGAAGGAAAAGGACCTGATACCAAGTCATCAACACAGACTACACCTGTCTTCTATTAAGAAGACATCATAAAATCCAACATGTTCTTCCAAATATTTATTGGTGCACCAAGTAATGCTCTAACTTCATCAGAGCTATGAATAAGAAAAAGATAACTTTCATACAATTTTGATCCCTCTAGTCCCAACTCTACCAAATGATTATAAAGTTCTTCTTCTGAAATAAAAAGTGGTTTAACTAATAGTGAAGTAGATTTTATAATAGCTTCTGTAACTGTCTAAAGGTCATCTTTGATTACATCTTCACCATCATTTGCCCTGTTTTTCCTTTTCCATGATGTTCCTAGGTTTGCATTTTGTGAATGAGCTAGCATTCCCATTGGAGATTCAGTGCGATCACCATCTATCGTTACATTGTCTTCAAAACTTAAGTTATTGTGGGTCTAAATGTCATCATTTTCATCCATGGTGTTGGAAAACCCACTATCAACAGAAATGGTGCGCCTTCTTATCTCCTGTGCTATTTCAACATGCTCGCCAGTTGCTCTATCACGTCCATAAATCTCTACCATCTTCTCATAGTTATGAAAAGGCTTCTGTCTCCATTCAGCAGCTTCTGGTTTAACTTGTTATAAAAAACTTATTGAATCAACCAAATCACAACATATATCATATTTTCTTCCAACAAAATAGTAAACAATTCCCCTGGATCAAGGTCTCCCACACTTATGGCTCAACAGTCCACATATTTGTTAAAAGACTCCATGCAAATCCATTACCTCAATTTGAAAATAAATCTAAACATTTACTCCACTTATTCTTAATAATTTTGTTCTGGTTTTTTATTTTTTCCTTATCAAT
The DNA here is from genome assembly GCA_026413575.1 of Erythroxylum carthagenense. Classification (NCBI taxonomy): domain Eukaryota; kingdom Viridiplantae; phylum Streptophyta; class Magnoliopsida; order Malpighiales; family Erythroxylaceae; genus Erythroxylum; species Erythroxylum carthagenense. Next base: position 17,361,777 of record JANZLD010000001.1, read on the forward strand.
TCCTTTGTTTGGAAATTTTTCCTTTAGTTTAGCTTCAATTATATCAAGTGCATGCATCGTGAAAGTTCCACTAACACAATTGCCTTGTTGATACTGGTACAAGTATGCATCATCCATAGCTTGATTCCAAAAACACAACTCTCTTCGGGGTAGCATTTTTTATGTTACAAATTTAATCACAAAATATGAAATTTATATCAAAAGCATACACAATATTGAAGCTTTAAAATTTTCCAAATAATATAAACGACCAGAATAATGAATAAGTGTTACAAAGATATAATTGGATGTGAAAACATTAACAACACTAATAAATAACGTCATATTTAGATACAAGTAGCCAATACATATTTTAAAAGCAATATAAAATCATGGAAAATATTGAAGCTTTAAAATTTTCCAAATAATATAAACGACCAGAATAATAAATAAGTGTTACAAAGATACAATTGGATGTGAAAACATTAACAACACTAATAAATAACGTCATATTTAGATACAAGTAGCCAATACATATTTTAAAAGCAATATAAAATCATGGAAAATATAAATGGGATGCGGCAATATTTATCCTAAAGTATAATCAGCCGACATATGAGCAGCCATGTTATCTTTTATAATTTCTTCATTGTGTGCATTATCTTCGTCATCATTTTCATGCCCATCTTAGTTATCATTTTCTCCTCCATTGTACTCTTCATTAAGAAATAGATCATCTGGATCTGCACCAAACAAGAAACTGTGCAGAATGACATAAGTCTTTTTTTTTTAGTCTAAATGCCATATGATGGTTCTGTAGTGGATGCTATAATTGGAAACCATTTTTTAACACATCAAATACCCTTTCGGTAACATTACACAATGATGAATGTCGATGATTGAATAATTCATGATCATTTCATGGAGGATTCCTTGAATATTCTTTCAAGTGATATCGTTCCTTTCTATACGGTGTGATAAGTCAACTTCTCAACATGAATCCAGCATCAACAAGATAGTATTTTCCTATCATGAATAAAACTATGTCAAAATGTAATTTATGACATTTATTAGTTAATAAAATTTGAGCCCTATTTTGACCTTGGGGAATTTTAAGTGAGAACTGCCTGGTTAATGCACTTTTCATAATCCGTGAATCGGATGATGTTCCTTTTCACCCAACCCATACATACGTGAATGTCATATCAAAAGAACAAGCACATAACACATTTTGTGTTGGATAATCCTTTCTCCTATGAAATCTAGGAGCATCTCGAGCAGATACTTTCACATGGATATATGTACAATCAATTGCACCAACACAATCCTGACATTGGAGTATATTATTCTAAAATATTATTGTGTTTAATATAATTAAGAAAAGAAAATCACCTTAAAAAATTGGGTAGAATCTACTACTGTTCAATATTTTCGATGGGGTTTCTAATATGTCAGGTTATCTTAGAAACATATCCTCTAGCTGTATAACAGCTTTCAAAACGTTATGAAAATGACGACTTACAGTTTTCTTAGATTGACTCCAAAAGAACGCAATCTCTCGATTGGTAACATTATGCCTTAATATGTATAGAAACTTCGCTACTTGTTCTTCAATAATTACATGTACAATGGGTCGAAGCACACCTTTACTAACTAATAAATCACATAATTTAACAAATGGTTTAGGCTGCATTCTAAGTATATTTCTCCCATTGGATTGAAATACAATTCTTCGTATGATACTCTCCTTTGATTGCAATCTCTTCGATGGTGTAAGCATTTGAAGTTTGTTGTTCGCACGTCTCTTACGTAACACCCATCAATAAATCACAACACGAGCAACATGAACAAGCGTCAATTGATGTATACGAAATTTTTGTTTTTGATTATTCATTTGATTACCTTTACTGTTCATGTATAAAAAATAAAATTAGGAGTAGTTTTTAGATTGTGAAAATCAAAATATAACAAATATGACATAGATATGTCCATTTATATATGGTGTTATAAAAGCAACAAGATGGAAGCTTCATCTGAATCATTCCCCCAGTGAAATTTCAAACAAAGTAATAGGAAAACAAAAATAAAGAAGATAGTGACGATTGAAAACATCCCAAATTCAAACAACACAACATATAAAATGAGTGACATACGGTAAAATGAGTGGATCGCAAGAGTATACAACAAAATTGATCTATATATATATGTCTTTCAAATTAAATAATCGATATTTTTAGCAGCTCAACCCATAATAGATAATGTTTATTTCGGTGTAAAGTGAATAATGGGTAAACCCATATATGTAAACCCATATATAAAGTGAACCAAAACAGATAAGAGTACAATCTCCTCATCCAAAACAAAATGCATCTAATAATAAAAGCAACGGACATATATTGTTAAACAAAATTCGACAATAAACATAAATAGCATAAAAAAGAAGGTTTCAACAAAGAGAAAGACTCATTGGTGACCAAGTCTTCTAGTGCCAATAAAAAACAAGAGAAGAAGAAGTGGTAAAACATGGAGAACGAAAAGAGAAGTCTGGAAATGATAACTGGACCGTAAATAGATATATATGATAAGCTTGTGTACAGTAATAAATGAGTTTGAGTAGCGTTAGAAGAAATTATTAGTAAGAAAAAATTATTGAGGGTATATTAGGTAGTTTATGTTTATTAGTTTACGTTATATCTTAAACCTACTAAATCGAAAGTTTCTTATTTTTACTGTTTAGAATGGAATAGAACGTAATATAAAACCCTCTGCTTTCATCTCATTCTATTATGAAACCCTCAACCAAACGATAGAAATGTGTTACGTTCCATCTCCTTCCATTCCTAACCCCTCAACCAAACAGAGCCTAAAAGATCTACGATTTCTCCTCCAATGGTCACAAACCAGCTTGATTCTAGTAGGCTTATGACTCTCCAAACCTCCCAACTCTCCTTTCTCTATCTCCTATGTAGCATCCCACTCCCGCATGACCCGAACCCGATATCGAGGGTGATATCCGAACTCGTGACCCGTGAGGGTGGCATACTAGAACACTCACTGCAATTTAAAACTCAGAAAACACTTCTCTTTTTCACAAATCAATCACATGCGCGGAAATCAGTAATAATTTGGGCCTGATCTAAA
>JANZLD010000001.1:17481716-17494523 GCA_026413575.1 Erythroxylum carthagenense
AAATTTGCCTTTCTTTATTTATTCATAAAGTTTGTACATAACTTTGTACAAAACGCGCTAAAGGCGATTGCCTTCAGGGCACTACTGTAACAATCTCCCACTTGACCTAAAGTCAATCGCCTTGATATCTAATACCATAGGCAAGTACATGAGAATCAAAACTCTTCTTTTATTTAACTTTGTTCCTCTTGCTCTAAATAAGTGATTACACCCTAAAAAATGAAAAACTTTAAGTACCTAAAACAATAAGAATACTTAAATAAACAAGCAAAATGTACTAAATATGAGATTAAAAATAATTAAATAAAAAATTATCATATACAAGCATGTACACAGGTGTGTTCATGAATGTGTACTTTAAAAAATAACAAAATCCTTGAATATAGAAAAAACACGAACTCAGAATATGAACATATACAAGTACATGAGCATGTAATTCTCTAACACAAGAGGCTCTTGGTCATGTAACTCTTTGAAACTTTGAAACAACTTGTCCTGCATGAAATATGGCTATTTTGAAGTACACAAGCAAGTAAATGGGCATGTTAATGTCTATTTATTTTTTTTGCAGCTTCATAACTTCGTCAAAATAACTCTAAATCACCTTAAACTTGTCCAAATTGATTCATTTTGCTTCAAATAAGTGAATTATAACTTCAAAACAAAACATAAATTAATTAAGCACCAGAAATACTCAAATAAACAAATGAAATGAACTAAATATAAATTTAAAAATATAAACATTTAAGAACTTATCAAACTTTATCACATTTGAACTTTTACTTGTCCTCAAGTAAATTAATTTCATTACTCTTAAACTTAATAAGAAACAATTATGAGAAAGCATTAAACATATCAAAAATATCAATCAAGATTCTGCATTATTCATTAAATTACAAAGTTCATTGAATGTTAAGCACTTATGTTTTTGCATCAAATTATACGTCAAGTCTAATTCACTCCATGATTCTTCAAATTTCAACTCAGTTCCACTTAATACATTATGTAAACATACACAAAAAAGATGCTAAACTCTTTAAGCATTTTCATACCGATTTTTTTAGAAAATAAAGCATTACATCTAAATAACGCATAAGTATTTAGAACTTTATTTGAAAAGTCACTTAGTTTTTTTTATGCGAGAGTAAATACCTTAACTTCAATATTTTTATTGGTTCAAAGCTAGAGAAATAAGTTTCCAAAATTTCTCCTAAAATCTACTTGCTATTTTAATTGGATAGCAATAAAGAAAAAGTTAAAACAAGGGACTAAAGAGTAAAAATACCCGAACCCTCTCCATTATCTCCATTTCCGTACGTTGAAGAAAAAAAATCACAATTCATTGGCCTTTCTGTTCATCTTAGATGGAAATGCTTTTTAATGTTTTTAAAAGATGCTCTTCCCTCGGATGGTTGCTTAGTGCTATTGTTTTTTTTTTTTTTTCCTCCTTTTGATCAAAAAAGAAAGATGCTCTACTCTTCGCAATAAGACGTAGGAAACTATTGGCACGTCTCCATCTTGGATGCAAATATCGCTGGATAAGTTTTACTGTCCTTGGTTCTATCGTTACAATTCTGATCTCAACTTAAGTTTGCCAAATTGGAGACATGTTAAGCCATGAAAAACAAGAAATACGAGGAAATATAGGAAGGGCCCATCAGTTTTACAATCGTGACTGCTTCTGTGTGTATATATAATATACACGTAGCTATAACAACTCAATCTCGAGTCATTTATGAAACGTGAGAATAAGTGTATATAGATTAGTTGCTTGACTCCCTAGATTGCCACAAAGACATTTTCTTTTTGTGTGTTTAATTACGAGTTTGGTAAAAAGAACAGAAACGAAGATCAACATGTAAACTATGAATGAGCCATTTTCCGAGAAACAAGGCTATCCATCATTGGCTTACTTCTCTTGCATATCTGTCTAACCCCATTGGCCACCACTTAATAGAAAGAAAATAGAAAAGAAAAAAGAAAAGAAAACTCTTTCAGACACACAGAAAAGAGAAGGAACATAGAATCAAGATCAAGAAGGGTTAGAGAGAGATTGTCAGGTATTGAGAGTTTACCATCACCCCTGTAGAATTTGTCAAAATCCCATTTATGCAATCTCTTTCAGCTTCTTGGGAAACAACCTTGAACCATATCATTCTTTATTACCAGCAGAACCTTACCATCTTTGATATATACTTACCAGTTCGGTCAATATGGATGCAGCAAAAAGGGCCATGTGTCTAGATGATCCAATTAACCCTCTCATTACAACCACCCTGCAGGCTTCGAGCATTCTTGTCCTATCCCATTTTTTTCACCTTCTCTTGAAGCCCCTCGGACAACCTGGACCTATAGCTCAGATCATGGTAAGTTTAGCATTTCCTGTATATATTATATATAACTATTGGTGTCATTAAATACGGGCTCCTGATGCATTCATATACGTTGCCCAACCTACATATGTATCTATTCCATTTAGATTGGTAGTAGAAGAATGAAAGTTCCAGCTGCCATCTTTTTCTCCTTTCCTGGAGTTCATTTTTCCATTTGTAGGCTTGCATTGGACTGTAAATTTGTGTGCCAACTTACGCAGATGACATGATTTCTTATTTACCAGGCTGGAGTTGTATTAAGTCCAACCTTGTTGTCCCGCATCCACAAAGTGAAGGAATTCTTCATCCAGTCTTCTTCAGCAGAATATTATGAAGTGTTTTCGTCAGTTTCTGCCATACTTTTTATCTTCCTGATCGGGCTTGAGACAGATATTCCTTACATAAAGAGGAACTTGCATAGGTCAAGCATTGTTGCTCTTGGTGGGGTGACCGTTTGTGGGATCTTCGGGCTTGCAATCTCTTCCTTTATCATCCAATTGTTGAAAGTTCAACATGACAAGCTCACTTTAGTCTATGTTATCATGATAACTCTAGCCAACACAGCCTCTCCCGTGGTGATTCGATTGGCAGTAGAGCTGAAATTTGCGACCTCGGATGTGGGAAGATTGGGAGTATCAGCTTCTTTGATCAGTGAGATGTCCTGTGTACTTTGGTTCTCTCTATATTTCGCTTTTAAGTCATGGAAAATGTTCGGAAAAGGGATTCTTTTCCTGCTTATGACTGTGGCACTTATCTTTCTGAACAAGTATCTCAACTCTTGGTGCAACCAGCGAAACCAAACCCAAAAATATGTCACCAACGCAGAGGTCTTAGTCATCTTGTTTCTTCTTATTGCCCTGGCATTTTTCATAGAAAAGTATGAATACAACAGTATGATTTCTTGTTTCTTCGTCGGTTTGATGTTCCCTAGGGAAGGCAAAACTACCCGGACATTGTTGCGAAAACTCAATTATGCTGTTCACAACTTCATCCTCCCAATATACTTTGGTTATGTAGGATTTCAGCTCAATTTAAACCATCTCAACAGTTACAGGAACATAATTGTGGCTGGACTTCTGATATTTTTGAGCTTTGGGGGTAAGATAATTGGCGTGGTTGCTGCTTGTCATCACCTAAAGATTCCTAAAGTTGAGGCCGTTTTCCTAGGCCTTTTACTATGTGTGAAAGGGCATGCTGAACTTTTACTCATTCAGACGATACCAATTAGCATTGTGAGTTTCTCCAAACCTATTCATAAATGACTAAGGTTCTAAAGGCAGGATGGACCTATTATAGCCATCTGAATTGCCAATGCATATAAGTAAATATTGTTTTTCCGTAATGAGCTGATATCAAATTTGCTTTGTGTAATAGTTGAAGAATATCTGGAGTCAAAATGCACGCAATTTGGTTGTAATAGTGGTAGTGCTTGACACAATTATCGCGGGACCAGCAGTGGCTGTCATACTGAGGAAAAAGGAAAAGTTCTTTTCTCACAAAACTATCCCACTTGAGTTGCATGATCCAGAGAGTGAACTTCGATTGATGTCCTGCGTCTATGGCTCTCGCCACATATCATCAAAAATAGGACTAACCATGGCGTTGAGTGGATTTCTGAAAGCTCCCAGCACAGCGTTCTTGATGCACCTAGTTGAGCTCCCAAAGAAACGCCACAAAAAGAATCTGATGTACCATCAGCTGAAAGATGGAGACCAGTACAGTGATGAGGAAGACTATGGTGGGAATGATGTGCTGGAAATCAATGATGCTGTGGATGCTAATAACATGGACAAAGAACTTTTCGTCCACCAACTAAAGGTTGTTTCGTCCTCAGCGAAAATGTACGAGGATGTCTGTGAGTTTGTTGAGGACTTGCGACTGTCCATAGTAATAATCACATTTCACAAGCACCAGCGTCTTGATAAGAAGATGGAGAGCGGCAAGGAGGACATGAGAACCACCAATCAAAAGGTTCTCTTCCATGCCCGTTGCTCGGTAGGAATCTTTGTCGACAGAGGGCAGACAGGATTTCAGCAACCAAGACCTGAAGTAGTGCAACATGTTGCGGCATTGTTCTTTGGAGGACCTGATGATCGGGAAGCATTGGCATGTAGCAGAAGGATTGCTTTCCATCCATATATCAAATTGACAGTCATCCGCTTTCTAACATCATCATCGGCAGAAAACAATGGACAGAAGGATTGCATTGATGACACAACTCGCAATAATGATGAAGTGGTAATGGCTATATCAAGTCAACAGATGGAGACTGAGATTGACAATGCCTTTCTAGGTGACTTTCAAAGCAGGTACCTAACTAGCTAGCTACAATCTCCTTGGCTGCATAAAGCTGTAATTCTAATTTTCTTTGCTTCAACAGATACGTGACGCAAGGTTCTGTTGGATACGTAGAAAAGTTCACCAATAATGGGAACCAGACAGCGGAAATTCTGAGAGAAGTTGCTGAGACGTACTCATTGCTCATCGTAGGGAAGGGTGGTCGAGGGCAGTGTCCCATTACCACTGATTTGAGCGACTGGGAGGAGTGTCCTGAGCTTGGCACAGTTGGGGATCTTCTGGCTTCTTCAGAATTTAATATCAATGGTTCAGTTTTGGTCATTCAACAATACCGGCACTCAGATGAATGACATTGGAGATTAGCTATCATATGTGTACATATGTTGTGTATATAAATGCCATTGTACAATTAGCTTCACGGAATCTGGTGGTCGCTAAGCTGAACAAAATACACGTCTCTTGTGTAATTTTGTTACAGGAGATGTAAGTTAACACCAAAACTCAGCGGAGGATATAAAATTTTGGAAACTGTTAACATCTATCCGATTGTCGATGTGTTCCCAAGTATATACCATCTTTGTAGCGTATACTTTAATATATCATCTTTGACTTATTTACTCTTTTAACTTACGTCTGGTTTAGTCTGTCACATTTATATTTGAGTTTACTTGAAATATTCTCTCTAATATGTAAGGATAAAGTTGCGTACTATCAGATTCTCCCAGATCTCACTGCACTGCAAGACTTCGGAGATTGATAGTGACAACAAAGACTTGTAATTTGTGCACAAGAATCTTTTGAGAGGCTAGTTTCTCTCTTTTGCAATAGCGAGATACACTAAATTTAGCAGCAAGCTTGTTACTTCTTTTTTATCATCTCTCTCTACCGAATAAAGGTTTTTGCATTTCTTTTCCTCTAAATATTTGGTCAAAGTTGGAAGATTTTGGTGCATCAGACGAAGAATTCAAGAAAAGAAAAAATGGCATCTGAAAGCAAAATGAGAGTATAATTTTATTCTTTGGCTTCCAAGTTTGGCACCTAGCATAAACTTGACACACGAGGGAAGTGACAGCCATTATACAACTCACCGCCCGCCCATACACACCCTGTGCCATGCACTTTCAAGTATAGAGAGTAGAGCTAAGAATTTACAAAGTGGCTAAGCATAAAACCATTTCCTCAGGACTCGGGTTGCTCTGATTTCAATGGTCCCTTGGGTGAGGATGCACAATTCCCATTTTGAAGGTTGAGGCTGTTTGCCACCATAGAGTCACTAACCAAGCCAACATCAACATTATCCAAGTTGAGCGGGCCTCTGATCCTCCGATTACTGGCAAATGTGAAACCATCAAAAGTAGCATTCATTAGAAGACAAATACCAATTTGATTGTACACACATTTTAGGCTGTTGTCAACATGAGAAGCTTACCCATTCAAGCGGTTATTGATGGCAGTCAGGTCTTTTGAAGGGCTCTGATATGCATGAGTACTTTCTCCAACACACGCATAATAACTTTTTGAGTTACTTGAGATCAGCGCATCCATCTATGACAATCAAGCAATAAGAGTTGGTGAAAACAAAGCATGTCTCATACGATAAAATTGACACTCAAAACATCACACTGAACCTTTTTACAGGGAGTAAAAATAGGTTATTACATTGACCTCCAGGTTTCGCAAATGTTAACTCCACTTTGTTGTAAAAAGAAACAACAGAAACATAATTCAATAAACACAGAGAACAAAGACATATACATACCTTATTGCTCCGCAATGGGGAAACATAAACGTTGTGGGATGCAGATACTTTCTTTGGGGACATGTCAGGGAGACTTGGAAATGGAGACACTTTAGGAGATGCGGGACATTGACCTAATTGACACCCAAAGAAAAAAAAAACAAAACAAAAACAAACTGTGTTAAATAACAGCTGGAAGAACAGTGACTGTAGACAACTTGTATCAATATAACTCAAAATCTATTTTATACGATTACCATCTTTATTGTGACTGCTTTCAGAAACCTGATTGCCTTTTGTGTTTGTACCAGCAGAATCAATCTCCACCAACAAAGGCTTTACAGCAGGAATGAATATTTCGTTGTAGAATGTTATAATATCAACGTGATCCTGCCCTGTCCTCTTTTTCCAGACAACCAAAAAGGGTTAGGAGTAGGCAAAAGAAGACAACAACAGAGGAAGTTCATGGTCAATGGCATACCCCTTTATGAATGGCTACTGACCAGTCGACATAAACACTGCGAAAAACTTGTGTTTTACACTGTGTCTGCTTTCTATAGTTACATATAATTTCCCTGAATGTCAGATTCACCTTAGATATCTGCAGACACACCACACAATATGAGAGGAAAATATGAGAATAAGAAAGCTTGATTGGTAAGGAAACAAGTTCCACAAGTTGTAGACATCCATACCTTGGCAACCCCATAGAAGCAACAAAGGACAATTTGGTCTATATGACGATTAAAGAAGAGTGAAGTCCGTTGATTAAGTATTTTTTGAAAAAGACGATAGACATTCTCTCTTATATGCTGCTGTGACTGTTGTAATCTTTCAACCATACCATTGATTCTAATAGCAGCCAATTTGACAATCTGTGAAGGAAGAAAACGATGAAATAAGTAAGCACAAGAACCAAGTAAATCAAGGAAAGGAAATAATCAAAGTTAAATAAAATAGTGGCTTGCAGAATTGTCACTCAGAAAACTCAGAAAACAACATTTTAGTCTTATAAATCTCAACATCGCTTTATGAGAAAGGGCATGGGCGGTCATACTATCTATAACATCTTCTTGAAACCCATGTGACCAAGGGATTTATGTTAACTTCATTTGTGAAGCATAAAAATAGCAACCACAAAGTTCAAACATATTCAACTTACAGGGCCTACAGTTCAAACTATAAAGTCAACTTTCCATCCCTAGGTCTTTACCCCAAAATGCAGGTAGAAGGCAAGAAGGTCTTACATCCAATATATTAAGCGTTTGCCTAAGTGCATACAAGCTCATCTTACTATCTTGGCATGGCACACAGGAGAAACAATAAAAGATATAATGAAATTTGTCTAGCACCTTGCTAAAGAAGATATTTATCCCAGTTTCTGCACATGTTTCCCCTCCTCCTCCAGGGATTGGGCGTGTTGGACTGTAGAAGATCCATAATTAGAATGCAGAAAAGAAGTAATAAAGCAGGTAAACAGATATCCTTCTTTTGATGGGTACCACACAAACAGATAATGTTGATTTTTATGGAAATGAAAACATCAAAATTACCTAGCAAATGCTGACTGCAAAGGTGGTGCAGATAACTTGGATTTTAAATTATTGTAGGCCAGTCGACGATCTTTCACTGGTGATGTGAAGGAGTTCCTTTCCACTAGTACACTCCGGTAATCTGTGCATGGTCTCTTTGGAGATCTTACAACACTATTCTGACCTGAAAATGATTTTTATAGAAATATGGCACAGTATGCAAACATCTTGAGAATTATGAATACAATTAAAAGAAAATATCCAAAGCAGAAGAACTATAGAATGGAAATTACCAGGACTGCTTTCATGTTTAGGCATAGCTGACAATTGTGGCAATCCTCCAGAAGAGAGGTTCATATGCATAGCAATTGCATCCAAAGATAGCATTGGTTCTGCTAATAAACCAAGACGAGTTATCTCCTCAGACAGAGTTGGCCTCGCAACTGCCAAAGAATTGTACATTGAGGAACCCTTTTCCCACACCATACTCTCCAAAAGTCGCTCTTCCAAAGAATTTAAGTGCCGCCGCAGCTCCCTTGGGAGAGAATCTTCATGTCTAATAAAACTCTCTATCACTTTACTAAGATCAAAAGCTGTGATTCCAGTTCTTTCTAAAACAGCAGGAAATAACATTGTGATGGTCTTATGTGTTGCCAGAACAAGCTCAGCAGAGCATGCAAGCATACACCTGTGGAACCTCTCATTAGTTAACAAAGAGGTCAAATTAGTTGCATGCAATATTTGAGCCTCTGCTGTACACATTGCTTCCAAGACCCTATAATATAGCTTTAGTGCCTCTAATCTTCGATTTTTTGCCCATTCATCATCTGTCAGGATCGTACTCTGCAGACCAGATCCATATCGGTCACCAAGAGCACAACTTGGAAATATGGCCTCCAATATTATGTGTGCCCTACGTATTACATCATCAGTTACATCCCTGTCACATAATGCTAGGAAGCGCTCCAGCTGTGCTGAGGGTTTTGAAGGAAGAGAGCAGACAACTGTCCGAAGCCATTTTGCAGTTATCATTGCAGTGCTCACTGGCGTAGCAGCCATCTTGGAACATGAAACACCAAGTATACCATTGGAATGAGAAGCAGGAGAGCGATGGGGAGACAGCGGACTCGTAATAGTCTTTGTTGGGGAGGCCATATGATCAAATTTCCTCTATGCAAAACAACGATTTAGTGACTAAGATTAGCCCAAGTTAAAGTTAAACCAAAAACTATAAACAGATTGCTTCAACATAAGGGCCTTAGAAAATCATGTGCCATGCACTCAACTCACCTTGGTACCACTTATACAAGGTGAACCTCCAGATAGATTCCCTGAACCGAGTAAGACATCCTCCTCATTTATAAACACCCTCTCATCAAGTTCACCCTTATCACGGACCGCTTCGCTGTAATCCTTCTCTAAGATCTCCAAATTTAATTGCAAAGACGATTCTTCCATTAAATCTTGAAAATAGATCAAACCATCTGCACCATAGGGAACAAGAATTCAGTAATATTGGACAGCATGATTCCTCCTAAAAGATTGCAGCGATGCATATGAATAAATACAGTGCGGACCTGTGTTGAGATTTGCTATATTTTCATTTTTATTCTCAGTCGCTGAAATGGGCATTTTCTTCAAAATGTCTATTATTACGTTATTGGTCTTCTCCACTGTTCTCCTCAGCTCATCTTCTGAGGCATCATATTTGTTGCAAAGAGATGCAAGCAAGTCAACACCTTTATCACCTCTCCTTACTGCAAATATATGTATGCAACAATCAAAACGAGTCAGAACAAAACATTCCACACTAAAAATTAAGATACAGCAATGGGCAAGGTTATTACCAAACCATTGACAGTTGTCGTAGCTGAAATTCCTCAAGCGAGCAGGAATATGCATAATCAAAACAGCCTGATACAGATCTCATTACTTAGTATGAAAATATATTTGTGATGAGACAAGAAACTTAGTTAAAAAAGAAGGAAAAGATCATACAGATTGAACACATCCAAAAGAGAGAAAATTCATATAATTTTAAATTGGACAACAGAAATAATTGCTCCTTCATTTTGTGTAACTAGAGCAGTATAACACAATATTGAAGGAATGGAAAAGGGGAGAAACTAACCAAGACAGATGCCAAGCCATTTGTGCAAGTAACCAAATCTTTAGAATGGCTGAATCCATGCACGCGGAGTGCTAGAAACAGCATCCATCCAAAACGATAACAATTTGATAAGTATGTTGAGTCACCAGAAACTGCCGACAGCTCATCAAGATTTGCATCACTCGTCAAGAAAAGTTCACGATATGAACGTTTGTAATGCCTTTGTAACATTCAAACAGGATATAAAGTGTTACTAAGTCAAATATTTAACAAATATAAACACTTTGAAAAATTGTAATAAAAAATGCAAGAAATGGAATAAATACTAAATGTCATGTGACTGCACTCCATAATAGGGCTGCTCAAGGGGTGATCAGTAAAGAGATTAGAAGCTTTAGGAATTCCATCAAATAAATCTGAGTAGTTATCATAATGATGAGTTTATCTGAGTTTTTTTTTTATTCCTAATATTCAGGATTTTTATCAAATAAATTTACAAATATATCTTTAAAATCAGTTTAACTGTACAAAGTTTACAATATTCCTAAATTTTGAAAAGCTTTACATATTGACGCGCTTATGAATTACTTACTAAAATGTGTACAAATTAACCCAGTGAATATTATCTGTAAATCAAGCTGTAAATTGCTATGTGGTGATTATTGATGGAAAGAGAAGAACAGTGATACCTACTTGCTCAAATCGCTCAAGTGCTCAAAATTAGCTTGCAGCTCCTTTGCCTAATGGGGCGGCAAACACCAATTCATAAATCTATAAACAAGTCTGCAAGACTATAATGAACCCCTTTAAAAATTAGACATGGTAAATACCTCAAGTCTGCTCTCCCAATCTCCACCATACAAATTACTTAGAGTTGGACCAGTCTTGACCACAAACTGAGGTAGCTCCTTGAAGAAGTCTGCAACACTACAAGGTTTAAAGCAAAATAGTCAAAAATCAGCTGGGAATAAAAGTTATTAAAATTTTTCTGCACCAAAAGGAGTCCATACTTCAACTTGGCACATCTCAGTATTCTGCATAGAGTGAGCCCAGTATCATCAGAATTCTGCTTCTCATTAAGTCTTTTCTCCTGGCTCAACCTCTTTAAAGAGTATAAAACAAATGCATGCCAAAACCTCTCTGCTTCCTCGAACTAATAAACAAAATTCAGCCCCATCAGTTTTTCAAACTATTTCCTAATGAATAGATCAAAAGAAACATTAAAGATAAGTTGCAAAACTTACCGTGCCATTACCAAAAGCTGAAGCACTAGTTAGCAAATGTTTTGTTTCTCTGAAGAGCTTCATAGCTTGTGTATAAGTATTCTCATCCAAAGCCAAACCACTCTGCCAAGAAATCCCAAGTTATACTCAATAACCAAAAAAGAAGAAGACATAGTCGTAACCACCAAATATACCTTGACAATATGAAAAAAAAAAAGGTACCACCCATAAAACCAAAATTGCAACACTTCAAATAAAAAATCACAACGGTTTATACCTTGCAAAAGACTGAGAAACGGGCTTGTATTCCATCACTTTCCCCTCCATTGTCACGCGCATTACTGGTTGTTGTATTGGAAAATTTGGGGTCTTTTTCCATGTTATCTGAAGCCACTGGACTCATTCAAAATCTTGAAGAAAAAATAAAAGTTTCCAGTCAAAGAAAATTGGAAACAAAAAATAGAGCTTCCACAATGAAAAACGCTATAACATACGATACCCATCAAATCCAGAAATTAGAACAATAAAAAATTAAACGCCCCAAAATCGAAAACTTTACACTACATATACATGTAATTTCCTTAATTTAAAACCCAGAAGTCCATATTTCAACAAGTACACAAACATACACACAAGTGGAAGCCGAATTTGAACGAAGAATAGAAAGGCTGATGAATTGGTACACAACAGGAAGGAGAAACATATGGCTTTGAAAAAATCTGTTAAAAGGAACCCAATTGACCTGCAGATCCAACTCCAAACAAGCCAAACCCTAGCTCAAGCTCCTCCAATAATGGTCTAAACTTTCCAAAAATTCACGCACTACAACAACAAATCCAGAACGTAAGAGGAAATCTAGAACTATTAACCCTCTCTTTTTGTCACTTCCTCACTTTCGCTCTCTATCAGAGGACTCTTTCTCTCGCTCTCTTTTTGAGGAAACCCTATCACAATCTCTCTCTCTCTAGAAGCGCGGGAAAATCCAACATGGATACTCACATACATACATGTCATGGCGGCAAAGCATGCATCCACATCCAATTGGGAGACGCCACGTCTCACGTTTCTGTTGTTTTACCGCCAAAAACAACTCAATTGTTAATAAATTTATTCTCCGTCTAAGTCGCCGTTATCTCGGAGAAGGGGAAAGATTGACGGAGTCAGTGGAATCGTCTGTTACTGGCCTCGGGAATTGGAGGCGTCCGTTACTTTGTGTGGGGGCCCAACTACTGGAACTAAAGCTTTCCGTTGGGTTAAGGAAACAACAGATTTGAAACAAATAAATAAATATGTTTTTAATCTTTTAGTTTTGAATTACTGAATTGATCAACGAATAATAAATAGGTTAAAGACTCCATTTGCGATACAGCGTCGTATCTTCTGTTCTGTGAGCTTTTCTTTGTTTCCTTTGTTGTGTTGCGTGTACTTCGACCTCCAACTAGATCTCTCCCTGATATTCTCCGTCGCGGCTTCCGGTCACTTCTCCGCTGCGGATACTCTACCGTCGTCACCTCTCTCTTCGACGTCATCCTCT
>JANZLD010000001.1:17506168-17516735 GCA_026413575.1 Erythroxylum carthagenense
ATCAAATGTAACCTTTAGATTATTTTTAGGAAGGTTTTGGTATTAGCCACCTTTAGCTATCACTCGGGGAGGTATGGTTTTAACGCCCTGCCTCTCTATGCACGTTGATTTTATATTAAAAAAAAACTTTATTATTTTACAAACATGATTTTCTCTTGTAAATCATTTTCTATTATAATGCTCATCCCTATTTGAATCCAAATAACTTAATTTACGTACTGTAATCTCATCCTAAGTTTAATGACTACATGATATATTAAGAAAACAACTGTTGGGAGAGGATTAAGAAATCAAAATTAAGCTAAGAACATTCACATATGCAAGTTGAATCACTTCACAAATAAGGCTATATCATTTCATAAGTAAGAATAAAATCATCAAATAATTAAGGCTAAACCCTATAAGAAGTAATTTGAAACATTATCCTTAATCATCAAATAAGGCTAAATCATCAAATAGGCTCACCCGTTAACTCATTCTCTGATATAAATCAACTTTACCTTCACACATTAACAAATATTTTAAAGAAGAGGCATTTCATTGAACACCTAATATGCATCAACAAATCATCCCAACTTCACAAGCAATTTTTTTTTTCTGAACCTACTAACACTAACATAAGTATCTTAAATATTCAAACGACGACTTATGGATTTAGATAGTTACTGACGGAATTTTCCGTCCCTACCACTCTGACGAAAAAGTTCAAAATATAACATTTCCGCCACAATTTCTCACCTTAATTGCCAATGTCATTTTTCTGTCGCTAAAATATATTTTCCATCAACTTTTTCGACAGACAACCAAAACCGTCGCAAATTCCTTATTTTCTTTAACTAATTTATTGACGCGTATCTTTACCGTCGCAAATTGATTTCCCGCTATATTTACCAATCGATATTTCATTCGACACTAAACGAACTTTTTACTTGTTAATATTGCCGACAGAACTTTAGTTTCCGTCGATAATTTGCAAGGGTCTAAATTTTGTCGGTATGTTTATGTCGCGAATTCCAACTTTTCTTGTAGTGTTAAAAGTACTTCGTTGAGTGATTAGATCAATTAACAATATATAAATAACAAATTCTGAATTCAAATTAGTGAACTTTGTACCAATTAAAGATATATTTTAAATTATTATTATTAATTTTTTCGTATTGCCATGTCCGCCAACCATATCCTAATCAGTCTTCTAACCCGACCAACAAAATCCTAGAACCAATTATTTGTCTCTCAAATTATTGAATTGAATATAGCCTTATCGGACAGCTGCCATAAAAATACCAAAACTATAATTATGTCTAGATTGTGATATTTTAGAATAAGCATGGCAAAATAGTCCAACTTCAATTCAATTTAATTTGAGTCCACCAAAAGTTCATCAAATTTTAAATTTCAGATTGAAATTAGAGTTTAAATTTTATAATCCAGTTAAACCTGAACATCGAACACAAACTTATTATTATCATTTATATGGACTCAACATATCTAATACAGCCTATCCAGATCAGTAAAATTATAAATTATTACCAGGTGACACGATGACGATGCCCAATTAATAATGGTCTCAAGGATTTGCAAGTTTCTAAAAAGAAGATTGAAAAGTAGAAAAAGGTAACAGAGTCATGTGACATCCTTGTTCCTCCGTGGTCTGCCTCGGTATCTTCTCTATTTTTTGAGCTGCAGGTGGCACAAGAATTAGGAGCAAGTGGCACAATACATTTTTGGACTCTTTTCATTCTCTTCTATGGTCATTCTCGATTACTCTAATTTTCTTGTTAACCAAACAAGACGTGAAAAGTAAGGCGCAGAATTTACGGACTAATCACATTTTTAATCTAATTTACGAACTAATCGAACTTCAAACAATATAAATTAGATTCAATCGATTGTCACTTTTGTTATATAAATTATGAGTAAATTTTATTCATTCCCCTCTATCTTGATGAGAAAAAATTAGGTTTCGAGTTCGAGTTTCTAAATGCTTCTTAGTTAGTCACTTGGTTTGGATCTACGTCGTCGTCCAATTTTTGTTTAAGTCTCAAATTTACATCTCCGCATATTAAACTTCAAGTTGAATTATTGAATAACAATAAATTCCGCATTTAGTTGTCAAATAATTAAACACTTGGGATCTTAATTAATATTTGTCAGAAACTACAACCCGCTGACAACTAACTTCCATATCTAAATCAAACAAACCCTTACAAATTTCCATGTCAGACTTGATGCGTAAGATCCTTGGAAAGTGTAATTCTTCTTTCCCTGTCATTTTCTATCTCAGCTACAAATATTCTCCAGATGTCTATTTTTTCTTCATTTCACACCGCCACCTTCCAAACAATCAGTTCAAAAAGTCTCAATCCTCGCTATCTGAGACAGAAGCCAACTGAGGTAGGCAGCAAGAAAAAGGATAGATATTTGTGTTTTCGTGTTTGAACAAAAGGAGATACATGAGTGGTGTTTCTAATTTTTAACTCTTGCCACCAAAAGCAAGATGTGTTGGGTGTTCTTGTGTGAAGAAAGGGAAAGGGAACTGGGGAGACGACGAGCTTCAGGCTCATGTCCATGCTGTGGAGGGAAAGTGGTAGCCATCGATTCTGAGATCAAGTGGAGGTTCTGTCTTCTGACCACTTGCCACAACATCAAGCGAAAGTACTCATGTACTTTGTGTTCCAAGCGCTTGGAATTGTACACATAGCAATGATAGTCATTATTTTGGATGTTCTTTTCCTAGCCTCTTCTTCTTCTTCTTCTTCTAGGTTTGAGAATGACTATCTAGATAAGGGCTTCTGCACATATTTCCAACCAAAATAAAAAAGACTTCTGTACATACTGACCTAATGAAACTTGTCACTGCAGTTTGCTGGCTTCCATCTTCCTTAATGTTATCGTTGACTTAAATTGTCAACTTAATACGGATAAAGATAACGCCTCGGTTCACACGGAGTTCTGATGCATGCCCACTAGTTATGTAAAGCAAAATTTCAAAGGAAAGGACTTTGATTTGAAAAATAACCAAGCTCCGATGCTTTCTTCCCACTGTTATTATATGTAGATCAATCTGCTGTTTTCCTTTATCGCCTCTTTCATGTCTGTTACTTAATTACTCGAAAATATCTTCTTTTTTTTTTGAGAAATGAAAATATTAATTATATTTGGGTAGTAAACAATTGGGAATAAGTACAAGTTATGGATCTAGGAGGAGTCGTTTTCTGTCAGCCGTTTTCAAATAAAGATGGTGGTGTATTCCATATACTGTTGGATTCTGAAATAATTTCTCTATGATACAACGTTCAGTGGAAGGTGGGAGCTTTCAGGTATAATGTCTTCCGGTAATTAACAAAGAGGTGCTGCATTCGATACTATTGGAAAATTCAAATTCCGCCAGTTGATACTATACTGATGTAGTATAGCTCATACCGAATACTACAATCAGACTCTGCAGCATGTTAAGAGTATTTTTCCTATCCTTACTGGTTATTGAAATGGCAGAGGTTTAATCATGCGTTCAGATTAGAAGGCAACAAAGAACATTCATTGAGAGAGAGAGAGATATTGGGCAGAGATATATGATGGTGCTGCGGCCTTGCCATCACCATAAACGAGAAATAAACTGGAATTCTTGTCTTTTTTATTTTTTTGACAGCGGTACGGCCCCGTCGTACCCCGTAAACGAGAAACTGGTTAACAATCATAGTTCAAAACAGCTCAAAATTAACCATGGTAGTATAAGCTTTAATTCACAGATAGAAAGCCTTGCCACAAAGAATAATAACTGAGCCTGATGATTATTCATTCTTTATTCATTTTACCACTGCCTAAAAGGATTCTTCAAGTTGCTTGTGGGCTCTATGTATTCCCGGCTTGAATCATACATGTTACAGGATAAGATGCATGACGAAAGTAAAAGATGATGAATAGTAGCGGACATAGAGAAGCTACGTCGTGTAATTGTGCAGTGAATAAAGAACATTTGTAAAGACAACATCTGAATTAGTAGTGAATAGTTCAGATGGTGACAAGTGTATGATTCCTATTAGAAGTAGAGTAACAACTATGTAGCAATTTTAACAAGAATAACAGAAACTAGAACTGGAATTATGGTTTTCACTAAACATGTAACAAAATTGGTACCAGAAATGTAGAATCTGTAGAGTTTAGGGTTTGAGAGAAATAGAAGATGAGAGAAATTGGTTGTTATTCAAATTTTCGTGAAAGGCAAAATATACAAGATATTTATACCAAGGGTTATAAGTTGAATGAGATAATTATCAAGTAATATAATACAAATATATGACTAAATATACACCTAATATACAGCTAATGTTCCGGGTATATATTAAACAATAAAAATATAATTTTACATTCCCTCACATGCCCCCGCATGCAAGCTGAAGCTAGAGTAGGATGAACGCGAAGCTTGTAACGAAAACGGTGAAACAGTTGGGTGCCCAGTGGTTTGCTAAGACCGTCAGTTAGCTGATCGGTAATGGAGATGAATTTTACTGTGAGACGACCCAGCTTGACTTGTTAACGTACAAAATGGTAATCTAACTCCATATGTTTCATTCGCCCATGAAAGACAGGATTTTCTGTCAAATATACAGCACCAATGTTGTCGTATTAGAGTTGCGTAGGAAGAGCATGAGGAAAACCAATTTAATGAAGCAGTGAACCCAACCACATAATTTCCACTGTGACATTACCAATGGCCTTGTATTCAGATTTAATGGAGGAGCGGGCAACTGTTGGTTGCTTCTTTGAGGACTATGAAATAAGATTGTCACCCATACAGACCAGATACCCACTAATGGATCGGCGATCATCCGGACAGTCAGCCCAATCACTTCAAAAAAGACCTGAAGCTGAATACTAGAACGTTTGGTGAAAGTAAGACCAAGAGAAGCAATTCCATGAACATAGCGAAGGAGATGCTTGACTATTTGCCAATGAATATCAATTGGATTGTGCATGAATTGAGCTAACTTGCTGACAGGAAAGGCAATGTCAGGCCTGGTGAGAGTTAGATACTGAAGAGAGCCAATAACTTGACGATATTGCTCAAGTTGCGGATGAGGAGAACCTATGCTTTACTCAAATTGGGAGTCGTGGGCATCAGTGTAGCACACAGTTTGGAAGTAAGCATATTTGTCTCATGAAGAGATCCTCCAATTATTTTTACTAATTGAGAATTAAGCCTGTGGGTTGACAGAGGACTTGAATTCCTAAGAAAAAATGCAAAAGGGCCATATCCTTGACAGGAAATACCTGTTTAATAGATTAAAGAAACCAATCTAGCTTAGTAACATTAGAACAAGTTAATAAAATATCATCCACATACACGAGGACATAAAATTTCAACGTCCCATTTGTGAGATAGAAGAGAGATGTGTCGGCCTTGGAGGGTGTAAAGCTAAACTGAAGTAGGTAATCAGTGAGTCGTTTAAACCAGGCCCTAGGTGCCTGCTTAAGGCTATATAATGATCGCTGAAGTCGATAGACATGGTTGGGAAATTATGCATGGTGGAAGCATGTCAGGCTCCACGTATATTTCATCCTCCAAGTGAACATGAAGAAAAGCATTGGAGATATCAAGTTGTCTAACAGGCCATCCATGAACAGTAGCTAAAGATAAAATAGTGAGGACAGTAATGAACTTAATTACCAGAGAAAAGGTGTCTTGATAGTTCACACCTACTTGTTGAGCATAACCTTTGGCCATTAACCAAGCCTTATACCTTGAATACTGCCATCGTGATGCCGTTTGATTCGAAACACCCACTTATTACCAATGATGTTTTTTTTTTGGAGGTCAAGGAATTAGTCTCCATGTTTGGTTCTCAATCAGTGCATTGATTTCATCTTGCATAGCCCTACACCATTCTAAAACTAATGTCGCTTGTGTTATGGTTTTTGATTATTGGGTGAGATAATTTGGTTTAGTGTGAGCTAGGTGAGCTTGCCATTTGTTTTTGGTAATGGGTCTTAGTTCCATGACATGGCTTCGGATTGGAGTAGGTTTCGGGTTGGCTAAGGGTTGTGGGTTCAGTTTGGGTAGATTGTATTGGGTAAAATTAACCAAAAGATTTAATCCAGGAGAGAATGTGGATAAGGAAGTGTTGCGGGTTAGGACATGAGGAGAAGATAAGATGAGTGATGAGGGTGAGGATGAAGAAGAATATGGAGATGAAGTTTGAGGTTAATGAGTTTATGGAAAGTTGGTTGTAAGAGATTTGGATAAGGGTGATTTGAGGGTTGATCTTGTCGTTGAGGAGATGAAGATGATAAGGATTTAGGTATGTCTAGTGAGGTTGAGGGGTTAGGTGATGACGTAGATGAGTTGACAGATGTGGGTGATTTGTTTGGAATGAGAATTGAAGGAGAAAAACAGGGAGTTGAAGAAGGATTAGGACTCATACCTAATGAGGTAGCTAATGTAGGACCCGAATTGGAGTGCACAGTAGTGGTAATATTGAGCCAAGGAGCTTATGTAGGTGCAACACTTGAAAGAGGAGTAACATAATCAACCTAAGAAAAAAATTTTCAATGAATTTTACATGACGGGTATAATAAAGTCGACCTATTTTCTTGTCAAGGCATCTGTAAGTAGCATGATTTGGACTGAGTCTAAGATTAACACACATAATAGTTTTAAAAGAAAATTTATGAGCTTAATACGGTTTGAGCCATGGAAAAATTGCATACCTAAATGGTTTAAGTTGTAAATAGTTTGGATTTTTCTTATACAAAATTTGAAAAGGAGACTATTTGGAAGGAACATGACTCAATTAGATATTAAGCAAAAAGGCACTTTGTTCTAATGCAAAATTCCAAAACTTTAAAGGTAAAGATGCATGAGTTAGTAAAGTTAATGTAGTATCAATTAAATGACAAATTTTCCACTCAGCCGTGCCATTTTGCTCATGGGTATATGGGTAAGCAATTCTGTGATGAATATCAACTTGTTTAAAATATGCATTTAATTTTTGGTATTCACCTCCCCAATCAGAATGGAAGGATAAAACTTTCGCCTAAAATTGTCTGTCATTGAAATTTTCAAATTGCAAGAAAATGTCATAAACCTCACTTTTATTTTTCAAAAAATACACCCAAGTGTATTTGGAAAAATCATCAACAAACAAAACCATATACTTGTGACCATTAAAAGAAAGAGTAGAAGATGGCCCCCAAACATATGAATGAACAATGTCAAATGAAAAACGACTCTTATGTTCAACAGCAACTAACGAAATTCGAGACATTGTTCCTAATAGACAACTAGAACAAGGACTCAACTTGGAAGAATTACTAAGAATGCTTTTATTTTTAACCAAAGTTTGACGCTTCTTAAAGTTAGGATGACCGAGCCTAGTATGCTACTCATCAAGCGACGCGACCTCAGCTGACAAGGCCTGCTTAGTTGGTTGCAACTTGTACACTCCGTCCTTACTGGGTCCTTGCATTAACACCCTTTTGATCACCTGATCCTTAATAACAAAATGAGTAGGCCAAAATTCAAAGAAGCAAGTATTATTAGCAATAAATTTTTGCACAGACAATAGGTTTTTAACAATTTTTGGAATGTAGAGTGCTTGGTATAAACGTAAGGTATCAGTGTTAGAATGAAGCTGAACATTACCAGTATGAGTAATCTGTAAGCCCTTACCATTACCAACATGAAGACTGTTGTTCCCATTGTAACCTTGAGCAACCGTTAGCGCCTGAACATTAGGGATGATGTGGTAGTTGGCAACCATGTTAGGATAGCAAGCTTGCTGAAATTGAGATGGCATTGGTGGAGCTTGATAACTATAAGGAGAGTGAACATAATTGACTTGTGAAAAATTGTAGCGGGGTCTAGAATTGTGTGACTGATAGTCACTAAAAGACGGCACATTCCGAGGCGTATATCTGTTACGGCAAGTGGCAACTGTGTATTCCCTTTTTAAACAAATTTGGCAGTAACCCCAAGATCACTGCTGATTACTGTTCCGAGACCCATTGTTACCTCCATTGCATGGTGATCTAGGTGAAGAATAAGAACGAGTAAGAGTGGCTGATTGAGTGAAATTCTTGAGAACCATATTAGCCTGTGGATCCTTGTAACAAATTCTCATGGGCAACTAATTGTCTGTGCAACTCGTGAAACAAGATAGGATCAGGATGGAGATTTAGAGTAGTGATAATTGTGTGATGTTCAACAACAATATTATGATATATTATCGCATTAAACTCAGTAGGTGTAAGTGGCTTACTTGCAACTTTAAGTTCATCCGCCTTGGCATTTTCTTTTTGAAGATATTCAAAGACGGACATATCATTATGCTTGAATTCTTGTAATTCAATATGTAATTGAAGCTGTCGGTTTTATGACATGGAACCGAAGGTGTCCGTGAGAGTTGTCTAGACCTCTTATGCCATTGTGAGTCCTATAACATAAGGAAAGATTTCTTCTGTCAAGGATGAGAAAAGCCAGGAAAGGAGCATCTGGTCTTTCTTGAACCATTCCTTATATGCAGGATTTGGTATTTCATTATTGGTAGCATTGAGAATAGTAGGAGAAGGAGAGGGATCGGTGAGACGATAACTAAGATCTTGATAATTAAGAATATGTGAAAATTGAGTCTTCCATGCCAAGTAGTTTATGGTGTTCAATTTGACAAAGGAGGAATGAGAATGAGTAGAAGTAACGGTGGAGGAGGGAGGAGGTGGATTGGTTAGTGGGGCAGCAGTGGGAATGGTAATAGCAATTGTTTCCGGTAGGTAGAGGCCATTATTGTGGCTCTGATACCACGTAGCGTTTAAGGTTTGAGAGAAATAGAAGATGACAAAATTTCGTTGTTATTCTCATTTATGTGAAAGGCAAAATATACAAGATATTTATACCAAGGGTTACAAGCTGAATGAGATAATTATCAAGTAATAGAATACAAATATATGACTAAATATACACCTAATATATAGCTAATGTACTAGGTATATATTAAACAATAAAAACAGAATTTTACATTCCCTTACAGAATCATCAAAGTATGGCAGAAGGAAAATGCTCCCATGATTTGATAAAAATGGAAGAAACATGAAAATGCAGATGTAGGAGCTTGGTATCGCAAGATGCTCCCATGATTCGTACCATATTGACTTCGACATATGTGTCCTACAAGTAATGGTGACAAATGTTATAACAAATTGCAATATAAGTTTTTTAATGTATATTCTGGAGATAAATACTGACAAATGTTTGTGTTGTATATATATAATGTAAATATTGAATTTTTTATAGCAATATCAATCCGAGTTGTCATACAACCTTTTTCTCTCCCTCTCTCTCTCTCTCTCTTTTACATTTCTTTTTTGTGTATATTTGACAACATATGCAAAAAGTTAATTATTTATTATCTATTGGTTATATATAGTAGTATTATTTTTGTTTCATTACTTAATTCATATACAAATTTCAAAATCAATTTTTTCATAATATAGTTGAAATTAATATTAACGATTATATTGTTGAAATTCAATACAATATCCCCATAACATAATTACAAATAAAAAGTACTAGAATTGTAACAAATCCTATTATAGTGTTCATTAACATACACTTAATTTCTTTTTTCTCTTTTCTCAATAAATTTGTCATCCTTAAAAAGCTTCATTTGTTCTTCAAATTCCTTAGTTGTGCTTCTTTCAACCTCCTTCTTTACCATTGATGATTCACGCCTTAATTTTTAAATCACTTGAACGACTCTTATAGTAAATTTTTCTTTGTATTATTTGAAAAAGCTGCATCTCCTAACCTAAAACATTCAATTTCATTTAAAAAAAACTTAAACAAGAGTTTAACATTCAATTTCATTAATCAAATAATTGCATCTCCCATCCTAAAACAATTTCATTAAAAAAAACCTAACACAAGTTTAACATTCAATTTTATTAATTAAATAATAATAAATTCTCACTGGATAATTAGGACATCTATAAAATCTCCAACCAGGATTATGATCACTCTATGAAGTCCTTAATGGAGCCTTTAGCCCATAAATTTGAACTCACTATTGTATTAGTCGATGATGATGATTCTATTTGCATACTTAAGAAAATCACAATGTAAATTTTCCTACAAAGACAACATTAATGCAAAATATAAGATAATATTTCTTAAGTGATGACTATAAAAATCCCAATTGCCCTCACTTTTCCAACATATCATCACCCAAGTCACTTGAATATCAGTTGATTGTATTCAAACAACTTTAACTATTATGTATGGCATCCTAATCTTGTTTTTTGTAACTTAAATATTTTCGTATCTTTGATTACTTAACTTTATCCTTATGTTCATCTTCATTTTGTAAGCTACTCGAAATACTTGTACTATTTCATGCAATATACTTTTAGTGTATAATATGGTATCAGATATGTTGGATCCCGTATCCGGAACCCAACCTCTTACGAAAAACCATCATAATTAACTTAAGTGTGCACGTCATCTTAAAGGGTTATTGCATTAAACCACAATAGCCATCAATTTTTTTTTCATTGGACCCTTAATAGACATCATAAA
>JANZLD010000001.1:17565105-17575264 GCA_026413575.1 Erythroxylum carthagenense
GGATCTGTGTACATTAACTGGCTATTCTAAATACTATCGAGTGTATTGTTATCACTGAAAATGTTTACAAAGTAAAGTGGGCCCAAATTGTCTACTGATTTCCGCGCATATGATTGTATTAAAAAAAATTATACTGAGTTTTTGACTGTGTTCGAGTACTCTAGCATGTCACCCTTGCGGGTCACGGACTCAGATATCACCTACGATGTCGGGTTCGTGTCCTGCGGGAGTGGGGTGCTACATATTGCCAAAAAGTTGAACAAGTCCCCAGTGAAGCCTGTCTCGACTACTTCAATTATGTTACAGTTGAGAAAGGATGAAAGAAAGCATATTGCCCAAATTATGTAGAACCTACAACCAGACATCTGTAGCTTTTGAATCAACAGAAGGCACTGGCTGATAAGAGGTGGGATACTACAGGATCAAGCCTTTCATTCTCAACAATTGTTGACCGGTCTTTTCAAGTAACACCTGTATCATCAAAACTGGAGATCTGGAATGGTCTTACTAGAGATGAAGTGAACAGTTTTCAGCATATGATGAGGGAGCCAATAGTTATTATGTAGCGACCACAATTTGTAAATCCCATGCAAAATCCACTTCCTGGAATAAGTTCCTTACCTTCTATACCAACATCTGGATGGTATTCAAATCATGTTTCGAGCGAAAGCATAATCTTAAATGGTAAATTACTTCAAAGCACTGGAAGCCTTAACCATTAAGTCAAAATTCAGAGCAATTTTATCATCCAATATCATATAAAGGAACCTAGGTAATGTCTAGTAGCCCAGTAGATTTCACATCCAAGCTCGGATGGGGCACAGTGGGGAAATCTCTTTTAGTTCCTTCAGATCCCCATGGTACATATGGTACAGTAACTCCAAATTCACCATCACTTGTAGTGCCATCATCACTTGGTCTATTTAGTGGCTGGTGCTCATCAAGAACTTCAGGTTCATCTTCACATGTTGATTGGAATACAGGGGGTTTAATACCTGATTTAGACTACACTAGTATAGATTGGACTTTGGATATGAACCTGTTAGCGACCAAGTCAAACGGGTTGTGGCTAGGGCTATCTTCACTTTTGAGTAATAGTTCTGCCCAGAGGATGAGCAATATAAGTGGGTCATGCATATCAGGATTACGGGATGGTGGAGTGTCACAAGAAACATCTCAAGCTAGTCTGAATGAATGGACCTCTCCTTTCGCAGAAAAGGACATATTTAGTCTGCCTAGGCGTTATGTTACCTCTCCTTAGGACTAAAGGATGGGACTTTGAAAAGGGAGAATTGAAGCAATGGTTGAGGCCGGTTTGAATGTTGATTGTTGTCTCTTGTTTCGGTCTTAAATGCTTTTACTGGTTCTGGCTTTACATGACTCTTTCTCCAGTTCATTACATGTCTTACTTTTCTTACCGTGTGTACTTCGAAGTTAGCAAATCTTTCTAATTCTCCATTGCCTTGTTATGCTTCAAAAGCATGATCCTTCTTTGAGATTGTTGATTTGCCTAACATTAGAAGACTAGCAGCCCACCATAAAACACCAACCCACTATATGAGATTGTTGGCGTATCTGATTTTTTTATATTAAACTAAGATGTTCCATATATTGGAAAATTCAAAAAGAATAAATTAGATATGTGAGCAGGAGCTTAAATTATTATACCTTTTACCAATTAGTAAAATGTTTAGAATGAACTTTAGGTGTTCTAACTTGCAACCCCTTTTACTGAATTCTAAAATTATGTTCCAGACTTGTTTATAAAACCTTGCATGTTAATGGATAAATTTCTTCTGTTTCTAATTAATTGAGTAGAAAAGGAACAAGGAAAAATAAACAAGAGAAGGAATCAACGGTGATTTCGCTTTATTGCTTAATTATTTGGTGAAATATCCCATAGATATGGTGAAAATGAAAGTTACGTCCTATAGACTCAACATGTATATTCCTCAGCTTCTTCTCTGTCTTTATGAATCCTAGACTAAAAATATCTATCAACTCGAAGTTGATATCTTATAATTGCAACTTATGGTCAAAAGTCGAGGGAAAATGGAAACAAGGCTCTCTAGAAACGTCTCATGAGTAAGGTTGTTCTCGGATGTTTTTCTATGTCTTTTGCAGAAACTACAATGAAATGATTTATAATAGAATAAAATGTAGATTGATGTAATATTGAAAATTTGTTGTATGGAAAGAATAAAAGAGTTTATAATATAATATAGTGATATGTTGTTTAGAAGAAGAGTTTATAATTTAATATAGTAAAATATTGTTTATCATTTTATATTTTATCTTAAATCTCTCAAATTAGAGGTTATTTATTTTTACTGTTTAGAATATAATGAGATACAATGTAAGACTCTTTTTTTCCTTCTTTTTATTTTTATTCTATTATAAAACTCTCATCCAAAATGATAGAATAATATTTTATTTTATTCCATTAATAACCACCTAATTAAACGTAGCTTAAAAAAAACGAAAGATAGAAGAGAGAGAGAGATTCTAACTTTTGGGATTACAATTTTTAATTAAAATTAGCTTAATTAAAATTATTTAAATTAGGATATAATAAGAATAATTATTATTTATTTATATTTTAAAATAATGATTAGATCTCAATTATATATTATATGAAATTGTGCAAATTAATAATAATTAAAATTTATAAATATATAATAAGTCAATAATAATGTAATACTTAATAAATGAAAATTTAATTTTATTAAAATTCACGTCCACTTAAAATTTATTTTAAACGTTTTTAAAATATGAAGATTTATTTTAATGGCTCAACTAGTAAAAATATTAAATATTAAATATCACTTTTAGCGTTTTTCTGTTTCTGACTGTTACGATTTTCAAGATACTTTACGAAATTATACATATACTCATCATGCAGGTTCTTATCTCCAAAAACAACCCTCATCTTCTTGGCATTGTCCAGGTAAACATGTCTGTTATCATCAACCATAACCAGCTTCAACGACTCTGCGACTGAGCTTCTCGTGAACCGACCATCCTCTTCGTTTCTAGGAATCTCCACACCAACCTTCTTCTCTGCAAAGACCTTCCCGTTCAAGCCTTGGTCTAAATAAAACGGCAGTAACACAAGCGGTCGACCAAAGTGGAGCCCTTCTATGATTGAGTTCCAACCACAGTGAGTCAAGAAGCTGCCTACCGATTCATGAGCTAATATCCTGATCTGTGATGCCCAACTCGTCCAAATAAGGCCATGTCCTCTGGTTCGATCCTCGAAGCCATTAGGCAATGCCACCTCGTCCTGTTGTTTCCTTAGAGCCCATAAAAATGGCAACTTTGACAGCTCTAGACCAAGTGCAAGCTCTGTTATGTCTTCTTCACTTAGTTTCACTTCACTTCCAAGTGCTACAAAAACCACCGAACTTTTGCACTTTGTTTCCAGCCATTCGTTGATCGTATGCCAATAATGATCATCGTCGTTATTATGAAAAGAGGGTGGCAATAGCCCCACCGGAATAACTGGCTTCTGGTGAAGTGCTCCGACCAGTTGTAACCATTCAGGTTCGAGTTCCATGCAGCTTCGAACAGCTAAAACATCGGAACCTGAAATAACTGAACCAAGTCGATACAAATCAGACACACATGAGGTCTTAAACCTAATGCCACCAGCAATTTCTTTTGCCTGATATAAGTGAAACGCAAGGTTTGTTTCAAAAGGAATCCACTTGGGAGGGACGATGAAATGTTCCGGCTCAGTCCTGGCATCTTCTTCATCACCATTTATAAGGGCATTTGTTGATGGTCCAAAGAAGCATAGAGTCCAAGCATTTAGTGTGCTGAAGTGGGCGCATGAAACTCCAAGTTTTGCAGCTATAGGTGGCAACCAGTATGGAGCAAAATCATAAATGATCCAATCTGGTTTAGAATTTTCAAGAAAAGAAGCCAAGTCTCCCTGTAATCCATCGTATGCCTCTTTAAGGTATTGATGCTTGTATAATGGTATATCAGTAGTGGCCTCTGCATCTGAAGGGAGGTGCTTATGAGATGGCAGAGTAAATTTGACGAACTTTATTGGAAAGATTGAGTTTGGAGCCACAATTGGGAGGCGATCAATGTTTCTCGGGGTAGAAATGAAGGTGACCTGGTGACCCTTTTGAGAAAAGAACTGCGCAAGCTCTAGATATGGGATAATGTGACCAAAGGCTAGATATGGGAACATAGCTATGTGAAGCTTTTTGTTTTGAGACATGTCGACTGACATTTTGAGATCTATATTTGTGGCTTTGTGAAAATGGATAAGAGTTGATCAAGGATATAAATTCTCATCTACATCTCTCCTGATCATTCAATGGTCTTGTTATGAAGTTATAACAGAACATGCTTAATTGCCTTCTCACGGTCAGTTTAGTATATCATATTAACCAGTACTTTTAACTCCTAGTTCACTGGAAGTTATAATAATCACAAATAACTGATGAATAAATGAACTTAAGAAATAAATGGTCAGTTTTTAGTGTTAAATGTTGAGGCTTTTAGCCGTTGAAATGTTTAAGAATTGCTTGTTACCCAAAGCAGATCAAATGGCAGGGGAGATTGTAAAGCAGGGAACTGAGTTGTGTACAACCGTATGAAGCTTACTTAATGAAATAGGGCAATATATTCCTAGTTTTGGAAGTGCAATAGAAAATTCTCTCTGATTCATGAGCTTTAGTCCTGAATTAAGCATCTTTGTTGAAAAGCTTTAAGCCAGTATTATAATCCTCACAGTGGTTTACATGAGGAACAATTGCACCCAAATCAGCGTTCACTTTTGGTCCTGTCCTGCACTCATAACTTGGAGGAGAATGGTAGCAAGGCTCCATGGACTCGGCTCGACCACAAGCTGGATGAGGAGTCATTCTTTTCTCTGGCTTGACCAGAATCCACGGCCTCAAGCCTCCAAGACCTTGAGATACATAGCCAAACGTAGACCAAGAGCTAGTGATCAACTCATCACATAAACTTAGGAGATTCATTTCAACCCAAGCCTTCATGTTGTGCATATGATCCCCAAAGCGTTGAATTCCTTCATGGCTTGGTTGGTAAACTCCGACTACCTCCCCATTCACGGTTGGAGCCATCCAGTACATATTCTTTATATGCTCATAGTATTCTGAATATAGAGATGTAACTACTACTGCCTTTGTTGTCAGGTTTGTAGATGGAGGAACTACAAGTTTATGTGTGCTTACTCCTGCCAATATTTTCTTCTCCTTTATTGTACAAGCTAAAATTTGATCCATCACAACATGAAATGGGCTAACTTTATGATCAAAGATCCTTATTTGCAGACCGACCCTCTTATCTGCCTTAGCTAAATAGGACTCGTAAAACCTCGTGATAAGTCCCCATGCCCTATTGGACGGTTGAAAAAGATAATGAACCAAGTTGTGAAAGACAATTTCTTTGTTAGGGAACATTTTGTTTAGTTTTTGGTCAAAGGATGGGATCAGAAAGAGTGATGGAGTAAAGTACTGATCTGATTTTATAATTAGCCAAGGGATGTTTCCAAGGAAAGCTTGGTGTTCTTGGCAGAAAAATAGAGTATCATGATCGTCAGCATCGTGAGCCAGGTACAGATACATGGAAAGCGGAGACAGCTCCATCATCGTCTTGATGGTGTTAGTCTTCATCATGTTTCCATAACTATGTGGAAACATCTGATCAAGTAGTTTGAACTGATTCTTTAAAGGAAAATCTGCAGGCAGTAGCCATGATGTATTTGGAAATGGCTCACAAAATAGATCAATCATGTCAGCTTCGAATTCGACAAGAAAAACTCGGTCTGTGATGACAGCATATAGGAACGCTGAAGCCATGCTCAGAATCCTGTTTCCTAACCCTTCAAGAGCTGTCCAGACAACGTAGTGACATCCTGTCGGTTCAGAAACATTGCCAGATTCCAGTTCTTTTATTGTCCTATTATACATTTCTGTATAAGGTGCACATCGCTTATGATGCTCCTCATAATCTCGTATCTTATTAAGGAGATATGGAGAAATCTTTTGATGGGAGATTTTGCGGTATAAGACAGACTGGAACCTGCTTAAGCAAGACCCTGTATCTTTTTCCGAGATCCAACTTTCACCAGGCAACATGTCTTCAGCCACACCAGTAGATTCAATTGAGTAAGTTTCTGAGTCTAATTCAAAGAAAAGAATACTCTTAGCACATAAAATGAAGATCAAGAGAAGTTGATATGGTAAAACTCGAACATCAATTTAAACAATGCGGTGTTCAATATGCAGATTGTTTTTGTTTAAAAGGGCCTTAAAGAAACAACAAAGTCTATCTTCTGTGCTTAGCACAGCAGTACCTATCCAAACTGAATTTTTTCAAAGCTTGGACCAGTTAATCCTCATAATCAGCAAATGAAAACTTAAAAAATTAACATTTTTTCTTTACTCCAATTGTAGCAGCTAATTATGTTGATATATAAACAAAAAGCATAACATCACGGGGTGACAAGAGTTAATAACTATGCCTGGTATAATTAAGCAATGCCATGGACTTACTTGCTTCCGAATTTGCAGAAACCCAAGATCTTCCCATCAAGGGCTTAACTTTGGTGAATCCCATGAGATAGAACACTTGGTTTTGATAAATGATTGACAGCATAATTGCCAAAGAAAAAGCCATCAAACAATAATACAGTGTTCCATTGAGCCTCGCCATTCTGACGCCCCAAACTCGCTGAACTTGCGTGATTCAAGGACCTGTGAGTATTGGAATAGAGCACATTATGTCCGCCATAACATATTTACAAATTCTAGAGAAACAATCTGGTTTATTTTCTACAAGACTGAAAAAACCATACCGTTGATCATCTGCTGCTGGTTGCAAATTTATCTTGAGTTTACTGGGTTAGCCCGACAAGGCCCGATTGACTGGAAGACACCTGAAAGATTGAACGGCAAAACTCTTAGTCCCTGCCATATATAAAGATCAAGGTCCATGGTTTAAAGTAAATGAAAAACATAAATTTCACTGGAAGAAATAAAAGAATTTTTGATTATCGTTGCATGAAATCCAGAAGTTGGTACCTTGCATTTTCTTGTCACACGTTCCTCACCTCCTCAGAATGCTAAACTTCTCCTGAAGTAATCTATCCAAATCGAATGATTCGGTTTCCCTGTAACAGGAAGTGGTTGTATGATGAAAAACGAAGTTCTCTTTTCACTTGTACATTAAAAAATGTTGTATCGTGCTAGTTTGTTTACTCCATGTTTCATGACCTTAATATTCCGAAATTCCAAAGGTTCAAACTTGTCAGTTTCCAATTCGGCTATGAAACAGTTTCAAGAGTTTTTAATTGGGATTAAAAAAATGACCACAGCTACATCCTTTTAGGGCTTGATACACTTGGATGCACGAGCATCTGACTTCCATTCTGTTCATCAGCTTACTAATTAAACGAAAGCTTAGAGGCTAGTATAATGGTATCCTTAAAACAAGTAATTAAGATGATTTTCATGAAAGGACCACTTGCCAATGTAACTTAATTAAGTTAAGCTTCTAGTGGTTGCAAGACATGCAGACGCCAATAAGCACCAATCTTATGCGTGTCAATATTTTGATGGATCCAGGCAAGCACTGTCTGGGTGAACCAACTAACCATCAAGATATTACCTACAAGTCTACAGCTCTAGCAGCAAACTTAATTTATCTTATTCTAATTATTATTCATAATTATAATTTATAGTTATTACTAGCATATTTGAAAATATAATAGCTCACACATAAAAGACAGGTTGAAGAGAGCAATGATATTTTTAATCAAGTTAATTTGCTTATAAAGTTTGAGAAATTATATGAATAAATATGAGATATTTAATAAATAAGAATCAATATGAGATGTTGGATCTTATTTAGGTATAATTAGTATTTAATTAGAATTATTTGTAATTCTAATTAAAGTAAAATTAAAATTAGCATTTAATTTCAATTAAATTACTCAAATGTCCAAAACTTATTATAAATATAATTAGGCTCTAATGGAGTTATCATTTCTTATTTAATCCTCTTTATAAAATTGTAAAATTCCCTCAGCCTGTTATGTAGATATTGTTAGAGGCCAAACATTTATGTAACTACAGTGGTTGAAATAAACCAATTTTAGAAACAACTCATGGGAAACGACAAGAAAATGATCAAGTTTTAGAATAAGGTATGAATTAAAATTTATGCTTCATTATGCTTTATATGTTAATCATTTATTGAATTAAAGTGATATTAGTTTTCAAGAAATCAAAATACAAAACAAGTTTCATAATTATTCCGCTACATTCAGGATCGAATCCCGTCCCAATTTCCCAACAGTTAGTCCACTGAATTCCTCTGGCCTTTTAACTTTAAAGCTTGTAGATTTACGTAGTTTTGTCTGATTAATGATATTACATTAAAATGTAAACTTGATCTACACAACTTATGTATTGGTCCAAATTATGTTATTAGATGGGATCATGCATCATCAATTCACTTGGTGAGGCAAAAAGTCTAATAGAATCAAACTAGACCATCCCATCTTCAATCATGCCATATATCTTAAAGTTTGAAATCAGCTTTTACTAGCAATTATAATCGTTTGCCTTCGGTAAAAATTTGGAAAGAAGAAGATGAACAAGAAAGAGCTGTTAATGGTGTCGTCTACAACATCTTTGTAGATTGATTTTAATTTTCTTATTGAATAGTAGCATAGATCATAAGTGGGCTTAAGGTAAAAAGACCCTCAAACCTTTATTCATTGATATACCTTGGGGTATGAAAGTTTCAAAATGATTATAATATAATTGTCCATTTCTAATGTCTTGTATTTTGATTTACCAATAAAAAGAATTGATGGATTACAATTAGTAATTTGGAGTTAATTGTTACAATTGAAAGATTGATGAATTAATATGTACATTTAGCCTATGAAAAAAATTCAAATGGCAAGACAAGTTGACATGTGGAAATTTAGGATCTTTTAGGTGTATTTTGTAGATTAGTTTAATTGGGATTCAACATACATGTTAAACCAAACTAATGTTGCTTGACTTTTTTGCTTGACAATCCAAGTTCAATGTTGTCTTTTCTCTTGCTCTTGGATCGGGCTTGCTTGGTTTCCTATAATAAACCAAACTATCATTCAAACAACATTCAAAATAAATTCACAAGGCTTCAATAATAAAAAATGCTAAAATTGAACTATAATCCTTTCAAAACCTAAACTTTTGGGTCAACTTTTCCATGATCATTATGATCAGGTAAATGAAGAAATTTGGTTACACTTGCTTCTAAAATGTTCTTCATTGTCTTAAGTTTTCAATGACATCAAAATCATTCAATTTGGTTTAGTAATCCGAAAGTTATACTCCAAACATTTTCGAACTGCTCTTATACTGAGACAATATTCTATGCTCAACTTCCTTCCAAAATCTAATATCCTTAGAGATTGAATTTAAACTTAATTGCTTAATACAACTTGTAGCCCTATATCTCTAGTTTACTGCAAATTAAAGATCACTCCATTTGGATAACTACAGCAAGAGTTATGCTCAAAATATTGAAGCATATTTGGTACCGAAAAGTTCACCGCGACGAACTTTTCCAGAAAGGAAAAATTCACCCGAAATCTTAAAAGTTCGCGGAGAAATTCCCCTCAAGTTGGCCTCTACGAACTAAGAAATGTTGGCCGGGACGAACTTTGACAGAGGCATACACAGAACATGTACATTTTCCATATTTTTCTTCCCACTTTTCAAATATAACCCATTTTAAACCTAAACCATCCATTCTACTTCATTTTCAACTATATTTTAACTCAAAATCATTCACAAATACATTATAATCTATCTTTGATCATTAACCCTAAAAGATCAAAACTGTAGCATCCCACTTCCGTAAGACTCAAACTAGACATCGAGGGTGATATCCGAGCCCGTGCCTCACGAGGGTGGTATGCTAAAGCACTCAATTACAATCCAAAACGCAGAATGCCATTTTTAACACATTTCTGAAATCATCTCAAGCGCGGAATTCAATGAGCAATTGGGTCCACTTTAGTTTGAATTTCATATCATAATTCCAATCATAGAAAGGTCCGCAACAATATTGAACACTTTCAGAAGTCATGTTACAAATACGGCTTTTGCCCATT
>JANZLD010000001.1:17587904-17617087 GCA_026413575.1 Erythroxylum carthagenense
TAAGGTGAAGGGGAAAGCAATTAACAAGAGGAAATCAAGGGAGGAGATCACGATGAAGGAAGGAGAAATTTTCTTCTAAAAAATCAAAGGATCGTGGAAGATAAGAATTTCAAAGGTAAGGGTTTATAAATTAAGGGAATTAAGGGCTTGTTTGGCAAATGGAATTGCCACAAGATCAATCCGAACAACCTCAATCCAATTTCTAATTCTAATTTCTCTCGAATTCTAATGATTCAAACCCTAATTCCTCAAATCAAATTTCTAATCTTTCCGTGCCATTGGATAATCAATTTCGAAACCGAAAATCCAATTAATCGATCATTAAGTCAATTTTTCGGTCCGGACTTATTACTCGAAAAATTCCAGAAAAATTCCTATAATTCCTCAAAATTAGAAAACACCTAATTAAATACTCCAATTTCATAATTCAAACTCCTAAATCTTATTTCTCACTCCAATTAAATTCTCACAGCTCAATTTAACCCAATTATCTCCAAATACCAATTCACCTAATCAAATCGGGAATATGTCATACATGTAGGTACATTCATATGCTAGTGCAATAATTGCCCAATTAGCCAATTATACATAACTAAATAATGCATGAGCATGCCAAATGTGAATTCAAGGTACTGTACCCATCCCACCGGTGACGGGATGTTACATAACCCTTAAATCACTTAAACATTTGGGAAATTCAATATTACCAACTATATAAGAAATAGTGAAACTCCCTGGATCTTTCAACTTTGAGGGCATGTGGTTGTCCTCTTAAGTACTCTTACTGGTTAAGATGTCCTTAAGGAATTTAGCATACTTAGGCATGTTCTCTAAAACCTCTACAAAGGATAAGTTAATTTGCAACTTCTGCAACTTTTCTAAGAGTTTGGCAAACTATGCATCTATTTGGGTCTTCTTTAACCTTTATAGAAATGGTATTTTTAAAGTATATGGTAGTGGTGGCACATAAGGTTTCTCTACATTTTTATCCTCCTTTTTTTTTGGTTTCCTTCTTTATAGGGGATGGATTCCTTCTCTTTTGGTTCTTCCAACTCCTTTCTACTTCATTGTTTAATAGCCTTTAATTGCTCCCTTAGATTGACTTCTGTGTTACTTAGGAGATTCCCCACATTAGTTGTTGATAATGTATTAGTAAGTTACCTACCTTATACCTTATAGTTATGAATTAAAGGAGAGTGGTTCTTTACTATTTAATCAAATTTGACTTACATCCTCTTCTGACGTTCATCTTGGTTATCATGCTTGGAGCTTAGCACATCTATTAAGTTGCCATCATTAACTCCAAGGATCTAAGCCTATCCTACTGAAATCTTGATGGACTTTGTGCTCTCATGTTATTTATTGCATTGTTAGTCCAAGAAAAATTTAGGTAGTTCTTTCACCCAAGATTATAGATGTTAGAGTATGAATTGTTAATTCCCCTTTGTTCCCATGAAACTAACTTATTATATACTATTGTTATCCAACAAAAAGCTATTCTATAACTTTCTTGCCCACTTAACTCACATCTATGTTGTACTTCCTGCATTAGGTTAAAAGAAGAGGCCTATTAGTTGCTTAATTGCTTAGTAAGGGTCGACATTTAAGCCTGCAAAGTTGTCACTAAATTCTTAGCTATCACTACCTTCTTCTCTTTGAAATTTTGTTGTTTGCCCCTCTCTGTTGTCCATAGGCAACTATTATTCAACATTTCTATAATAGATTGTGTGCGGCATCAATTATTTTTCTTATTAAAGAAACACTAGCTACTACATATATAATCCCTCTTATGTGTGTATTAACTCTATTATAGAATGTTTGTAACAAGAATTCCTTTGGTAAGTTGTGTGTGGACAAATCCTTGGTAATTTTTTAATTCATGCTTCATATAAGGACTCTTTATCACTTTGATGGATATTTATGATCTCTTTAATGATTCTTGTGGTCTTTGTCAATGGAAAATACTTTTCCAAAAAGACTTGTACTAATTGCTCCCAATTTGTGACATTCTTAGGGTTTAAAGAGTTCAACCACGCCTTAGCTCGATCCCTCAGTGTAAAAGGGAACAACATCATCTTTGCAGTATCTTCAAACAACCATTGTATCTAAATGTGTTGCATATCCCCAAGAAGTTTTCTAGGTATGCATTGGGTCTTTATTAGTCAATCCATAAAACTGCACATTAGTTTGTAGCATATTTAATAAGGCTAGCTTTATCTCAAAGTTGTTAGCTAAGAAAGGGGTATTGTGATGCCCTGTTGATTCACTTTAAAACTTGGCCTCATAAAATCCATAAAGGGTCCTTTAATGTCCTCTTTGATTTCCTTTTTTCATAATTGTTTTATTTATATCTTCTTGGCACTTTGCTTTTTGAATTTGTCTTTCATGATTAGTGATGTCAAAAATTGATGTATCTCCTAATTTTCTTAAGCTCCTTAAGATTCTTGTGTTCATGCACCTGAAATCACAAAAGAAAAAGTATCAAACTCCTTAAATTAACAAAATTCAAATTGGATAAGTTGTTAAAATTGCAATCCCTAACAATGTCACTGAAAATTTGTTTGCTATTTTTATATTATATTATAAGTATACTAGTTATATATTGTAGTACAAATGGTATTGTTCTAACAAAGATTGAATATAGTCACCTAACACTTTGAATTATAGTTTGTCTAATTCAACAAAAGATTGATTAACAAAAAATTAAACTAAAATAACAAAACTTGATCACTGAACAAGTAAAAGATAACAATGAAATTAAAGTTCCCTTCACTTTGTGAATTCAACCATGGTTTATCCTAGATATCCAAATGTTTTGATTACCCTCTCTTAAGATCTAATCAAGTAATCCCAATTGAAATAGATAAAAGTTAAGTTGCAATCTCTCAATTTCTTAAAACTTCTCGTAACTAGTCAATTAGATTTGAAGCAATCCTAAATATAATTAACTCAAAATTAAAATATATCTTAGATTGCTTATTAACCTAATATTTTTTACCAAATATCATTACACATCTTAACATACATATCTTGATTCAATATCTTGATTCAAATCAAGTATGAGCATAACAAATATCACAAAGGAGTAATATATTGATTTTAGTAAGGTGAAATTTATACAGAACAATTCAAGAATAAAGTCTTAATATAGATTTAGTAACTCATAATCATGTCCACAACATAACTATTTAGATTTGGCACATAATGCAATGAAATAAAAGAAGAAAAGAGAATGAAATTAGCTTGAACCCTTGATCTGGAAAGTTTGGAAAGCTAGAGTTGATCTTATTGTTTCCACTTTGTATATTCCTTTTTTGTGAAGTGACACCTTCAAGTGGTATTTTAAGCTTGTTTATATACTTTTGATTCTTCTAGGATTTTTTTTATAGGACTCTACCACTTATATATCTTCAAAAAATAGCCCCAAAGTGTCAAAACATTTTGTCTTAGAAAACACCCTCCATAACGTGTAGGGTGTTGTCCAAGATGGAATTCTAACTTTTCAGGCTAAAAATATCAGGTTAACAAACAATTTATGATAGATGTTATTGCATTGTTTTACAAAAATATCTTTATCTTTTTTTGAAAGGTAAAAGAATTCGTTAAATCCATAAATGTCATATCGTGTCTTTACAAAGCTTGATTAAGCAAAATCAATACAATGCATACACTTTTAATCTTAGGGAAAAAACTAAGAAGTTAAAAATTCCATTGTCCTTTTTTGAGAGAGAGCTCAGATGTTCTTCAATATGATAGGATGCCATAGTTTTCCTTATCCAACAATGAAGCTTGTGAATTAAGACATACTTATTTGTTATAACCTTGTTGAACAATCTATGATTCCTTTCTCTCCAAATGGCATATACTGCACAGTAGAGGCTTAGACTAAGGGAAACTCTATCTTTCCTTATTGAATTGAGTTTATAATTAGCCTATACCAAAATTCTATTCCAATATGATTCTTGACATTGTAAATTGAGAGTATGTAGAATGTTTGCCTAAATGAGAAGGTGAAACTGCATTTAAAATATAAAAGGTCCTATAATTTCTAGCTCAGTCCTGCATAGTTTGCATAGCTTGTTATTAGAACCCATTATTCTGCCCTTAGCCTTCAGTCTTACTTTAGCTGCAGGCCAAGTAGTGAAGGAGGCTTTAAGCTTTAAAGACCCTTTTCTAAACAATATTGTACTAAGTGATGAGAGGATTAAAAGTCTAAAGAGCTTTTATGTATAAGGATTTTGAGTAGTCTCCGTTGTTGCTTAGAGACTAGATAGGCTTTTCTGGAGTGTATGGATTAGGCTGATGGCTACGAAAGTAACTCTAGAGCCTCTTAACACCTATACCTTTAAAATGCCAAGAATAGTGATCAATCACACTGCTAACTCTTGCCTGAAGTGGGATTTTTGAAAGAAAAGGAGAGACATCTTCCTTGAGGTTAAGAGGACTTTAAGAAGTCCAATTATCAAACCAAAATAGCACTCCTTCTTGATTTCTTATCTACCATTTGATGAAACATTGAGTCTATTTCTTAGAAGTTGGATAAAAGGCCAGGAAAACTCTTATCTTTCAGAAATTTGCCATAAGGTGGTTTCCTTGAGATAATACTCATTGATCCATTTACACCAAAGAGATTCTTTATCCTTGAACAATCTCCAAACTCTTTTGGCTACTTATATAGATTGAAAAGTTTGAATTGTTGTAAGGCCTACCCCCACCCCCTTTACTTCTTCCAACAAAGATTTCATATTTGATATTAGCTCCTTTGTCATTGTCAATTTTTCCTAACCAGAGGAAGTTTCTAATGCATTTTTATATCTTCTTAATAATTATCTAAGGAAGAAGGAGATAAGTACTCCAATGAGTATGGGGATTGTTCCAAAAAAAAATGACAAGTTAAACTCCACCTGCTTGAGACAAGATTTACTATGCCAAAAGTTGATAGTTTTCTTGTATTTCTCCTGAATTTTCAAAGAATCCTAAAATCTCAATTATTTTTGCTGAAATGGGAACTCCTAAATAATTAAAAGGCATTCCCTAGATGTTTAGATCAAAATTTTGCTGGAGTCTCTAAATGATTGTAGCATATTATGAGAAATATATTCCACTCTTCAAATGATTAATTTTTAACATGAGATTCTACAAAAGCTTATAATGGATTGATGTAGGATAGAGAAAGAATCTTTATAAGATCCAAAGAATCTTTATAAGATCCACAAAGTAAGATCAGATCATCTAAAAAAAAGATAGGATAGAGACAATTATTTTCATCTATGATGAAACTTAAAATTAGGTCTTCTAGCTATATTAAAGCAA
The DNA here is from genome assembly GCA_026413575.1 of Erythroxylum carthagenense. Lineage (NCBI taxonomy): Eukaryota > Viridiplantae > Streptophyta > Magnoliopsida > Malpighiales > Erythroxylaceae > Erythroxylum > Erythroxylum carthagenense. The sequence continues at coordinate 17,593,218 of JANZLD010000001.1, forward strand.
ATGATCTTTTTCAAGATTTCCATAGTGGTGATAAAAAGATAAGGCGATAAAAGATCTCCTTGTCTAATGCTATTAGAACCTCTAAATTAGTTAATTGGAGCACCATTGATAAGGATGCTACCAGAAGGGGTTAAAATGCAAACTTGCATCTTTATTAAAGACGACTAGGAAGACAAACCATTCCAAACAAGTAAGGATAGAGCTCCATTATAGCCTGTTAAAGGCTTCGGAGCAATCAATTTTAATAAAGTAACTTTTGGTGGATTTGCCTGAGCTATAATCTCTCATTAACTTTTACACCAAGAGAATATTGTCAAAAATAGATATGTTAGGATAAATCTCCTCGAGCATCATGAATGATCTTATTCAATTTCTCTTTAAGCCTATTAGCAACTAACTTTGAATTAACCTTGTAAATGGTGTTACAATAAGAGATTGGATGAAGATCCTTAAGGCAACTTACATTAGGAAGTTTAAGGATCAAACAAATAAGAGTACCATTTATTTCCCTCAATATTTTCCATGAACTAATAAATTCCAGCATTGTTTTCGTAAGTAGCATGCTAATAATGTGTCATGTTTTCTGGAAAAAGTAGGCATTAAAGCCATCAAGGCTTGGTGTTTTCAATGGATTAAGATTACACAAAACAACTTTGATCTCCTGCATGGTGAAATCCTATTGAAGCTTCATTAATGACTCCTAAGATAAAGAATAGGGAGGGCCAATAAGATCTGCTAACTCTTGAACATTAGAAAGACCAGGAGAGTTTGGAACACCGAGTAAGTATTCAAAGTAACTGACTATCAAATTCCTTATAGAATTGTTGTCTGAAATCATATGGCCATTTGGATCATGCAAACAAGTTATCTTGTTTATGTTTCTCCTTTTTAGGATTATATTGTTATATAATTTAATGTTAAAGTCCCCCTCTCTTAACCAAGTAATTCTAGCCTTCTAGATAAGAAGTGAATCATGCTCTCGAAGAGCTATTTTATACATCTCTATAGTAAACTTAATATTTCTATATGAAGAGTTATTTGGGTGACTATAACAAGTTACCTGAGCACTTCTTAACATTTTCTTAGATTTTTGTAGCTTAATAAAGCGTGTGGACTGATCTGCTTTGTAGAAAATTTTCAATTGATTCCTAAAATATGTGTTGCTTCCTCATCAGTTGAAAGGCTTTATAGCCTATAATCCTAACATCCAAGACCTTTTGTCCTAACTCTATAAAACCATCCTTGTTTGTTAAAAAGTTGAAATTTTGAAAGGAGCGTTTTAAGAAGCAGGGGAATTGAGATTGAGTACCTTTATAGTAAAGTGATCAAAACATATAGGGGCAACAAAGTGAGCAGATGAGTTGGGCAATTGGCTCATCCATTGATTGTTATCCAATATTTTATCATGTTTCTTCCTAATAAGACAACTTTCATATTGCTTGTTACTCTAGGTGAAGAAACAACCAAAATATTTGAGGTTAGTTACTTGTAGCTTTTTAACAACACGATCTAGTTCTATGTCAATAGTTAAAGTGATAATTTTATCTCCTTGAGCTTCAGAGGGATGAAGTATACAATTCATGTCTCCTTCAATAAGGCTCTCTGAAATTCAAAGTTAACTACATATATGATTGTAATTTCCATCTCAGCCCTTGTCTCATAGAGTTTGCATCTGAGATGAATAAGATGATATGAAGTTTTGCTCACTAAAATATGTAGTTTTTTAGTATTATAAGCAATCAAGATTCTACCATTTTAATGATGCTTATGGTTTGATACATATTTCTAGCCTTTCCTAAAAAATTTCATGTCATTGTAAAGTCTATGAGCTTTTATCAGTATTTTGAAACCCGGATCGGACATTGAACCGAAGGCCTTACTGGTTACCGGTTCGGCCAGTTCAACCACCAGTCGAACCAGTGTGATGTCATAATTATACAATAATTATATTTAATTATATATAATATTAAAAATACAAAATATACCAAATAATATAAAAAATATTTTAAAAAATAAAAATAAAAAATTTATTGAACCAATGGTTGGACCGGTCGAACCGGTTCGACCGGTCAATTGACCGGTTTTGATCGATTCCAACTGGTTCAATTAAGAACCGATTTTTAAGAGTGAACCGGACCGGATAGCCAACCGGTTATCTATCGAACTGGTCGATCCGGTCTAGTTTTTAAAACAATGGCTTTTATTCTAGTTTCCAGTAGGTTTAACAAAATTGGTTTCTTTTCTTTTAATAGGTCCTTAATAACTTGACCTTTATTAGGCTCATTAAAGCCTCTAATGTTACAAACGGTCACAAATATTTAGGCAAAAGAGAGGGTGATTCACTAACCCCCTTTGGGTTTTCTTCTTTTCCTAGTTGATCTTCTACTAGATGCTAGAGAAAATTGATCATTCAACTTAAGAATCTCGTCAGGAAATTCTTCTAGAATAGCCTTATCCTCCTCATCTTCAGTATGTTCAATCCTAGCTTTACATTTTTCCCTAGCTGAAGCATTTACATGATTTATATGTTGATCCTCAGTTACTTCTGCATCTGCATTTTGTGGTAATTTATTAGAGCCATTGTTTGTATTTGGAGCTACTTATTCTTCCACTATCCCCATTAACTCGTTATAATCCCCTTTAGTGAACATTGTCCCAGTTGGTTTCCAAACTTTGTGCCACATCTGAGGCTTCCAATTATAGTATAGCTTCATTTTAGCTTTCAATAGCTCATTAGCAGCATTGAGTTTCATAATTGGGAAGACTTCAAGCAGAGGTTTCTTGGGGTTGATTTCAACACACACTTGAGCATAACACACTTTTTGAAGTTTAACATTGGACGAGTCAAAAGCCATTGGTTTACCTACTGCACTTGCCAAATAACTTAATCCATCTAAAGACCAATACTTAAGAGGTATGTTGTGGAAATGAATCCATAAAGGGATGGCTTCAATATTGGTCTTATCAAATTCTAGTCTAGAAACCCATTTGTGGATGAACGTGGGTTGTCCATCCATATGCCAAAGGCCAACTTCCAAAACTTTAGACATACTATCGAAATCTGAAATTTTGAAAAAGAAAGTATCCTCCTTAGTGAGCAAAATCCTATATAGGTCCTTGTTACCTCATTTAGATTGAGCCCATATTTACATGAAAGGGAAAGTTGATCTCTTTTTAAGGAAGACACCAACTAAAGTATTACACTAAAACTTAGCACCTTCTTACAGAAGCTCGAGAGGTGGGGAAACTGCACCATTAATCAAGCTGGAAAGTTATTTGTAAATGCTTAAAGCCCGCCAAAATCTTAGCTGCAAAGTTCCTATTTTGGGAGATTTTATTATTCATCTGAGCGAAATTTGAGAGTAAATCCTTTTTTTATCAAATATCTTAATTTTTTGTGTGGGCCTTTTACAGAAAGGTACACTAATATGAGTGTTATGAAGAAATTAAAACTGCCTTTTAATTACCTAAGATATTTTGATTAATTTACTGTATAACTCCGTAGTAATTTATATTGGACTAAAACAATTATTAGAAGTTCAGTGTGAAATTTTTATATTTATTCCTTAACTGTTAAAAAGATAAAATAATGATTATTCAATATTGAAATTATATTAAATATTAAATATTTAAAAAATAATTAAATTATTATATTTTATATTTTACTAAATATGTTTCATATTCAATATTGTAAATAATATTTTGAATATATAATTAAATTATACAAAATAGTTAATATTATATAATAATATTAGTTTGTGCCTATTTCAAAATTTTAAAAAATAATTATATGCAAATGTGAAATATGTAAAAAATGCTGAGATGCTCTTGCCTGAGATGCCAGATTCACATACTTCCTACCTCGCCTGAGAATCCCTACACTTATGGATTCTCAATCTTCTCCTTATCACCTCAAACCAGCTCTCTTGCTTTTTTTATCTTCTCAAACATCTCTCATTTACACACTGCTTTCACCTTCAAAACTGCTCACTAATTCACCATTTGCTTTAAGACAGCCGGTTACAAAGCCTCGTACATTTCTCTAGACTTCTACATTTCTGCACTCTCAGTGTAGATTTACACCTTTTAACCTGTGTTGTACTCCTTTATTCATCAGTTAAATGGATGCACACTTCCTGCCATTAACCTCCATAGAAGCTGTCGAACCTTCAACCTCAGACAACCCCTCCACCAGCCAGAATAAAGCTCCCATGCGCAAGACTTAGACCATGTTGTAGGAAATGCGAAGCCTGAACAGAAGTTAATGTATCCTCCACTGTCTGACTCACTAGAGCAGAGGATTGTCTCACGTCCTCTTGACATGTTGAACGCAGGAGCTGAAAGATGGAGAACTACTCTTGTGGACTTATTCATGGATAAAAAAGTAGCATTTTCAGTTATGAAATACTGGGTATTTAACACTTGGGAACAATATGGTTAGTTGATGTAACGGTTAACTCTGATAATGTATTTCTTTTCAAGTTCTCCAATTACGAAGAAGCTAAGAATGTCTTACAATCTGGACCTTGGCACGTGCAAAGTAAACCTCTCCTGTTGCATCCATAGAGGCCTGGCCTCAAGTTGGAGGAGTTGAACCTTGATAATATACCAATTTTGTTGAATCTGCATGAAGTCTCGTTGGAATATTGGACTTGAGTTATTTAGCAAGTTTTGTTGGAAGACCAATTGCACTTGATCAAGAAACAACTGAAATCAGAAGAGTCAACTATGCTAGAGTATGCATTTTGGTAATTTCCTTCACTGACTTATCTGATATCATGCCTTTTGTTAGGTTAAATGAGGATATGGATCCCTTTGAAGACAATCTGAAAGCCTCGTACACATGGAAGCCACAAATTGGCAAAAAGCAAAAGTCGGTACCTACAGGGAGATTTTCCAAAACTGGCAGTTATCACGGGGTAAGTTTATATAAGAAGTATGGTGTCAATATTCAAGCTGAAATCTATTACAGTAATGCCAACCAAATGACTAGTTCAGCAGTTAATGAGGAATTAGCAATCGTGGCCATTGATGAAAACATAAAAACCAGTTATGCGGAGACTGATGTGGGTAAGAATTCTACTCCAGACTTCACTTTAACAAATATGATTGAGATGATGATGGCGAGTTCATAAGTCACTGACGTCAACAGATTAAATGTTCGATTAACTAGTTCAACTGTTCATGTGAAATCAATAACGGTAGACACTGATGAAAATAAAAATACCATTTCAATGGAGATTGACGGGAATAGAAATTATATCTCAAGATTCCACTATAACTGATGTTTATAAAAAGATGAGGGCTAGCAAGGAAGTTGTTTCAGATCCAACACCAGTAGCATATTGTCTCACTGAGGGACTTCATTCTCTGGAGAAGTCTAGCGAGGAAACTATTTCAGTTCAATCCTATGTCGTATTGTCAACATAGAAGGAGGAGCTAAATGTATCTACTATGTCAGTAGAAATGCTTGGAAATTCTGAGAACATTCACACTGCATCTCCTAGTAAAAACCAGCGGTTGGTATAATCACTAAAGACGCCAGAATTTGAAACAGTCACACGAAGGAGATCAAATCGCAAGAAAAACAGTCCCTGGGGGAGGCAGATCCATAATCCTTCTCACTTGGAACATAAGAGGGCTATTACTCCTAACAAACAAATAGTGATCTGAGGCATAATCATGCAGAAGAAAGTCACTATAGTTGGCATTTTGGAAACAAAAATTAGAAGGGATGATTGTAAGCTGCTGACGTATTTTCTAGCCAAGTGGCAATGCATTTCTAATATGTCTAGTTATCCAAATGGCAAAATATTTGCCCTCTATGATTCTATTACTTTATCAGTTATCTATTCATGCATAACAAACCAATTGGTGCACTTGGAGATCCACTTGAGACAGCTCAATCAAAGAGTAAGCATCTAATTTATCCATGCACATAACAGTGCTTATCAAAGAAATTTCCTGTGGAACCACATCAAGGATATTGCCAGCACCAATACAACTCCATGGATCATTTCTGCAAACTTCAATTCCATATTAAAGGTTGATGAAGTTGATGTTCTGAGGGCTGTTTGTAATCCATGTAGGGAACTTGGAAGTTGTTTAAAAGAGCAGCAATGAATTGATATTCCAATTGGAGGTTGCTTTTACACATGGACTAACAAGCAAACCGGTTCCAATTTGATAAGGAAGAAACTTGACAGAAATGTTGCAAATATAAGATGGTTTAATATGTTTCCCAATTGCTTCTCAAAGTTTGTTACCAATTTGTCATCAGATCATACTCCTATGATCACCTCTTTAACTGCTAAAAGAAGGGTTCATCCATTTAGGTTCAATAATTTTCTCACAAAACTAGTTGGAATCAAAGAGGCAATATGGTATGCATGAGGTCTAATATCAGAGGTTCTAAATAGTTTATTTACTCCAAGAAAATGCAATTAATCAAGCAGGAGATCAAACTATTGTTCAAAACAAATATTGGCAACATACACCATCTTGTCAATACAACAAGAAAATAATTGGAATCCATATCACAACTCCAATACTCCAACCCTAGAAATCAGACATATGTTGCAAAGGAAAGGGATGCATTGCACAACTACTCTCATGCTCTTGGTTTTGGTTACTCTCTTTGCAAGAAAAGAGAGAGTAAATGGATGAAGCATGGAGATAGGAATACTTCAGTTTTCCATTAGGCAATTGTCCCAAGAAAAGCTAGGAACAAAATCATATCTATCAAGTATATCAAAAGTATTCTAGATACTCAATCATAGCTCATGCAAAGAGCTTATGACTACTTTAATGAGCTTACGAGAAAACCTTCCAGAGCACACTTTTCCAAACTTTTTCTTAAACTAGTTTTATAGGATACCATTTCACCAGAAGATGTCTCTCTTCCGTCTAGACCTGTTTCTATGCAAGAAATCAATGATCTAATAGCATCTCTACATTCTTATAAAGCTCCTCAACCTGATGGGTTCAATATCAATTTCTTCAAGGAAACTTGGTCTCTTACAGGTAACTTGGTTTCTAAAGTTGTGAAGGAATTCTTTGATAAAGTTACCCTACTCAAAGAGATCAATAGAACTTTTATAACTTTGGTTCCTAAGACTGGTGAGTTGAATACTTTCTCTAATTTCAGACCATTGTGAGTCATAATTCGTTTTTCAAGATCATCTCCAAAATCCTGGCTTAAAGATTTAAAGGAATTCTTAATAAACACATTAATCACAATCAAGGTGCATATATATCTGGTATGATAATTGGCGATAACATTTTAATGCTTGAAGACATTATTGCTAACTATTCAAAGACGAGAAGTAGACCTAATTGTTGTATCAAAATAGACCTTAAAAAGGCTTATGATAATGTTGATTGGTGCTTTATTACAAATCTATTACAACCTTTGGGTTTTCCATGAATCTTTATACATTGGGTTAAGCAATGTTTGATAACTTCCTCACATAGCATCTTGGTGAATAGGCAACCTACCAAACCTTTTCAAAGTTGTAAGGGAATTAGAAAAGGAGATTTATTATCTCCATACATATTTGCCTTAATGATGCAATCTCTCATTAAGATCATTAAAAATGTGGTCACAAAGATGCACTTCAAATATCACTCAAGGTGTGGCAAATTTAAACTAACCAATCTTTGTTTTACAGATGATTTGATATTACTCTCAAAGGCTGATGCAAAATATATCTCTACTTTGATGAAAGCCTTAAAGGTCTTTCAAAGAGTGTCTAGATTGCAAGTCAACTATTCCAAAAGCAATGTTTTCTTATCCAAGAGTTTTCCAACCTTAACTAGCTTTTAACTTCAAAAGTTCCTAATGAAATACCTAGGCATTCCTAGATCTCCATACAAATTGAAAACGAAGGACTACACAGAGCTACTTGACAAAATTCAAACCAGAATTTTAGCCTAGAGTTCAAAAAATCTATCAAGAGCTGGCAGAGTGCAACTTATTAATTCTATTCTTAACTCCATTAACAACTATAGGATAGCCCACTTGGCATTTCCAAGTGATATCCTAAAATTCATTGACAACATGTTTAACAATTTCTTATAAACTTGCAGCACAAGGAGCTATAAAATTGGCGTGAAATGGAGAGAAGTATGTACACCTCGAATTCAAGGTGGGTTAGGTATTTGCTCAATTAAAACCATGAATATAATCATGTTAACGAAAAGACTCAAGAGATTATTAGTGGACAAGTAATCTCTATGGCATAGATGGATCCATAGCCATTTCATCAAGAATAGAAGCATATGGGCTATAGATTGTACCCATTTTTCCTTTACTACCCTCAAGGCCATCCTAAAGCTAAAGGAGAGGTATATGTCTGCTTTCATTACTCTAATTGGAAATGGGAAATCTAATAGATTTTTGTATGATAATTGGCTCTCTATGGGACCTTTGATTAAGTTTAATGATGCTAACTTTCTAAAATCCTCAATTCCACTGAATGCATCTGTTGCCATAGCCATTCAACAAAGTAAAGTTCTAGAATACATCTCTAACCTCTTCACTTGCTCATGAAATATGTGGAACTCACTGTAATGCTAAATCTGATAATTATATTTGGAAACACTCATATGATGGCAAGTTCTCAAGTTATTCTTAAGAGGTGGCAGTTTAAATATCTTCCTAAATTTTCCTAGGCCAGAACTATATAGTTTACCTATCTTGTACCATATGCAATATTTACTTTATGGATTATTATGAAAGGTAGATTGATAACAATAGATAGAATTAGTAAATAAAAATACCTTACTAACTGGTGTTGTCTACATAAAGATGATGAGGAAATATCAAAGCATTTATTCTTCAAATGCCATTTCATTAAAAAAATATATAGGTTAAGCTACTTAATAAATGTGTATTAGATGTCAATGTAGATAGCTTCAAAAACGATCAGATCCAACATTTGAACTACAGAAGCAATATAAATAAAAGATGCGTTTGGATAGTTTTATCAACAACTGCTATGGTAACATGGGATGAGCAAAATCTCATAATTTTTCAGGATAAAAGCACTCAAATGGATCAATTTTATGGCCAATTGATACAACAAATTAGATTGCATATCCCCTTATAAAAATAGAAACTTCCAAACCAGCAATACCTCCCCACCTATTAGAGTGTTTAGATTTCTAATTCTTGATTAAAACTCTTTAGTTGAACTTTTATATGTCTCAATTGTCACTATCATAAAGCATATTTTGATGTACATTTTGGATACTTTTTAACTGCCTTTAAAGACTTAATACATTCAAATTCTTCAAAAAAAAACCATGAAATATGCAATGCAACCATGACCATGACCATTATCACAATTTAAAACCTTGATGTTATTTGTTTAAAATGATTTTACATATAACATACCACAAGTATAATAAAGACTCTTCATTAAGACTAACATTGGATTATATTTGATATTAACTAAAAATTAATATATTTTAATATTACAAAATGAAGTTTGAGTTAATTTTAATAACTACATTAAATTTACAGATTAAAAAGTGTAGATAATTTGTTTCATATAGCTTGGTGAATCTACATTCATTTTTTCTTTATATGGGTATCTATGCATAAAACATTACTACAATTGCCATAGCCAAGATTATGTTCACTCCCCTTGTTTGCTTAATACTCAAATTCATCTTTCTTATTTATATCTATACAATTAGGTCTCTTATAGGTAACTTAAAGGATTTAGTGAGCTTTCTTTTTATTTTAAATTAATTGAAATTTTATGTTTCTAAACAACAAGTGCATGGTACAGTTGTAGCTAGCACTGACGAGTACAGGTCGATCCTATAAGAACTAGAATTGCTGGTACTCACTATCTTCCCATTATTTAGCCTAACTAGTCATGATGTTAAAGATAAATCAAATGAAAAAATTAAAATAGTAAACTAAAATAGATCAACATAATTAACTAACTAGAATGAAGATTAAACTAAGCAAAAATCAAAGAAACCACTGGTACTTGGATTTCTAATCTCTTATGAATTCTTATGCAATCATGATTTCACTAATCAATTTAATCTTTAGTTTATTGGACTACGAAAATTCCTATTTAACGTTAATATCTTTCTTGATACTATTAACACCTAACCTTTGGTTGATTAACTAGAATCTCTTTATATTTAAAACTCATAAGATCACATTAATTAATTTAAGAATTTCACTGTTAGGTTTGACCCTAATTTAAATGATTTACGTCTACCTATCTTTAGATTTGCAAACAACTCCTTTCAATTATGGTAGATCTATTCATAGAAAAGAATTTCTTGATATTGCATGAAATCATATATGAAATAATACACTAGATATATTAATTTAAGAATAATTAAGAACACATAATTGAATATCAATGAAACTAAATAAGGAATTAAATTAAAAGAAAATCACTACATTGTATATCCCATGAATCATCAAATCCAAGTACTAATAGAATTTTAGCTTATAATCCTAACATTAATACTAAAGGAAAACTAAAAAACTAAAAGAACCATGATGAGATATGCTTTAATCTTCTAAAATTCTCTTTAGGTAAATGAAAATCAACTCCAAAATATGTTTCCTTACTTGTTCTTTGTTCTTTCTATTGTTTTAAGCCATCAATATGTGTTTCCCTAAGCCTTTATTACAGAAATACTAGTAATAGGTATTTTATTGTTTCTATTTCTATTCAAGTGGCTACTATTGTTAAAAATGCCTTTAAGTTGTTGTATTACTTGATTTATACATTCTCTTGATTTACTTTCAATATAAATCATTTACTTTACTTCCAAAAAACTCCTAGTTGTAAAACTTCTAAAGGTGGATAGATAATAGGGGAAGGAGAATCATTGAGCATTAAAAGAAGCAAGAGCATTAATGAAGAATTTTTAGAGAAGGGAGAGTTACAAGAGACCATTGAAGGAGAAGTACCAGAATGACCAAGCACTAACGAGGGAGGTAAAGTTGAGGAAGGATGAGAAGCAAAAGGAATAGAAGGGGCTATTAAAGAAGGTATAGAGGGAGCTTGAAGGAAAGGAACAATAGAAGAGAGGTTTTATTGCCTATTTAGAGAACATAAATAAGTTAAAGGAGCTAAAAGAGCTGAGAGAGGAGAAACATTTACCTAGAGAGGCAAGGAGGAAGACTGAGGAAGAGGAAGGATACCTAAAGTGGTAGGGAAGGAGTTAATCACTCTAAAGACCAACTAAGAACTAGAGGGGGAAGTTAGAGTAAAGGCGAGGTAGTGGACCAACATCTATCTCCATAATAAATATGGAATAAACATAATATTAGAAGCGGGATGAAAAATAAAACAGGTAAGTTGGTTAACAAACAAGGAAATTTGACTAAGAGATAGAGTGGCTAACTTTAGCGAAAAGTTAAGTGAGATGGTATAGCTTCTCTCTCTATAAAGGCTTTCATAATATGTCGAAAACTAATTTACAATCTATCTCAATTGATACATTTGTTGTTGTTATTGATATAAATGCTTTCATTAATCAAACACTTTTTTTAACTATAATAGAATATAAAACAACAACAATAACAACAACCTAGTAAGAATCTCATTAAGATGGAAGGTCTGGGATGTTCAAAGCTGTGCAATCTTACTCCTAATTAGTAGAGCAGTTGTTTTTGATGAACCCATTTAAAAAAGTTTTTGAAAGTAGTTTAAAAGAAAAAAGCAAAAATTATAATTAAATAATTAAATATAAAGATAAAGATAAGTAAATAAATAAACAAATGACAAAAAAACTGAAAGAGGATAAATAAGAAATAAAAATAAAATAACTAAATAAGCTAGTGTGATCAAATAGTATTAATACTAATAAAAGTCGTAAGAATTAAAAGAAAATGTTCAAAAAGGCGTATGATAACATAATTACTTCTCTATATAGTGTCCTCTACTCGTAATCTAGTTTGCTAAAGTTTTCTATTAAGAGCTAAGTCCTCTATAAGCTTTAAGAGGGCATATCATTCCTAATTAATTCTCCCTAGTTTTTTGGGGTCTTCCTCTTCTTTTCTTACATTCCCTAAGTATAATCACCTTCTTACTAGGGCGTCCAGATGTCTCCTCTTAACAGATCTGAATCATATAAGCCTTGTCTCTCTTAATGGACTATCAATGTTGGCCACCTTCAACTTGTCTCTTATCATTACATTCTTGATCTTATCTTTTCTTATAAGGTTGCACATTTAATAGAGTATCCTCATCTCTTTTACCATTAACTTTTGACTATGCACCTATTTAATGGATCAACACTCTTTCTTACAAAGCATGGTAAGTTGAGTGGTATCTTTTTGTCATGTAAAATTGAGGTGCACCTCTATTTAAACCATCTTAATTTTTTATGGTCCACTGTGTTGTCCTCTATCTCACCACTATTTTGGATAATGGATCCAAGATACTTAAAATAATCTTTTTTTTGTATAACTTCTATTACTTAAAATAATCTTTCTATTGTATAACTTCTATTCCAATCCTGATTTCCAAATCAAATGCATCCCTATAACCTAAAAAATTACACTCTAAGTCCTCAGTCTTAGTCCTATTCAATTTAAAGTCTTTTAACTCTACTGTATCCCTCAAAAGTTTTAGTTTGACATTAACACCCTCTTTGTTTCATCCACCAAAATAATGTCATATATATAGTATAGATCAAGGCACATATCTTTAGATATTCTTAGTAAGCTCATCCATAACTACTATAAATAGGAAAATGCTTTATATCTTCTTTTGTCATCCTTACACTAGTCTTCACACCTTCATAAATATCCTTAATATTATATAAGTGATAATAACTATCTTGGCTTCTAAACACTATCATATGATTTCCTACGTACCTTGTTATAAGCCTTCTCTAAACAAATGAAAACCATATGCAAGTCCTTGTGTCTATCATTATAATATTCCATTAATTGTTTAAGGAGATGTAACACTTCTGTGGGGGAACTCTTTGGCATGAAACCAAATTGGTTCCGAAATAGGTACACCTTTCCTCACTCTCTCCTAGACATTCATGGTGTGATTAAGTGTTCGATGCCTTTATAATTATGGCAGTTTTAGATGTCCACTTTGCTCTTGTAGAGAGGAATTAGTGTGGTAAGTCTCTACTCGTCCAACATTTTGGTAGATTTAAGGATCATATTAAAAAGCTTGGCTAACTAAGTAATACTATCTTCTCCTAGGCTCTTCCACACTCTATAGGTAACTCATCAGGTCCTACCACCCTTCACTCTTCACTTTCTTTAAAACTCCTCTAACTTTTTCTTTCGTAATATGTTAATAATAAGTGAAGCTATGTGTTGCTCAGAAGTTATAATTTCACTCAAGAAAATGTTGTATTGAGTCGTGCTACACTAGCAAAATAAATGTATTAATATGCATAACTTATTGTTGCATTTTAGTTCTGTTTTATAATTTTTACATTTTTGAAATGATTTTCTTTCATCACACTACTCCTTGCTCAATTTTGGTTCTTAAAGACATCAATAATTATTGTGATATGAAAATTAATTCTTTTAATTGACAAATAATTTCGTATTCTCTATAAAATTTCATTGTCAAATAAGGCTTCTAGCAAAATAAAAAGGGAACAAATTTTCTTACAATAGAATTCATATTGCTTAATTTTTATTTGCTTTAAGTGACAATAAAGTTCCTCTAACTACTCTACATTTGAAGAAAGTATATCAATGAAATTCTATTGGGATATAACTTAGGTTTTGTTGAAACTTCTTTTAAAAACTTTGCTAATCAGAAGTATAAGGATCATATCTTATAGTATCAAAAGTGTCGTTCCTATGAGAATTTTATTATTCACCTACTAATTTTTATACACCTTATTTGACATAAACAATATGATGAAATAACTAAGAATTAAACTAAGAACAAAAGAATTGATAATTGAAAGATGAAACAAGCAGTAGTGAAACATTTGATTAATCAATGATGAAAACTTAGGAATTACTTCTATCCTATTTGTTTTCATTTCACCTTATTGATTTAATCATACTTGATGCTAGATATCCAATAACTATGATTACCCTCTTTCGACAACTAACCAAGTAATCCTAATTAAATAGATAGAAATTTAATTATGACCTCTCGATCTATCAAAACTCTTCCTAAGTATCTTATTGGATTTGAAGCAATCTTATAGGTAACTAATAAAAAGTTAAGATCTCTCTTCAATTGCTTATTAATTTGATGTTTATAGGTCTATTATGGTACTAGCTCTTACTGTGTAACACAACATAAATAATTCAATCTAATCTCTTAATTCAATTTGAATATGAAACAATAAACATCACTAAGTATATTGAAAAGCAAATTAAGAATGTAAAAGCTTAACAAATAATTCAAGAGTAATCCCTAAAGGAAATTTAGCAATACATATCTAAAAATATCCCAATTGATTCATCATTAACATATAACAATAATAAGGAAAGAAAAGAAAGAATTAGATGCTTGAATTCTCAAGGTCTTATCTTCTTTTACCTTGAGATGGAAAATTCTGCAACTTGTGTTCTTTAACAGTTTTGTCTCTTTGATCTTTTTTTATGTTTCCAGCTGCCTCTTTGTTATTTTTCTTGGCCTCATACTTCTTAATCCTTTTAGGATTTTCACACTTGTTTTTGTTCCAAAAGTAGCCCCAAAATATCACAAATATAAAAATCTCACTATCTGAAAAACTACCTCTTGCAAAATTGTGCACAACTTCTTGCACCAACCGTTTATCATGATTGTGCATGGCTCGTGTTCTGTTATCCAGCTCGTTCTTCGTCTTTTCTTTATCTTTCTAGTCTCCATTCTTCATCAAGCACACTAGACATCCCCTAAATCATACAAGTAAGATCACATTCTTGTCCTAACTAGAAAAATCAAACAAAGTGCATAAAACACTAACAAGAATATAAATCTAAATCCTAAACACATGATTATCACTTAAGAAAACACGAAAAAACACACTCTAAAGCGAAGAAAACACACTATAATTTACACTTGTCAACTTCTCCACATTTAAACTTTTGTTTTTTCCCAAGCAAAACTAACACATAAAACAAGAAAAACATAAAACACACATAATATCCCAATCATGCAACAATGCATTAATAGTACAATGGAATCAAATCTTATGAAATTAACTTACCCATAACATTAATCACTAAAAAAATTCCATCACACTAACTTATTACATTCATGTTTGAGTGCTTTGATTTAATTACACATAGCATTTAAAATATTGATATGCTATTCATACATTTATGGCCCTTGTAAATATGCACTCATTCTTATTTATCAATTAAAGAGGTAGGTCATCACTAAGTATCCCCTTATAGAATGTATTGACATTTTACAAAATCAATAGGTTTAATTTCATTGAAACACCATATTTTTAATTTTTTTAAGTATCATCTAGTATTTTGATGTGAAGGCAAACACCTTATTACCTAACTAGGTTACACTTTATTTAGCTTAGTTAGAGTGTCATTATAGCCTTTTGATATAAAAAGACATATATTTTTTTCAAGAATGTCCTCGATTACTCAACTAGATCACAACTCACAACTAGCTATTAGCTCTATTATTAACCCAAATTTTTCAAAAAGGGCTAACAGAATAAGACATTTACTTAACTTATTTATTCAACATTTTTTAACATACATCATTTCTTCCTAATCAATCACTCCCATGAAAGGCTAATAATGATGCCTACTAATTCAAATAAATTAAATTATAAGTGCATCCAAACAAGTTTCACAAAATGAAAGAATAGTTACAATATTCTAATCAATATGCATTTCACCTCTAAAGCACTTAAACAAAAACTACACAAGTTAATGTTTCTTCACAATTTAAGTGATTATGTACAAATTTAAGCTATTTTTTTCAATTTCATGTCATTAACACATTCATACCATGCAAATATCATATAACAAAAACTTACACAATGTTAACATAATTAAAAATACACTTAATGCAAATGCAAAGTCACATACAAATGAAATTGCAAAAACATATAGGTCCTAACACTTGAACAACACATTTTCATTAATGTGGAAACAAAACATAACTAAATATAATCAAACATAAAACTAATTGAACAACAAAAATAAAAGAAATAGAAAATAAAAATAAAAATACTTTTAGGGATTGTGGTTCTAATGACGTAGGAGATGGGACTTAGATGTTGAACTGCAAAATACTTTATTTGTTTCTTTTTTTGGTAATGTTGATGTCACACGACCTCCTTTAGTTGTGCTTCTATGGTTTCCAATATATCCTTTAGTTTCTTGTAGATTTCTTCCAATTTACTGAGCACTATCTCCTATCCTTCTTCTTCTTCTTTTTCAAATTATTTACTTGATGTTGCCTCTTGATGTTATTGTGATGGTGTTAATCTAGATCATACTTGTCATGTTTTGTGCTTAACTGTAGATTTAGAGCTTGGATGTTAGAGTTCCATACCATGGGACTCCAAGATTTCAGCCCTCCTCAAGTATGGATTATTAAGCATTTCACGGAAAACAGGGGTTAGTTCATTAACAGCAACATCATGATACTAAGCTAAAGTAGTTACTAAAAAGCCCATGCCTAAATAGCTACTTTTTTTTCATAATAGAAGTAACTATTGTTTGGAAGATATGGGTGGATGTGCTAGCCTTGACTTTGTTCTCCATACACCAAAGTAAGAATAAATCCTTTTTATAACATTTGT
Source organism: Erythroxylum carthagenense (assembly GCA_026413575.1). Lineage (NCBI taxonomy): Eukaryota > Viridiplantae > Streptophyta > Magnoliopsida > Malpighiales > Erythroxylaceae > Erythroxylum > Erythroxylum carthagenense. The sequence goes on from JANZLD010000001.1 coordinate 17,609,961, forward strand.
TACTTTGACTTTTAGTAAAGACAGTGTAACACATGAATTTATGTAATAATAAATATTCTGGACTCTTAATGACATTATTGGGTGCATTATGAGGGTCAAACACTTCTAATCTAATCAATTTCTTTCAATAAAGGAAGCCATGGAAATTATTAAGTGATTCTACAATCTTGATTCTAGGGAATCCAAATATTTCCTCCATAATATAATAATATAAATTACATGGTTTCTCTCTAAGTCTAAACCAAAAATTGTCTAGCTCATAACTTAATGTTAGAGTTGTGTAAATATAATGCCCTAGAAAGCGAGTGTATTTACTTGTAACTTAATTTTCTTTCAGTTACAGTTTTGTAATAAAAATATTTATTATTAATGAAACAAAAGAGTTTGGTTTTATATGTATGAACATTATACTAGTCATAAGGTACCAAGATTCTTTTGCAAATAAATACATATACATGGAGATGTATGGAAAACATGTATATTATTAGAATCTAAATTAATTGATTCACAGTTGAATAATCAATTTGGTCGCTTGATTATGGTTTAGACTATAGCATTGCAATTTATCTCCATATAAGTAAAGGACTTTAGTTCAAGGGAATGATGAGTTTCATATTATGATAGTAGTTGACTATCGATAATTGCACTATTAAATAAATCTAGAATCACGTGTGTTTTACAGAATAAAGTAGGTAGTTACTTTAACCTTAAAACATACATTTGAGCATGTGCTTATTATGGACTACAATCTTGATGAGTGGTGAACTCGTATATGTTTCCTTATAATTCTTGATATGATCAGAATAGATTTTACAAAGTATCAATCTAATGTCTGCATGTTGGAATTATTAATTGAAACAGGTATCTAGGAACATTCACTCAAATAAAGAGTTTATAGTGATATCATCACTTATAGATGTTTTATGGAGATTGGTGATTAAACTGGCACCAGTAGTTTGATGAACTAGCTGCCGATCAAGTCTTAACAGCAAGATGAGATCTTATGTGTTAATCACCATATAGAGTAAAACGAGAGATCTACAAGGAAAAACCAATATAAGGGCAAAACGATAATTTTACCCTTTATTGTGCGGATGACTATAATAAGGTTCATTATAGGATTTGCAATTAAACATCTTATTTGAAATATGTGTTCTCATAATATTTCAAAATTTAAGAGTTCAACTAATTGTCTTTAGTGGAATGACATTTAGTTAATAAGCTAGAATTAATTCTAATGAGATTAAATTAATTCTGGGGTTATTGAAGCTTGAATTATCTAAGTTCAGCAAGATTCCCCACTTGGCTTCAAGGAAGGTTATCAAGCTAAGTAAGAAATATAAATGGAGGTTTTAAATCCATGATTGAATATTGGGTTTTTACTAATTAATGGTTAATTAGAAGCCCAAATAAACTTTTAGAAATGAGCTAGACTTTGGTTTAATTTAATTAATTAGATTAATTATATTAAAACAAAAATCTTAAAGAAATGAAGTGTATTTTTGTTTTTTAATGGCTGAATGTGCAGCTGCACATTTAGAATTGAATTGCTAAATAAAGATGGTATTTATCATGCTTTATCATCATTAAATAGAGTTATGATCTTACCATTAAATGATTTAATGGTTATCTTTTAATGGTGGCACGTAATGTAACCTTTTTAACATTCATTTGAATAAAGATGAAAGATGTGTATTGGATGGATCATCTTCCATCACAGAAAAACCAAAATTTACATGTCATATTAGGTGATTGGTCTTTTTATATAGCCATCTTAAAACAAATAAGAAGTGTCTCATTTAATGGCTTCTTTATGTTTGATTAAAGAAAGGTATGACGTATTGGATGCTCTCCCTTTCTTTCTTTTCATGCATAACCAAAATTGAGATGTGTAAGAAAAGGTTCTTACATTGTTTTGACCAACTCTCTCCTTCCAGCTATACATGGCTGAAACCTTAAATGAGAAGAGTCTCATTGTTTCCTTCTTTCTTCTAAGAAAAATCTCTTCCAAACATTTCTTCTCCTTTCCCACCAAAGAATCTTGTTAACCAAGTTGTCCAAGAAGAACAAGTAGTAGATTAAATTGGTTGAGGATACAACAACAAGGAGAGGATAGATTGACAAAGGAACGGATTCAAAAGCAAGGCTAAAGCTAAGGTTGGATACAAGAAAAAGGAGAGGATAACACAGCGAGGAGTTAAAGCTATAGCGAAGAAGTCGGTAATAATCTCTATCTTGGTTATAATTATTATTATCCTTATACTATATCATGTATAGAATGGCATGATGATTTGGATATGTTGCTTCTGCTACAATTTAGATTTCTAAAAAGTTTTAAAATCTACCATTTCTCCAAATATGACATGCTTTCTTTTTCTGATCCAACACTTAATGTACTGTAGAATTCTATGGTCAATTCTTCATATACAACATTGTAACATCTCACTACCATAAAACATATACCCAACATTCCAGAGAACATTCGAGCACATACCCCATGGAAGCGATATGTTAGAGTAGTCACATCACTTATCGTGGTATCATATAGAACAAAAACATTTCAAAAAATCTAAGTTCTCTCATTTTATTCATGAACATAAGCATAAATTGTCATTACATTCCTTGCACATTTGATTCATAAACATAAATATCCATCGTGTTATTACACTCATAACTCCTGTTTATACAATACATGACATGACAAAGTTCACAACTTTATACAATGTATACAACATAAAACTAGTTACTGGACTAAAATATTCTATCTAGATGCTTCAGTATCAGCTGACCAGACCTTTGAGTCATTCTTTGTTCCAAAATGGACAAGGTTAGGTTACTCACTAGATTGTCTTAGAAACTACATTGTCCCAGTACCTGAAAATGAACAATGTAATTTTGATGAGTTTGCGAACTCAATGAGTGAACCATCATCAATATGTTCACTCAAGTCAAGGCACAATATCGCAAACACATAAAATCCAAGTTCTCAAACACATCACATTATTTAAAATCAAATCCTAATTATCACAATATATGTATCTCACATTTTAACAAACATAATGGGAACACAAACATTTTATATTACAATCTTAACACAATTTAATAAATTCCTCACAACAGTTCACATAACACATATATGATATATATATATATATGCAAATGGACATGTGACTCCACTTTCTTTTTAATTTTTTTGTGACCAAACATCTATTTAACTGTTCCTTATTTGTTGCAAATACCAGGCTCATTTCAGAAGTTGCCCCGTACCTATTGTGAATACTAGGCTCATTAATCATTGAGCTTATGGCTTTGTGCGCACATTTTTTAGCTTTAGACTCCTTTTTCGCTTCAATCGCTCCGATCACAACTCCTTTATCTGATCATGCATATCAATGTCATGACATGCATCATTTCACATAATATGCTAGCAATCATTTTCATCTAGTATACACAGTCATTTATCACATTCGTCGAACCCAAGTTTGACATTCAACAATCAGTTGAGCATTTATTTCCCACATTCACATACCCGTAGTTAACACTCCTAATATAGTCTCGAATATTGAACTCCTTGGACAATCAATCTTTCGGAATCATCAATATCACAATCATATTAATATCATTTCAATATATATATATATGGATATAAGGATTAAACAAAAACAATTCAAACAGAAGCACATGTCTAACTGAGATCACACATCTTGGTTACTCACAGTTTACTCCAGATTAGCTATTGCCTTGATGATCTAGCAAGGTTTGGATGCTATTGGTCAATTTGTGCTTCTATATCTTATAATACACACATATTTATACGTTAATAACTTATTTAATCAAATAAGTGCTCAATTTTACACATGTATATGTGTTATGTTCAATACATGCTCAATTGACTATCCCAAGTATGTAACCTTATACACAAATCTTACTCATTCATTCATCTTAGTTTGTGTTCATAAGAACATCCTTATACTGTTGACATCTCATACTTTCCAAATTTATATGCATTGATATCAAACAACTCATTTCTTGAATTATACATCATTTAAGAACCTAAACTCGTCAAATACTTAATCATTAATCCAACATTAAACCAAGCTCATTTTAAACCTTAATCAAGTCTAAAAGTATCAATGTATATTGTTTTATTCTTATATGACTCAATCAAAACACAGAACACAGAACATAAACTCTCCTTTATGCCAAGCATTTCCATAATCGTGGAAAGGAACCATACAATTCCCACGATCGTGGGATATATGATCTGAGACTCAACTTCCTTTGTCTTCAAATTTTCTTCTAAACTCTAACTCCTTCATGGTAATTCTTCAACTATACCTTACTTATACTTCAAGGATACTTCAATTTCTCATCATTTCATCTCAAACTCCAAGACAAATTCATTCAATTGACAATTCATGAATAATTTATCTCTTAGGCATCATCAATCAAACAAATGCTTTCATTTACTATATTATATGTTACATCCTAGTTCTTTTCCATTCTAAGAACATACATTAGCATCTTTCTTTAGCATAAATTCATCTTTAACTTACCTCTAATCTCAACCTAATTCATTCTCAAAACAATCTATAACCTAAGGTTTTCATACATCAAAACAAAACCAATTTATTCATCACATTGCAAGCACATCCCATCATTAACCTTACATGCAATTTATCTCAATTCATCCCTAACCAATCTTTATGGATGTTATGCTCACATATAACTCAATAAGGTAATCAAATACTTACTTGTTTGTCTCAAGATTTCCTCAATGAACAAGCCAAGCAAGTCTCCCAAGCATCAAACATACATTAAGAACAAGATGGGATTAAAGGGTTTCAATTTACAAGATAAGGGTTACAAAATTTTAGCAAAATTTTAAGTGTTTTAGGGATAGTGTAAAAATGTCGTAGGTGGGAGGAAAGAAAGAAGAACAATAAACCAAAACATGAAAGAAGGTGTTCTTACAAGTGTGAGAGACATGGGTGAGGTGTGTGGTGAAGAAAATGGACATATGTCATACCAAGTGTCAAGCTATGTGTTTTTCTCCTACACTCACAATTGTCACTCCCTTATTATTCCTTTTATCATTTAATCTCTAGACCATATGTCTCTCAACTATACCTCAATTTGTCACTTTTTATTCAAGCCAGTTGGCACTCCATTATTGGTATCCCATGTCACCATCTAATGGACTCATTAAACCTAAATTCCTAAGTATCATTTATCTTACCCTTTTAACACTTTGCTTAGACTAATTGCACATATCACTTTATCAATCACTCAATTAGAACAATAAATTCTCAATTCACTAATTATAATTCATCAAACAAAATTCAAGATATAATCAACACACAAGCATGTCATAATCATTTAAGATCTTTCATATCCTAGGATATATCAATGAGTACATTTATTATTTTACAATGTCCCTAGATCATGATTCACATGTAAATGCAAATATGATGTATGCAAAGGAAATGCACTTCTTGAATTGTCATATGATGACTCAATCAAACAGTTAAATTCCTAAGTATAAGAATGGGCTACTACAAAGATACTCATAATGATTTTTTTTCCAATTAGTTCTAGCACTTAACAATTCAACTTTTTCTTTCAACTCTAAATCTTCCAAAATTTGGAAATCAAACTATCAAGGTGCATCTATGGTTTTAAAATGAAGTTTTGGAACTTCTCACCTTCTTCTTATAAGAAGATTAGGTCACATGCACCACTGTTAGATACCTTCTTCTTGCTTTTGGTTTTGGACCTTTATGCAAGGTGTTTTACTCTAGGTCATCATTTGTATGAAAAACTACAAAATAATCACAAAAGAAAACCAAAATTGCAAAAGAGAATGTAGAAAAATCTACTTTCAAACCTAGGAAAAAGACGTCTTCTAGTGTGAAAATCACTATATCTATAGTTTAACAATATTAAAATGGAAGAAAAGTATGAAATCTGTGTGAAAATCGTGTGAAAATAAGTGAAAAAGAGATGGAGGCTGCCAACTGGAGAGAGAAGAGGTAAAAGAAAGAAAGAAGAAGACGAGGGAAATAAATAGGCTAGGTTTTTTGGGGGTAAAAAGGGTGATTGCAAAATTGTTCATAATGCATGATCATACGATGTCTAAGTGTGGGCCTTTAAAACAATCGTTCATGTGATAGAGAGCTGGAAGTTTCCTTGTCCACAATCATGCATGATAATAGGTATCTCATCCAAGTTTGCATAATCATGCACATACACAATTGTGCATCCTCTTGAATGTTTTTCCTAACCATTTGGCACACTTCAAGCCATGAACATTAACCAATCAAACTTATTCCAAAAAATATAAAAACAATGCACGAAACATGCAATAATTACAAAAAACCTAACTAAAACATAACATGCTACATTTAAGGTCAGTAGCTTGATAATTTCAGTTCAATTATTTTCAACCAAAAGAAAGGAAAGACACTACTTCCCTTTCATATGAATATTCCTCCTCCAAAATATGGTTTGTATCAATGACCATTAACTTCGAATGTTTCTGTAACATCCCATCACCGATGGGAAGGATAAAATGGTAAAGTTGGAGTGGATTGTGAATAGATTGTATATATGCATAAATTGGCTTTTATATGGATATTTGGTAAATTTGGAAATGCACATGATTGTACATGCACTCGTGACAATTCCCGACTTATGTGATTTTAGTGAAAATGGGATTTTTTGTATTTGAGAAAAATGAAATTGGAATGATTTATATTCTGTATAAAATCGCGAAGTGGATACCGATGAGATTTTTGGTACTGAAAATAACTGTCCAATTGGCACTCTAGGTAAAGACATGATTTAGAAATTTTGTTTTAGTTTGAGTTATCGAAATTTGGAAAATTTTGTGGAAAAATCGAAGTAAATAAACTGATTGAATTGGAAATTGATAGGTATGAAAGTGAGTGATTTCGAGAAAATTGAATTTCAATTCAGCCCCTAAGAGTTGGAATTTTCGAAATCGAAATAGTGAGGTTAAAAGATTAGACAAGGGCAATTTGGGTAAGGCACTTAAGAGAATAAGGCTTAAGGTTAAATGAAGGGGGCAAAATAGTCTTTTCCTAATGTGAAATAGTATAAAAAGG
>JANZLD010000001.1:17623085-17655362 GCA_026413575.1 Erythroxylum carthagenense
TTATTGTTAGCTTTCTTAGCTATTTAAACCCAAAGTTGATATGAAATAAATGAGAACTTTCTCCATATATCTCTTCTCCACATAAAAAAAAAAAAAAACCAACAGTTTAGCATAACAATTAATTTTAGACTAGTCATTGGTTTTCATGACAACTTGAAATTTGGTTTATGATTCAAATATCTAGTAAGCATTGTAATATTAAAAAAATTCAATTAATCTACTTTGGGTGACATATTCCTGATATCTTTGGATATTTGTGTTGTTTCTGTTATAGAGGCTCGTTCTGTATCTCTTTATACTTTGGTTGATCAATGATAGCATTGGTTCATCAAATGTTTCCGAAAGTTCCAAGGTTCCTTGATTCGTTGGAAAGGCAAAGTTCAGTCCGTATTTGATTGCTATTTATAACAGATATTTCGATCTATTTTCATGGAACAGATAGATCTCAAGTATTAATAACTCAATGCATGCTTCAGGGATATTTCCTTCAATGTGCTGACAGGAAATCTACCTCGGAGTTTTAGCTCCCTTTCAAGTATGACAACGATGTAAGTAGCATTTCTTCTGATTATTGCCAGTAAACATACGCTTTGATTTCTTTTGCTTACTAGCCTTGACCTCCTCACAGGTATTTGCAAAACAACCAGTTTACAGGAACTATTGATGTCCTCTCCAATCTTTCTCTTGAAAATTTGTGTGTAACCACCACACCAATTGAATTTAGTTGAGAATTTGTACTTTATTTCCTCACGTTTAATCCATGGTACCAACGTGTTGGTCATTATTGTCTGTCAGAAACATAGCAAACAATCATTTTACTGGCTGGATCCCTCGGCCATTGGCTAACATTAATCTGCAGTAAGATTTCTCTGACCATGTGTTAGCTGCTAGGCAGATTGAGTTAAAGAATAATTCTGCAAAACCAATTTGAGTAATCCTTATTGCAGGAAGGAAGGAAACAATTGGAACTCAGGGTCGGCACCTCCGCCTCCGCCTGGTACACCTCCAGCCCCAAAACGCCCTAGTCATAGATCTGGTGGCAACAATACTCCATCAGACAGTGGGACTGATGGTGGCAACCAAAAATCAGGAATTACAGGTGGTGGCATCGCTGGGATTATCATATCAGTATTTGTTGTTGGAGCAATAGTAGCATTTTTCCTTGTGAAGAGAAGATCAAAGGGGTCATCCTCAGATGAAGAAAAACTTGACAATCAACCATTTTCTTCTCTTTCTTCTGGTGAAGTGCAAGGTAATGGCTATTCGTCCCGATTTTGAGCTTGATGAAGCGTCTCTGTCAGTAATTTGCATTATTTGAATGTTTTGTTTCTATGCTGTAGCTAGATTGTTTTGTTTATTATTTTCCATTCCTAAAAAATGAGAACTACATTATTCCAATCTTTTGTGATCTGTGCTTGATTGTTTTGATTATTGGTTTTTCTTTATAATTTATACTTTTGGCAGCTAATGCTTTGACAAAATGCAATGCAAATCTGTAAGATGCTGAGCTTAATTTAAATTGATTTAGATGTGACTAATTAATTTCTCAATATTGCTGTTTCATGAAGGATGTTCTCAGCCTTGTATCACTGATGTGATAATCTGCTAGTGATTTTTAACTTTCTCATAGCAGTAAGACAGTTCTGCTGCGAACACGATGATTTTAAAATTCAGTATTTGAAATTTCCTGTCTCCAAATAGATTATTCTATTCTGTGGATGGTGGAAAATTCTACATTTCTTCCTTTCATTGGGAAGACAGTTATCGTCAATGAACTATTTTAGACTCTTTAGCACTTTGGCTCCAGTTTAGAAGCAAAATGTTATTCAATCTATTTGATTTATAAATAGATACCACTTGGTTGTGATTAGACAAATTTCTAAGCTGTATTATGGTTCACTTTGGGCCTGTATTATTAGTCTCTTCAATCTGCTTTCTGTGGACATTTGTGATTGGAAGTTTCATTGCTCCTCCAAAAATTCCACATAGTTTAACTGTCAAATTGTACTACAGAATTGAAGTCTATACAAGCTCCATCCACTGTGATTACTAAGACAATGTATACCTCAGCCTCAATAAATCTTAGACCCCCACCAAGTGATTCCCATAAATCATTTGACGAGAATGATTTTCTGAAGAAGCCTGCTGCTGTAAAGAAACCTGTTCTAGTTCCTGTCAATGTGACCTCATATTCAGTAGCAGATCTGCAAGTGGCTACTGGCAGCTTCAGTGTCGAAAATTTTCTTGGTGAAGGGTCATTTGGACATGTTTATCGTGCTCAGTTTGATGATGGGAAGGTTTGCTTCTTTAACCTAAAAAGTTCTCGACATTTCACTTTAGGGGCCCAAAGAAGAAACAAAAAACATAGGATAGTTTAGGTTTTATATACGTCTTTTCATAGTACATGAGATTGAAACACATGCATCCTGATACTTGATGTGATGTGCTAGCTGAGTGCTTTTTGATGGCAAATCTTGACACATGCACATCTGAATGACAATTGTTTTCTGTTTATGTGGGTTATTCCAGTAGTTTTAGTTCCGAATTTTGGCACCACACATTTGGAATATTCTAGTACATTATCTCATGATCCTTTACTCTTTTCGCTGTCCTTTTGGGACTATGTTGTAGGTTCTTGCAGTGAAGAAAATAGATTCAGCTTGTACTGCCGACAATATGGTTGAAGATTTTACACAAGTAGTGTCCAAAATCTCAGAGTTACATCACCCGAATGTGACTGAGCTAGTGGGTTACTGTTCGGAACATGGACAACAACTACTAATATATGAGTTCCATAAGAATGGATCATTGCATGAGTTCCTTCATGTACCAGATGATTATAACAAACCTTTGATATGGAATTCTCGTGTCAAGATAGCTTTGGGAACTGCCCGGGCATTGGAGTAAGTTCATCACAAGAACATCAAAAATTCACAAATTGACCTTCTAATATCAAATTTTGTTATCTAGAGATACATTCCCTCCTATGCATAGATCTCCCTGAAATACCTCCATTCTTTGCTGTTGGTGGAGTGTAAGGACCAAATCCTCCTTTACCTGAGTGGATGATTGAAGTGTAGATGTTATGAGCCCCATGAACACTGGCATGAAACTTCGTACCAACTTGTCATTTCAGAAGCATAATAATGACTTGTTTCAAAGGCAATAGTACCTCAAAGGGGTAAATTTAGGATACGTAACTGTAGTTGATGTCAAGGCATATATCTAGTAAATGAATGAGGAGAGGTGATGCAATTTTCTACGAGATCAGTTCATCTAACATCCAATGGTGGTACATTAATTCCATAGTTATTTTCGTAGGTTCTGATGTTTGAATTGAATCTATAATAGATGAGATTTAAGTAGGATTGGTGATGTACATTTAAATGAACCCACACCATTTTCCTGCAATATTTTTATCATTGCCTTCATGGTACCATTTTTCAGGTACCTGCATGAAGTCTGTTCTCCATCCATTATTCACAAAAACATCAAGTCAGCAAACATACTATTGGATGCTGAACTCAATCCTCACCTTTCAAGCTCAGGCCTGGCAAGTTTTCTCCCAAATGCAGATCAGGTGATCTTTGAGTTTTTTTTTAGGATGTCTTTCTAAGAAAGTTGTGCAAGCCATTTTCTGGTTGGCTCAGAATTCAGAAGCGTAAGTTTAGGAGGATGTGAAGTTTAAAATAATTGAATTTCCTTATAGGAACTACTAAAATTTGGTGCAAACAAGTCTACAAGTAAAAGAAAAGTGCTAAAAGAGATGGTTATTAACTAGTTTGGAAGTTGAAATCCTTGATTTCCTATGTGATGCCTTTAAGAAACAACTTAATGGATGTTCCAAATTTTGTGGACTTCTGGCTCATTGTTCTCGTAGTGTTGCAATGGACATCAAACTCAGTCTACTCGTCTATCTATTTTTGGTTAGGTTGGTTCATTATTGCACCACTTTTTAACTTGATGCTAGAACTTATCGCTTAATGTGTGATTTTGGTTTCTATTTCCATTTGCAGATATTGAGCCACAATGCAGGTTCTGGGTATAATGCACCAGAGGTTGCTATGTCTGGTAATTATACTCTTAAGAGCGATGTTTACAGTTTTGGAGTGGTCATGTTGGAGCTGCTTACTGGACGTAAACCATTTGATAGGTGATTGGTTGATTACAAAACTGACTGCTGTCATTATGTCCAATAAATAGCACAAGTAAAGCTCATTGAGGTAGAAGATAAGAAATTGGTTCCTAGTCCTTATTCTTTGTGAAATCTTTTTACAGCTCAAGACCAAGACTGGAGCAATCTTTGGTACGATGGGCCACACCTCAGCTTCATGACATTGATGCTCTATCCAAGATGGTTGATCAAGCACTTAAAGGGCTTTACCCTGTCAAATCTCTATCTCGTTTTGCCGATGTCATTGCCCTTTGTGTCCAGGTAACATTGTTTTTGAGATGAAGGAATTTGAGGGTTAGGATAGGATATATAAGACTCTCCCTAAACTTGCATATCATAAACAAGGTCGAATTTGTGTTACTTAATTCTGTTCTTTTGTAATAACCTAGAGGCATACTCGTTTTACTGTGACAATGTGGTCTGGGGACTCATTTTCATTGTTTTGCTTCAGCCTGAGCCGGAGTTCCGACCCCCTATGTCAGAAGTGGTTCAGGCATTGGTACGTTTAGTGCAGCGAGCTAATATGAGCAAGAGAACAGTTGGAATTGATCAAGGGGCATCTCAACAAGCTGGCGATCCAAACACTCAAGATTACATGTCTTAAATGGCCAAGAGATTTATTTGTTTGAAGTTAGTCACAGATCCTCCCAAGATTATGATACACGGATGTAGCTGTCAACTAGTGATTCGTTTGTACATGGCTTTAATAGAACCGAAGTTTCAAGTTTGCTGAACTTGCTGTGACAGGATCAGAAGGTTGGAACAAACAGTCTACGGCTGTGCTACTTTTTGGCTTGTCACATTGCTGACAACGTATACATACGATCCTGAGTAGCTTTGGAATTAGAAAAAGAAAACGCAGAACCCTCTTACTCCTTTATCTTATAAAGTTGATTTCTTTTCCCAAGACAACGTGGTAGGCTAGAGAAGAATACATGTAGCCAAGGCGTAGCGGCCAGCATAGAATTAATCAAAGCTTAGCTAAATCAAACTACCTAATCAATCTCATTCATACAGAATAAGGGTGAACGTACTGCTCTTCTTGCACTCGAGCTTTTGTTAGTTGATGTTGCAGTTTAAGGATTATATTTACCTAAAGTGATTCGTCTTTTGGCAAGTAAACTTGTGACTGACAAATAGAATTCCTACTTCACTGAATTCAAAACCAGAACAAGATAATATTTTGGCATCAAGCCAGCTTAAAGCTCCCTCTTTTATGTATTGTCACAGTCCAACCCACTGCTCCACTCTTTTATCTTTAATCACAATCCAAAATCCAATTGGGGAAAGAACGAAAGAGAATCGTCAAGTTTCGTGTCAGACAAGATCCAGTTACCTACAAACTTGGAAGGATAAAATCTTGCTATCCACCAAGAATGAGCATCAACATGTTATAGTTCAAATGCCAAAATTTACAAAGCAAATTAGGAACTACATCGTATGCCTGAATTTCGTAACATCGTTAATGTTTAAGTTGAACTTTTTGCATATATTTGACAAATCAGAATCACTAAGGCCATCATTCTCGTCTCCACAGCTAAGAAGTTCTTGAAGCTCCCGTGATGGCTGCAATACCTACATATAATTTCAATAAAGAATATGATTTTAGTTAAAGGGCATATGAAAGAACTGGTCTTGCAGCTAAAAATGTGAAGGTCCGCATATGCTAAGACGTTGGATGCTCTATCCAATGTTAATCATTCTCACAGAACAAACATGAAAACTTAAACCAAAGTCCATTTGTGCAGTCATAGCCACCGGGGGAAAGAGGAGGAAAAAAAAAACTAGAGCTAAAATTGTAGACATCTATTGTTTTTAAAAGGAAGATTCGCAATGCTGTGAACTCAAAAGTTGAGATATTTCATAAGAAGATATACTTGGAACTGCAAGAAAGAGATTATTCTGCAAAATTTTACAAGAAGACTAATTCCCAGAAGTCATGTAACCATATTCAGACATCAACATTATCAGTACAAATTTCAGATCTGCAATAAGAGGGCTTACCCATAGAACTCTTTGCGAATTATTATTTGTATGCTTAATCCTTTCTTTACCATTTCCAATAACATTTGCTACAGCTGGATCCTCAGTGCTGGAGCAATCTGATACAAGCTGGAGGAGTTTTTCACTTCCCTAAAGAACAAGGATGCAAAATTGGAACAGAAGAAACACGTGAAATTCTAAACGGAAGGATGGTATGGAGTAATTTGAACCTAACTCTTCATAGTAAATGATACACATCCATTGTACCAAATGCAACACATCAACATGCTTACTGTAAAGCTGTTTCCTACATGCAAACAACATGATGACTAATCTTTTCAAATCATAGTAGTAAATAACACACCTTCATAGCTCGCCAATTGGAATAAGTGCGAAACAATATCCAAAAGAATGGGATGTTGGGCAGAGGTAAAACCTGTATGAGAACAGAAAAAGTAATTACGCAACAGAAGATTAATTGACCAAATAAAACGTTAGACAACTCATGGAAAACATATTAGAAAGACAAAGATAATATCTAAAATAGCAGACATACTTACAGTAAATGCACTTGTGAGTGGAAGTAATGTAACTGAACCATAGAAATATTTCCTGTGGATGGCAGCTCCCCTGATGATTTGGACATCATTTTAGACAGATATACTCGCTATAGCAGAGACAATGGAGTTAAATGCATTGTCAAAGACATTAAGGCTTTATAGGGAGAACAAAGATGACAGTGGTAAAGATTCATAAGCCATTTCAACAAGATTTGTAAGGGACAAACATTTTCAACAGACAATATGCCAACTAAAAAAAAAGTGAAAGAAGTACATTTTTACAATGGCCGATCTTACTATTAATCAGAACAGACAAACATTTTCCAACAGACAATATGCAAACAAAAAAAAAGTGAAAAAAAGTACATTTTTACAATGGCCGATCTTAGTATTAATCAGACATCAGAGCTAGAATTTTGAACCCATGAATTTGATTCTCCATGCCAATTCTTATAGGAGTAACAAAGAAAGAAAAAGTGAGATGTGGCGGATCAAAATACATCTATAACGTGTAAGCAAATAACTACCTCACGGCAATATGTCGCAACCTTCTGCGCACAAGTCGCGGATTTAAACTGCAAAACAAAAATACGAATTACAACAGAATCATATAAGGTTCTGTTTGAATCCAGTCAGAGTGCAGAGATGATACAGAATATGAGAGAAACAATCCAGCATAACTTCAGAAACTTCAATCAAGTAGTTCAAAACTTCGTCAGCAAGAAAATCACTTCCTATTACAAGGATGCAATGCGGATGGCTTGATTGAGTATGAATTTATGAATCATGAAAATCAATTCCTTGATTGTCTAACATTTTAGGACATCATAATTAGAGACGTTTGATTGTAGTACCCAAAAGAATAAAGCTGAATTGTGTTTAATTAGAACAAAACGAACAGAGTTAGGGGCTCAAAACCTGGAAGGGTATGTAATTTCAACGCAAGAAACCTCCTTGGAAATAGACTTTAGGAAAATCTCAGATGGTTTAACGCGTGCCAGAAGCTTCAATCCCAGCCTGTACAAGTCGAATCAACAGTTTTACTGTACTTGCTATTATCAAAAAGAAAAAAGATGAAGAAAGATAACGAAATAAATTTAACAAAAATGAGAGATACCCATGAATCTTATTCTTCAAGGTGCCCTCTGGCGCCTTCTCTAGACCCGCCCATGCTCTATTCATCTATATATAAAGTAGACACAGAAATGTACTTACATATCAAAATGAAAAAAAATGACCCATTTTGAGAACGAATGAGAAAGGCAAAATACAATAGAAAGTGAGTAATCGGAGACCTTATTGGAGATAAAGTCGATTACAAGTTCGGCATTGTAGGCATTAGATTTAGAGGAAGAGAAGCTATTCCATAACTCGGTGACAGTGGAGGGAGTAGCGTTTGATGAAGCTGAGGTTGTCTCTCCAATGGAAGAAGATTGGAGAATGGATCTACCAAAGTACCAATTCCTGCCCCTTACAGGAAACACCACCAATCTCGCTCTCATTATTGAAATCTTCTTTCTCCTCCAAAACCAATCACGAGAGTGACAGCATACTACTTTTCTCTTGATTAATGCAAAAGACGGAAGGACATGTGTATATTCTAGTTTCCACGGTCAAATCGAATCTGCGTCAACAAAAACTTTCGATCTATACCTAACTAATTTCGAAAATGGAACTGAAAAGTGAAATCTTGGTGGCGGCTGGCTTTTAATTTAACAGCTCCTATCTTTATAAAGTAGAGGAAGCGAGAAAAGAAAACGCAAGGCTTACAGTACAGCTATATATATATATTTATTTATTTATTTTTTTTTTTGATAATTGAAATATCATAAATGCAAATAATATTAAGCTACCTAAGGATAGGTTACGTTATGGCAGTTAAGATCTTGTATTGTACGTACAATCTAAAGATGAAATTATAATTAAAAATTTGCAAGAACAAGATTGATTTATCATTAACTTTTCATGGTTGAATTGTAGCTTGCAGTAATGATGGTTCTTTAAGCTCGTGAACAAAATAAAGCAAGCGAGACCCTACAATTGCTG
This sequence comes from Erythroxylum carthagenense, assembly GCA_026413575.1. Classification (NCBI taxonomy): domain Eukaryota; kingdom Viridiplantae; phylum Streptophyta; class Magnoliopsida; order Malpighiales; family Erythroxylaceae; genus Erythroxylum; species Erythroxylum carthagenense. Next base: position 17,631,849 of record JANZLD010000001.1, read on the forward strand.
AAAATACTTCTTATTCACTGAGGCCTACCCAACCCTAACTCAGGAACTGAAACTATGAAAGTGTAATTTATGTGCAAAAGAACAGGATTAAAAGGAAATTAAAAAAAGAACACTATAATGTGCCTATACAAGAGGTGAATACGACCAAAAATAGTGGCCCAATTTTCTGTGCCTTCTTCATTTATCTTCTGCTATGAAATTTGGCAGCTCACCCTGGCAGAGGTACTCATCACATAAGGATGCAGAACGCCAATCCTTACGCAGCCGCAAGATATCCTCGGTAAAAGTGGATCCAGAGGCTCCAATGAACACATTGGACATGGCACATATTGTCTTATCCAGCATAGCTTCCACCTTCAAAAACAAATATTGAGCAAACACTGTGAATACAAGATGCTCACGCCACAGAGGTGACTTTGACTTTGTTAGTTTCAACTCTTGCCTCGTGCATGCAGAGAATGGAATTCGGAGTTTATTGTGCATATCTTAACTTCAGAAAGCCTCTGTTTCTCCAAACTAACCTGGTAAATCAAATACCATGATATGCTTTCTGATGCAACAGTTTCAGTATGAATCCAAGAAACCCCAACCTAGACAATCCAATTTCAAATGATCCTCAACAATAGAAAACGAAGCAAATGATACTTTACACCCCATTCTTCTTCAGACTTGCATATAAAGCATTTATGAACCAAGAGTGCTCCCTTTTTCCCCCCATTCTTCTTCAGACTTGCATATAAAGCATTTATGAATCAAGAATGCTCCCTTTTTCCCCCCACTCTTTGACTTAATATTTACATCCATATCAGAGGTAATAAACATTAGGATGTAGCTTTAACAAACTCCCCGAAATGTAAAATCCCAAAGGTGATAATTTGACTAACCACTACATCATCCTGCAGGACCAGGCATCACAGCATTCATTTATTTCAGAAGACACAATTAACGATTCTCATCATCTCATTTTTGGCATAAATCACTAACATGACATTAAGCAAAATAGGGGATTAATGTGTCTCACCACTGATCTAATACATAAAGGTCAAACAGAAATTTTAAAAAAATGAAAGGATGAAAACCAGCTAGGCTGCTCATGCATACAATGAGAGGTTTGATAGAAAGCTAGACCAATCTTGCCTTCATAAAAATCAGCAAGAACCCTACCCCACATTATCCTAGAACCAAGATACCTCATTACGAATTGAACAGTGAGACGTATCTATTTTACATCCCTCTATTTTGGATGAACTTTTGATCGATCTTTTGGGATAATCAATGAAATGAACAATAAAAAAAAGCCAATATCAGATTGTAGATTTATAACAATCCAGCACAAACGGTGATAAGAAGATAGAACAAGAACAACTTACCTGAGGATCATGATGAAGACCATGTCTATGCAAGAAAGCATCCCACTTTTCAGCAGAATTATAAGTTGGACGCTTTACAAGTGGCAGAGTCTTCCCATTTGCTACAACCAATGACTGTAGCAACCCAGTTTCACTCTCTGCGGCATCAGTTGAAAGATATATAACTGAAGCATTGGCCCTTGCAACAACTCGTGAGATGCAATCAGCAGCTTGTGGAATGGGGTAAAAGCAACTAGGCTTTTTTGCATTGCTGGCAGAATATGAAATGAGGATAAGAAGCATCAACATAAATCTATACAGCCTCATGTCAATTAAGTGCTGACAGAACATACACCCTGTTATGCCACAGATCTATGCATACTAAACAACCAACTAAATCAACCTATAAAACAATAGCTACCAAAAGTACTAGATTGTACCACCATCACTAAAAGACTTGATTATTTTTTTCTTGGATCATGGAAACAAGTCGCTCAAGTTAATTTTGGTATTTGGAAAAACCATGAGAACTAATACTCTTTCCCTCCACCTGTCCGGACTGACCACCTCTCATCAGGAGAGGAATAAGCGTAGGATGCAAATCCATTGGTTTATGAGAGAAAAAGAAAGGTTGTTAACAGTTAAGGACAATAAAAAAAGATACCAGAATTTCAAAAATCCATGACGCCGAAAATGGAGAGCAACAAAATTCTCCCCTAAGAAGGTTTGAACAAAACGTTGGGCGGTAATGATGATAGTCCGACTTGGTTCAATCAAAGTTTTACAGTTGTGTGCAAGCGGACCACTGGGTTGCATCAGCCAATTCTTCTCCACATCAGCGTAGAACACATCTCCAATAGCAATAACGTCGTCATCAGATTTAAACTTTGCTTCAATGTCCCGAACACTCTTTTTACTGGGTTTCTTTGTATCCTCCTTCCAAGGAGACTCAAGCTTTCCCATAGATAGCCCCAATGCCTTCAACCTCTTAACATGCACCTCATCAACATAGCATGGATTAGGCAATGAAAAGTAGCAAATAAACCGATCAATATGGGGATGGTTCTTCTTCACTTCCATGAACTCTTCAAACGTAACTACAACTTTAGTCCCCAAACATTCATTAATATGAGCAATATCCAAGACCCTGTTGTACTGATAGTCAAATTTCGAACTTGGAATAACCAAAACCCTATCCAATAAAGCAGCAAAAAACATATGCTTTTCTAAGCAAATCAAATGGTTGCTCATCTGCCCAGATAAACAAATTGCAAACAAGAACTTTTTCAATCTCGGCTTCCACTGAATAGTTTTCCTCTCTGAAAACCTCTGATCCACCTTTTGACACAAAGAATCCAAGAAAAACCCGTCATAATCAGATTCTGAAGATGCATTACCCGATTTATGGATTGACAACACAACTTGCTGAATTTCTTGGTTTAAAGCGATCTGCTTTATCAGGAAAGATTTTAAATCTCCCAAGAACAAATTTTCACCATCAGTGGGCATATTCGAACCGACATTATCTATAGAATTAGAAAAGGAGGAATTCACTGAAGATTGGTTCCAGAGAGAGAAAAGCGCGAGCTGTTGTTGTCTGAGCAAGTAAAGTGCGCGTAACTCAGACTCTCGCTTCCGGTCCGGATAGGAATCGGACTTGAGAAGAGACAGGTCAGGGACAGAGAACAGGTTGCGAAAACTGGCAGAGAAGTAGAGAAGAACAATGAGGAGAGTTAGAAAAACGGCTAACAAGATATAGTACCGTTTACTGCCACTGAAGTTGAGCTTCAAACCAGAGGCTCGCCGCCAGAGGCTCGAATCGAGGTGGTCGTCAATGTGAAATGAGGAGGAACTATGGCGGCTGTTGATGTGGTCATTCTGTTTACTCTCGTTTTGGTCTATCAAGTTCTCGAGATCGTCTTCTTCGTCCGATAACGAGTCTATCTCCACTTCCGAATCTTTCATGAACTCAATTACAAAATTTATTCCCTCTTTGCTGTTCTAGTGAGTCAAAACCTATCGCCGAGAAGGTGTTTGATAGAATGTCTAACAGACAAGACAATACACCTCATTTATTATAGGCGCAGCGGAATGGAGTAAAAATTGTACAAGTCCTCTCGCGGCATTTTAGTTCTCAAAAGCTCAACTCAGCTTTCTCTTGTCATCGCCAATTTATAAATCGCTCTATTTTTAACGTCGTTCAAAGAACTTCCTACTTGAAGCTTTCAACTAGAATTCTCTCTCAAAGCTCTAAATTCTTTTACAAATGATTTGAAGTGCTCATTGTCATAAACGTAGTGAAAGTTAGACGAGAAGAGAATTGTTTTTCAGTATATTATAAGAGATCTGTAAAAATATTTATACAAGTGATTAAGGTATAAACATGGAAATATAATTATATAGTTGATGATTTCAAGGCTAAAAATATGTTGTAGCTAAATCAAAGGCATACATTATCATTCCTCCTTAAGCTCAACTTGTCGTGCAGTTGACGAAAGGCTATGGTAGGTAAAGGTTTGGTGAAGATATCTGCAATTTGTTTCTTAACCGAAATGCATACAAAGAGAGTATTTTTGCAACCAGATCACGAACAAAATGAATATCTATTTCAATGTGTTTGGTGCAAGCATAGGCAATAGGATCAACAGTGAGGAATGTGGCACCAAGATTGTCACATCATAGTGTTGGTGGTGGGGTGGAAAGATCAATTTCATGAATAAGTGATGTAATTCAACATACTTCTGCTGAAGCAAGTGCAATACTCCAATATTCGGCTTCAGTATTAGAGCAAGCAACTGTAGGTTGTTTCTTAGCACTTCAAGAAATAAGATTAGGGTCCAAGTAAACACAATAGCCAGAGGTGGAGCGACGATCATTAGGACGTCTTGCCCAGATAGCATTAGAATAGGCGGCGAGGGTAAGTGTTGGTGATCTTATGAAGTGTAAACCATAAGAGATGGTGAAACATAGATACCGGAGGATTCGCTTGACGGCTGTCCAGTGCACATCAGTAGGACAATGTAGGAATTGGGAGACTTTGTTAACTACAAATTGAATATCGGGATGGTGAAGCAAAGATTTTGGAGAGCACCAACGGTGCTTCTGTATTCAGTTGGGTCTAAAAGTGGGATTCCATGATTTTTGGAGAGGGATAACGTATGAGTCATTGGAGTTGGTGTGGGTTTAGATTGATCAAGATTTTTACGAGAAAGGAGCTCTTTGGTATATTTTGTTTGAGTAAGAAGAAGGTCATTTGATGTGGTAGTGGTTTCAATTCCAAGAAAGTAGTGAAGAGGACCCATATCTTTGATGAAGAAGGTGTTATGTAGATCGTCTATGAGAGTGGTAATGAAGGATTTAGAGGAGCCAGTAACCAGTATATCATCTACATAAACCAAAATAAAGGTGGTATCACTAGAAGTGGTGTGAATGAAGAGAGAGGTGTCAGATTTGAATTGAGTGAACTGGAGGTCTAAAAGTTTTTGGCTTAGACGTTGAAACCAGGCACGAGGAGCTTGCTTTAAACTATAAATAGCTTTATGAAGGTGACAGACATAATGAGCATATTAAGGATCTATAAATCTTGGAGGTTGGAGCATATAAACTGGATCGTGAAGGTTTTCATGAAGGAAGGCATTGTTGACGTCTAATTGACGAATGAGCCACGAATTAGAGAGAGCAATTGTGAGAATTATTCGAATGGTTGTTGGCTTGATGACGGAACTAAAAGTATCAGTGTAGTCAATGTCGAGTGATTGGTGATAGCCTTTGGCTACTAGGTGAGCTTTGTAATGATCGATTGTCCCATCAGGTTTTGTTTTAGTTCGGAAGACCCATTTGCAACCTACTATATTGGCATTGGTCGGTGGTGGGACAAGAGTCCAGGTTTTATTTCGATTCTTCAGACATAGTCTGACACCAATGTGGGAATTTTTTGGCTTCTGTATAACAAATGGGATCAAAAGGATTAGGTGAGGAGTTGGTAGTTTGAAAGGTGACATAATCTGAAAATTTTCTTGGTCTTCTGGTATTTGTGCAAGAGCGAATGATGGGTTTGTTGAGATGATTGGTTGGGTAGGGGTTGGTGTGGTGATGATTGATGATGAGTAGATGAGGATTGTGTTTGTAGTGGTAATGGTAAGGTTATTATAAGAGGTGAGTGTAATGGAGGTGGTGTAATTGTAAGATTATTGTATGGAAATTAGGTTTCAATGAAACGAACATGTCGAGAGAGATGAATTTTATTTGTGTTAGGATCAAGACACCGATAACCTTTATGTTGAGAGGAATACCCAAGAAAGATGCACGATTTGGCTTTAGGAGTGAGCTTATCATATCGTGTTGAGCCAAGGAAGGGAAAGCAGGCACATCTAAAGACTCTTAAATGTGTAAGTTTAGGTTTGATACGGAAAAAAAAAACTTCATGAGGTGTTTTATGGAGGAGCACTGGTGTAGGGAGAAGATTGATTAGGTAGACAACTGTTGAAAAGGCTTCATACCAGAATGTTTTTGGTAGGTGAGCATGGAGGAGTAAGGTTAGGCCTATTTCCGTGATGTGTCTAATTTTGTGTTCAGCAATACCATTTTGTTGGGATGTGTAAGGACAAGAAATGTGGTTGTTTATGCCATTATTGGATGTATACTGAGCAAAAGGACCTTTGATGAGTTCAGGTGCACGATCAGTTTGTTATACTTTGATTGTAGCAAATAGTAAGTTTTCATAGATGATTTTGAAATGGTGAAATTGATCAAGAGCTTGTGATTTATGAGTTAATGGGTATATCCATGTGAAACGACTATAGTCATCAATGAAAATAATAAAGTATCGATACCCTAAGAGAGATAAAATTGGGGATGGTCCCCACATATAACAGTGAATGAGTTGTAATAAAGTTGTTGATTTGCAGGACGGTGAAGAAAAAGGGAGTCTAGTGCTTTTACCTTAAAGGCAAGAAGTACAAGGTTTTATTACATAAGGTTTATTAGAGAGACTTCGAAACAAACTAGTGGTTGTGGTATGGCAGGGATGACCAAGTCGTTGATGCCAGATTGCAAGAGGCACCGATTGAGCAATAAGAACAATAGGATTGTAAAAGGTGCGAGGTATCCTCATTGGGTAGAGTTTGCCATAGATGTTACCCTTGAGAAGGGGTGTCTGGGTTTGGAGATCCTTCATAATAAAACTAAAGGGGTTAAACACGATGGAACATAAATTATCAGTGACAAATTGACCAATAGATAAAAGATTAGTAGTTATTTGTGGAACAAGTAGAGCATGATTAAGGTAAAGAGATTTTGGATGGTGAGTGAGTGTGCATGTGCCAGTGGAAGTGATAGAGAGGGCTTTGTCATTACCAACAAGTACTTGATTTGTTCCACTATAGGGCTCAGCATTGTCTAAAAGTTGTGGGTCAGGCATCATGTGAGCAGAAGCACCAGTGTCAGGAAGCCATTCAGTAATAGTGCTAATGGTGAGATTAGAAGTATTTGGATAATCATTGATGTTCATAGCAGAGAATGCACTATGAAATGTGTTTGAGTTAGGGTATGGTTGGGTATTTCTAGAGTTGGAATATCTAAAATAATACCTAGCAGCTGTTTGTCCTATTTTGTAGTAAATTTAACAAAGAGGAGGTGTATTGGTGTAGTTGGATTTTGTAGTAGGATTAGGCTGAAAAGACTAATGGCGGGCTAAAGGAAATGATTTGGATCGGGCTGTATGGGAGTTGAAGTGGGGCTGGTGGGCCTGATAAAAGTAGTTAGTGGATTGGGCTGTATGGGAGTTGACGTGGGCTAGATGTGAGTTGTAGTGGGCTGGTGGGGTTGAGTGGGTCGGTGACCCAAGGTTTTGGTGATGGGCAAATTTGGGGAAGGGTTGGTAAGGGGATCGATGATTTTGGTGGTTCCGTTGTCCACCTCGTCCATGGGTACTGTGTGTGATGCTTGAGGCTGCGAAGAAGACATCAAGGTCTAGTGAAGATGGTGAGTGATACATTGACAGCCTCTGTTCATGAAGGAGAAGCTTAGCTTGAAGCTCGGTAAAAGATGGTTGGACTTCACGATTCTCTATGGCAGTGACAAAAGCTTCATAGTCGGCGGGTAATCCGTTGAGGGCAAGGACGACAGGTCGTCATCTAGGACTGAGGATCCTATTGCGCAAGATCCTGCGATATTGAGGTCAGAGTAGTGAGATATTTAGAGATGGAGGTGTTACCTTTCCTAGTACTGTGCAATCAGCGACGAAGGAGAGAGCGTTGGGCGGTTGTCTGCTATAAAAAAAATAGGTTTCTAGTCGGGTCCACAGCTAGTGGGCAATAATACAACCAAGAACCAAAGATGACACCACTGGAGACAGAGTAATGGTTAGCGCACAATAAACCAAGCCATCGTGTTTGTCCCAGTCGAATGATGAATTGTTTGCTGACAATGTACTGGTTGATTGCAGTGGTTGAGCAAGCGTGTCGTTGTGTCCCAGTAAATTGTAGGTATGTAAAATTGTCCTGACTTGATTTGCTCCAAACAAGATAATTGGAGTTGTCTAATGTAGTAGTTATGAAGTTTGTAATGTTCTGAAGAGGAAAGGTTGGTAATGCTTGTTCTGTTTGTTATGTAGCCATTTGCATATGTTGCGTTTCTTTTGTGTAACGATGTTGGAGATTTGTGAAGTGAGGTTATAGAAGGTATATGTTAATGAAGTTGTTGTGTATGCTGTGGAGTCTGATAGGTTGAGTGATGTCTGAAAGAAAAAAAAAATATGTGTGTGTAGTTTGAGGTTATAAGCTATATAATTGTCGGAAGTGTTTGGGAAGAAGATGGCTAGATTGTGGGCTCTAGTACCATGAAAGATAGATGAGAAGAGAATTGTTTTTCTGTACATTATAAGAGATTTGTATAACTATTTATACAAGTGATGAAAGTATAAACATGAAAATATAATTATACAGTAGATGATTTCAAGGCTAAAAATAAGTTGCTGAAATCATGGAATTAACGGTTGTAGCTAAATCAAAGGCATGCGTTATCACAAACTATAAATGATGCTTTTATATAGGCTTACAAAAATTGAAGGACTTAAACTACTCGCTTCATCCTCTTAACTCACCAAATTAGTATTTCACTACCTACTTTAGGTAAATAACTCTTCTTTGACACCAAAAATATGGTTGAAAGATATCAACCTACTACTTGCATGTCCTTACCATGTATCAACGCATCATCGTATCTTGCAGACAAGTATCTCGATGAATCTTTGGTTTAGTCATATCGATTCATCCTCGTGCATGGTTCATCCCAACACATCCATAATGCAGTCACATTGTTTTATAACCTAAGTTAGCAATAGTTCAAACCATCGTATATTAAACTTTGTAGATTTACATACCTTTCGATCTCCTTATTAATGTAAATGTCTTTTCAGACCCTTAGACTTAGCACCACTAATTTATGCCTTTCCTTTTTAGTTTGTTATATAAATCTCATTCATCTTCAAAGATTTTTGTCAATACACACCAATAGATGTCGATGCTCACTTACTTTCAAACCTCTGTTGATATTGCCCACTTTATCTTGCCTATTCATTGGTATTCGCCCTTATTTTGTTGTCAACATTTCATATACATGCCAATTCAATGTCAAGAATACGGCCAAGCTTCATTAAAACTTACTCAATTCTTCAATTTAGACTTAAAGGTCAACACCCTTCTTATCTAGTAATGTATGTTAATTATACATTACTTTTAGCATGAATTTTAATGCATTATGCTTTTATCTTGGGCACCTTAAAACATTTGATACTCAAAATGAGAAATATTTTATTTGTTTCTGCCTTTTCAAGGAAAAGAAGGAAATTTAGAGAAAAACTGGGTTAATTTGAAACAATTTTGGAAGAAGTGAAGAAACTTCAAAGAACATGACACCTAATCACCACCAAGTTAGGATCATGTGATAAGATGAATCATTTTGCTTCTTCTTTGCTTCCCTACAAACCCCTGTATTTGACCTTGGATTAAGCAACACAGACTAAAAACATTCTTGAGTTGGTCCTATATTGGAAATATTAATTTTTGGGAAAAAAAGTTAATATGCAAAGAATAGTATGGCTAGTACATTGTCCCATATTGGATTAATAAAAGTGGAGGAAGTAAGAGAGAGAGCTTTTGTTCAAAGAAAAGTTGTAAAGCAAAAGAGAGTCACTTGTAAGTCTTTCTACAATGGTTATTGATTAAGAACAAGTCAATCTTGGAGAACAAGAATTTAATAAGATTCATCAAAGGTTATAGATTCAAGATTTAAGATGATGAATTCTTATTTTTATTTTCTTTCTTTTTTATTTGTTGTTATTTCTTGTTTAATTATCAATTAATTGAGATATAAATTTAGGTAGATGGACCTTAAGATTTGATATATTAAATTGATGGATTTTTTTATTTAATAAAATTCTAGTTTACTTGAGATTTATCCATATTCTTATAATTGATTGAACTTAAGGAAAATAAGTTGAAGATTCAATTAGTTGATTCATGTATTGACATTTAAGAGATGAAATATAAGATTATAATGTGGATAAAAAGGGTTAAGTGTTAGTTACCCGATAGAGAAGTGCAGGATCTTCCTAAGTTAAGATAAAACCTATTATGAGAACTTATAAAATGAATTAATGCATTCTTAGGTTATCTTAGTTAGAAAGAGATTTCAACCGATTCGTTTTAAGAATAGGGATTGTGTTACTAAAGAGAGAGAATAATTTAAATGAGAAATTATACGAGGCTAAGAAACTAGAATCGTTTATTAATTCAAGATGAAAATGAACATAGTAAATTCCTAAGGGATATCTTAACTCAATATAGCTTATTCATAAATTAAATTTTTTTAATCGTTGCTTAATTTTGGTATTTTGAATCTTTATTTTATTTTTCTTTTCATTTAATCATAATTATTACCGTAAATAATTAAGTTTATGAATAGTTAATAATCAGCCAATAATCTATGTAGAATTGCTCTTATTCACTAGTGTTAGCTACATCTCTATGGCACACTTGTGATAAAACACACATCAAGTTGTTGGTGTTATTGCTAAGGACTAGGTGTTGATATTGATTTATTTTACAAACCTATTAGACTAAGATTTTTGTTTTATTTTTTTAGTTTCATTATTGTTTATTGAGTTTTCTTTGTTCTTTCTTGTCTGCAACTTACTTCTTATATGTAATGGTCCAACAATCATAGTAATTTTGTTAAGCCAAATCTGAACATTAAAAGAACTTGACATGTAAAAAGAAAACTCCAGGGTAGAATAGAAGATAAGGATGCAAAGATGGTTGCAGAGAATATGAGATCTTTGAAATATTTTTCCATACCAAAGTGACCAAGGGATCATCTCAGGCATTACATTACGAGGTGATTGGTTTAAATTTAAGGCCAATATTAAATTAAGCACAAGTACATAGCATAGCTATAGCTAATATCGGCAAGTACGAGTCAAATCTCACGAAGATAATGAATACTAGTAATTATTGTTATCTTATTATCTAGTCTACGAATTTGACTTTTGGTTTTATAATGAAAAGAAAACTTAAACAATTAAAATAAAGTAGGAAACAATATTGAGTAGAGAATAAAGAAATCACTTAAAAGTAATCAATATTAGAAATTAGTCTCTAAGTAATGAATCACCCTAAAACCATCAGATAATTAACCTTTTATTATGCAATTATTTTATTAACTATTGAATTATAGAAATTCCTATCATATACTAATAATTCACTTGAGACTACTAACAACTAATCCTAAGGTTATTAATCGAATTAATTAGGTTAAAGACTCTAATAATGCTTTACCGATTTGTGAATTATGTTATTAGGGTTATTAATCAAATTAGTCAGGTTAAAGATTTTAAGAATGTTTTACCGATTTGTGCATTCTAGGAATGTATAGTGCACAATATAGCAATAATAATATTCTACCTTTAAGTCATATACAACAACTTCATTCTACCTCAAATAACAACAAAGCTACTAGTGCAAGTTTGTTACTTTTTAATACCTTCAACAAGAATTATGCTTAAATGTATATATTTATATATTCTAAACATTTTCTCATCATATTCACTTGTTGTCAATTTCCAATTTAGTACTAGAAAAAGATTGGATGACAAACTATAGGTTGTGAATTGCAATGAATGAATGTTAGAATGAATTACAAGTTATCCATACATATTAATGATTAGCAAGGTGTCTTATATACAAGGTCCAATCCACGAAATTGTAAACTGAGTTGGGAATTATTGCAAGAACAAAACTACCTTGTCTGAAACCTATTAAGAACTTAAAGAAAGACAATTAGCTTGAAAATGCATTGGAAGAAAGATGTGATAATTATATAAAATCTTTAGCTTTATGCAATATTGTTTCTCCGAATTATTTTATTTATAAGGATTTCTCAAACTATTATTAATATCTTGTATCAGAACAAAAGACCTTCCTTTACTGTTACAGTACTTTTGTTGGCATAACTTGATGGTATTTATATTATTTTATTTTATATATAGATTGTTTGACATTTTGAATTAATAATATTTCTCTAAGATTTAATTTTATAATAATAACCAAATAATTCATAATAAAAAACATGTTGCTACATTATATACAAAACATTGCAAATTGCTCAATATTATGCATTATGAAAAAAAATGGAAATAAATTTTAGCAGTGCTTTACAAATTCAAAGGCTTTCCATACAAAATTAAAAAATGTAGTTAAAATTTTTTACTTATGAAATAAAAATATAGCAAATAATAAAATTTTATAGCTACGAAAGACAAAAACATAGCAAAAAATTATTGCCTATATTTTTATTTCTATTACCAATCATTTAGCACCAAATTTTTTTCCACCAATGTCAACTTCTATTCAATTTTAGCTATTTTTAATGCTTTAGCTATGAAACCATTTTGTAGCTAATACTATTTATCTACAATAAAATATTACCTATAATTTTTAGCCACAGGGAATTGGCGATGCTTCTTTCGATGAAATGAAAATATCACAAGTATAGGTGATTTTTTTGGAACAATTGACTACTTTTTTCGTAGCCTATTGTTTACTTTGTTGTAGAGAAAAGAAGTGAATTGTATGAAAATATCATGTACAAAAAGGTTATTCATAACCACTTTAATATTTTCAATATTTAGATAATCATGATGCGTTGTTAGACATCAATCTTGATATAAGGATAAAAATTATTTAATTAGAAAAGTAAAAATAAGAATTTATTGTATCTAATCTAAAATATGATTTAGGGTTATAATTCATATTCATTTTCAACATATTTAATCAAACACAAAGAATATTTGTAGAAAATGTAATTTAATTATGTTACATTTGATTATAAAGTTTAAAAAATTTAAAAATTAAATATGATATGGTCAATAAATAATGATGGATATAAGATGTTGGATCATATTTAGGCCAAATTAGTACTTAGTCAAAATTATAATTGTAATAAGTTTAAATGAAATAAAAATAGTCTCTCTGCACTATTTGTAAATTTCTTTTAACTTGTTTATATATATACTATTAAAAGTCGAACAAGTGTGCAACTATTGCAGTTATGATGAACTAATTTCAAAAATGATTAGTGGGAAGCGATTAGAAAAGAATCAAGTTACGTAATAAGGTATAATTTCTATTTATGCGATAACATTCATATATTAATCATAATATAGAATTCTATTTACACGATAACATTCATATATTAATCATAATATAGAATTTGAAGTAATCTTATCTTTTAAAAATTGAACAAAAAATTGTTATATTTATTCAGCTACATGCATGATTGGATCTCACTTTGATTTTCTAACAATTAAAATAGAGGTTTAACGAATAATGTTGTGATGTGACAAATTTACTTATTAAAAAACTTGATTAGTTTCCTTTAAATTGGCATTCTTAAATTTTTTATTTAATCTAGATTGAATATTTTCTTCCAAGATTTTATTGTATTAATATTATTTAATTTAAAAATAATAATACTCTAATCCAATTCTATTAAATACTATTTTTAATAAATGTGAATTGGATTAAGATTTTAGTACTTTTAAATTAAATAATATTAATAAAATAAAATTTTGGAAGAAAATATTCAAACTAAATACTTTTGTTAAGTTTATATGTTTCAATCGAATGAATAAAATTAGGTGGATCTATAATGACCAAAATTAAACGTTAGCTTTATCTTTCTTTTAGTAAAAAACAAAAAACAAACATAAGTTTATGCTTTTCTTTTTCTTACTGGAACTTTGGTGGTGATTTTTCCCTTATATTCTTGTTTTTTAGGTCAAAATATCAATACATTGTGATCACTTCTATTTCGTGAATTGCATCATTGAAGAAGAAGAAAATGTCTAGCAGACTTGATACTTGGGTAAAGATAATGTGACTAAAGCTAAAGGTTAGCTTGACGTTCAACTTTTTCGTTATCTATAATGTTGTCTTTGTGAATGAGATGGAAACCTTACCCACAGATCAAGTTCGGCCGATGTTAACTTGATATACAGCCACTTTTAAATCCAAACCTCATTTCCAGGGTACTCTGCCTCGCTGAGCCGTTCAACACAACTTCTAAACTACAGTTGACATGTAGCATTATTATCTCGAGTCTAGATCTCTTGTCTAATATTACCTTGTTTTATCGTGTTCAAATGAATCTCAGTCATTTATTTATGTGAATCTCATGTAAGTTTCGCATAGACCCCACGTAGATCCTGCAAAATAAATAACTGAGATTTCATAAGACAGAATAAGACAAGGTAATATTAAACAGATGATTTTGCGTGTATTACCCTCATACTTTCTCTTTGGTTTGAGTTCAGCCCTCTTTCTTGACTTTATAAGACAAACAAGAGAAGAATGAATCTTACTCGGTCCTCGACATCCATAAGGAAAGATATCACACACCCTTTATCTTTGTGTACATCTCCTTAAATTCTTATTCTAAGGTTGTAAAAGCAGACGTGTATTAATAATGTATTGCCAATATTGAACCCAACTGTTCTCTAAACTTGAGAATGACGAAAGTTGAGGTCCAAGTCAGTTGGCTTGACTCGGTTGCCGTCACGATGACAAATTGAATAAAGCCTACAACTTCCTTTTCCTTTGCTGCTCGTGGCAATTTAAGCTTCTTTCTCTTAACTTCGCAATTCCGTAACCAAACGTCGAAAGAAGCAAGTTGTGTCCTCCAAGGGTATGCACACCTGGTCTCGTTTTAAGCAAATCCCATTTCCACTGTATTCCCATCTCTGAGTTCTTTTCCGTCTTCATTGTGGACAGGTGATCGCACTACTGTGCTTGACTTGATCTGGAAAGTTTGAAACTTTAGCTCTATAAAGTTAGAGAAATGTTGCCCATCTTGTTTGTTTTGATTGTTAGTGTCTGCTTGTTCTATATTTATATCAGATGGTCAAAGAAATCAGTACGTGTCCATGGAGACATGGACAGGAATAGCGGTAAGTACAATGACTGTGTTGTTTGTTTGAGCAAGATCTGTGACGGTGAACAAGTCATGACTCTCCCATCATGTAAACATAGCTTCCATGTGTCTTGCATCCAAGTATGGCTTCAAATTCGTTCCACTTGTCCTCTTTGCAGGATTAAGGTCAACAGCCCTCTACCTCCTTCATCATCACATCATCGTCTGTCTGAATTCCTTCATTGTTTGCCCATTTTGTGTCGATACATTGGAATGTTGATGCAGAACCCGAAGTTTGAGCTTGCATCAGCATTTTGTGAGAGTCTCTGTTACCTTTGAAAGGCGATGGTAGTGAAATTCCATTTTTTGATGGCCTTGCTCCAGGAAATTATTTTGATCTTTGTAGTAAGTAGTCTAGCTTAACAGTCACAGTATCATTTGAAATCTCCAATTCTCAACTATGTCACTGAATATGGTTACATATGTAGTGAATGATTTATGTTCCTATTTGTTATAGGTTTTAAGGTGGCAATGGAAATTTCAGAAAACCATTTGTTTATCAGTTCATACACCTAATATCGGCACAACTTTTCAGTCTAATCAAATGGCACTTGAGAACAACGAAGTCGTCATATAATGATGCCAAGTGCCACAAAGTGGTGATTAATACTTGCTTACTTTAAGCCAGAACATAGATGAAATTCTGAAGTGCCTTTACCTCTTTATCTGGCCGATGCAGGATTTGAATTTCAATAGACCATGAACAAAGGGATGTGGTTGGGAGATTAAGGAGTAAATTAGAGTTTAATTCCGCAAATAATGCCAATTTCGTTAGTAATTGCAAGAAAAAAGATGAGACAGAGAGTTGGTTTCTGACACTTGCATAAAATGGCTTTGTTTAATCAGCATCACAAGTTTAACAATCAATCTTAGTATGAATGAAAGGGTCTGATGTACAAAATGTAATTACGAAATTTGCAGATTCTAACATAAGTTTGTTCCTAAATTTGCAACTAGATAACGAGTTGACAAGAATCTACTGGGAAAGTATAACTTGTGCTAAGCTATGGCATTCTTCCGCGAAGTTTCCAAAAATGATAAACAAAAAAAACTTTCATAAGCCCTGAAACATCACCAATGGAGATTCCATAGTTCTGGCTTGGCATATCATTTGCCAACTTCTATTTTTAACGTTAAAATGCCTCAAAAGGATGTCAAAGGAGATGGATAAAAATAAGTTCCAATCCCTGTACAATTCTTTGAATAATTGTTGGCTCCTCTTCTATAAAACAGTAGCCAAGGTGACAGACATGTGTGTACAACCCAAAAAGAAATAAGAACAACTCAAAATGCGGAAAGCTAAAAATCTCATGTACAAATAGTTCAAGAACACCCAGAAATATCTTTTTTGGCACAAAAACAACCAGTTTCATCGACCTTTCTGACTCTACAGCCTTGACCAAGTGGGCTTTCCAAAGATAAATAGAGAGCTTGAAGTAACTCTGGGCGCAAGTGAGTTGGTAAGTAACTCTCTTAGTTTAAGTGAGGTCGTGAATTCGAACTCTTCTTATATATGCAGCCGTTTAAATTTGAGACCAGAAATTTACCTCCTGCAAGGGACCTACTCGACTCGAGTGAAAATTAATACGGGTGAAAATGGCTTAAGATGTCTTCCCATAATTGAGACCCGCCTAAAATACCTTGTAGGTAACAAAAAAAAAAGAGTTTAAAGTTAAGAACCTGACATTGATAGTTTCTACTTCTACTCGAGTAGATAAGAGTTTAGATCTGAAAGTGAGCAAAACAAGCGCAGTTTGTAGTAGTATAATAATACCAATTTAATACTAGTTGAACTTTAAACTTTAAATATTTTCTTTAACTAATTGAATGTTTAGTCTGATTTTTTAAACATTGAAAAAAGATTAAAAATTTTTACTATAATTTTAAGTTATTCTTGAGAAATAAACAGACAAAAATTTTATAATCTCTTTTTCTGAAATTTTTTATTATATGATATATCTTTTTGGTCAAGTTTTTAATTTACTTTTTAACAGACAAAAAAGGTGAAAGAGACCCAAGTTTCTTAAAGAATTGTGTGTTTATTATCATGAGTGACATTTAATGATTAAATAAAACAGAAGATTTTACGTGGTATAATGCTATTAATACTCTTTTATAACTCATCACTTGTGAGCTCCTTCTGACCACATTGTACTTTCCTATATAAACTTACAAGCCAACCAAACTTCACTAACAAGCCCTTCAATCTTTCATCATCCTAACTAAATGACATCCTACTCCATTGATTGAGTTCTCTTACTATTTTTCTCTCTCATTTTATTTGCCTGCAAATATACGGCACGTCCACTTCCCTCTTCAGTCTCGTTTCTTAACCTGTTAAGGCAGCAACAGGTTGGCCATCACAAGTATTCAGTCAATTTCAAGCAGCTGAACTATAATTTCTGAAGGATTCCTCCATGCAGCTCTAGTCCCACTCAGAACAAGTAACTTTCGAACATTCAAGCTTTCGTCCATCCATTGACCAAGCCTGTTTTCTGGTGCTGACCTCTTTTAGACGACACACATTGGCAGCTTCCAACTCCAACCCTCCGTAATATTGTCTTCCTCTTTATTTTGATGTCCATCCATTTTATTTTTAACAAATTTTTCTTCCTTCTCAATTTTTTCATTTATTGATCACCCCTTTTTTTTGGGTAATGTAGAATAGTGTTTCAGACTAAGTGCATCACATAATGAATTCATGAATTTTACTACCTCAATGATGTAAAAATGTCAACTTTCAAGGCTATTGTACAAGTTTACGTCAGCTTCCTACTGCAGTGCGAAGGCATAATCTCGTTCAGCCGAAGTAGTCACCGACTGTCAACAACTTAATGATTCTACAAGTATGATTCATGACAGCATCAAAGCTATCTCAGATACTAATTCTCCAACGAACTTCCTTCTCACTATGCTCTGTGAACTTTCCAGGTTGTTATACGAGTTACATTAGCTGCCTACAGCAGTGCAATGGGATAATCTAGTTTAGACGAAGTATTCACTGACAAGAACTTAATGATTCTACAATTACGATTGAAGCAAACCATGAAAGCATCAAAGCTATCGCTGCTACTACCTCATTCTCCAACAAACTTCCTTTTCACTATGCTCTGTGCTGCTCAGAAGCAAAACGAAGAAGAATGCTAGAAAAGTCATCATAGTTTTAACTTCTTTGCTGAAGCTTTTGATGACCTGTCATCTCTGCCTCGCTTCATGCCCTTCAGGTCAACCGAAAGAAAAGGCCTCCGGCTCACAAATGGTACTTTCTTCGATGCACCATTGATGTCATAACCCGCATGAGATTTTTTGTTTTTCATCTTCTTGTTTTTTGTAGTGGCGACTTTGTCAAGCATGCCATGTTTACCATACTTCTGAGAAGCCAGATGATAATCAATCTCTTCTCTGATTTTATTTACTTCTTTGGGGTGTGATGTGTTGTTGGAACTATAAGCAAGGAAAGACTCCTTTCGGGAGGGCTTCGGTTCAAAGGATCCAAAAGTAGCACAAAATTCGTTGTAAGCTGATTCTTTCGACACTTGTTTTGACCTCCACTGATCAGGTCGATTAGCATACCTGTTACAGTATAACAAAGGAGAAAAGAGCATCAAATACAGCTGCACGACCTAATCACGACCCACAAAAACCATAAGCGAGTCCACAATAAAGAGAAGAAATTCAACGGTAGCATTATAACTTTGTTTGCTTAACTACATAAAACTCCCAGACACAAATATCATGTTGCATACCCATCAATATCTAGTCTCCTGAGCAGAAATGGGCCTTGCTTAGTCTTTGAGAGCTCAAGTTTAACAGCTAACAAATCTGATGCTATATCCTCCCTTAGTGATGCATTACTGGCGGTGAAACACTTTTCAACAGTAAAGGAACCAGATGAGTGCATTGCAAGCTCTCCAAAATGTCCTCGTAGCCTATAGATATTCAGCATAATCAAGTAAAAGAGGGAAATTAAATTGCTGTTAATAGCCAACTAGATTGCAGTTCCAGGACATCCAAAAAGCACATTAAATCAGATCAGGAATCGTAAAGTATTTGCATCACCAAAAGCACATAAAATCAGACAGCAGATAAAGACAGAAATGGACTTTCAAAAAGGAGTACAACCAAACATAACACTAGAACGTACTTCATAATTAGTCTGCGTTTAAGCTTTGCAGAAGCATTTGAGTCCAGAAAAGCTTCAATAACTCGTGCCCCTCCTCCATCTTTTGCCACTTCAATGACATGTTCAACTTCCATTGATGTTAGACTCGTAATATAAGGCTGTACAAACTCCTGCTAAATAAAATTACGGAGTGTTAGTATGAGAAATTGGGTGCCAAGACACCTTCTACACAACTCAATTCCATAATACGGACAAATTGGAGGCTCCTAAGTCCTAACTTGAAATGGTAAATCATGTTAAAAAGAAAAGAACTTCAAATTTTAAATTTCCGTAGCCAAATTATAACGATAACCAGGAAGTAGAAAAGGAAGAACAGCTCCATTTTGTAGCCACTGGCAAGAAAGAGTCAACCAGAACCAGACCAATTAACCAATGTAAGTGGAACTTATTGTTCTTTTGCTCCCTAGAAATAAATGACATGAGGTACAAATCTCCTTTAGAGTACACAATTGCGAGCTTGCCAAAAAAAAACAAAAAGAAAACCACCAACGTACACTTCGAAATCTGAAAATTGCTTGCAGAATAAGTGAACCCATGACATGTATCTTAGTATCGCTGGGAAAGTTCCAATAGGCCTTGTCCCCACAGGCAAAGTAACTATCAAGAAACAGAATTCGAGGAATAATGCATCCTGGACCCTCATTTGGCAAACATATTGCAGCAGCAAGGGCCTCACAACACTGCCAAACAACCAGGAAAAGAAGGAAAAAATTAACATGACATGATAAGTCATAGTATGCAAGTATCAACCTCCCCATCTAATTCAAATCATGGTAGAGATCGTTTAAATTTATCCCTGGTTAGCTGTTTAGAATTTGAATCTTGCAAGTATAATCAAGAAGAAAAAGGGTGAACTAAACCTTTTGTTCATGAGTATGAAGCCTTTGACTAGCTGCAAAAAGAGAGGCAATGACTCCCGACCGCCCCATTTCAAGAAGATCACTAAATCTTGAACCAAGTTCCTCCCAGATCAAGTCCATCTAAAAAGTCAAATGAGTCAACATATGGAAAAGGTTAACTAACTGTTGCATATGAAAGCATATTCATTATATAAATGTCTGACGACCAAGCAAATATTTGAAAAGTAGACATATTTGAATACCCAACAATGTCAAACAGTATGAAGCATTTTTAATCTTCGTAAACATACAATGTCCTGGCACATACTTGGTCAGGATCTCTTGCACGAGAAACTAAAGCTTGAACAACAAAGTTGCCACAGTGATGAGATGAAAGCTCGAACAATGAATTTCTGAAAACTTTTCCGAGCATTTTATCATACAAGCTGTCAGGAGTCACATCCAAGATTACCTGCACATTTGCAGCAAAACTTAGGTATCTATAGAATCTATATCCACAAACAGAGACCACAATACTACAACAATGCTATGTATAAAGAGGATACACCGTAGGACAGCTATGCAATGTGAATATTATTACAAAAACAATAGCTGCAAAAGCAGGAACCATTCTTTATGGAAGTTCAAACCTACAGAAAAGTAAGACAGCATTTTCCTATAATTGTCAGCGGAACAATTTAGAACAAAGGATGTGTTTCATGTAGTAGAACTCACATGCGGAAGGTGAGGTACTAGGTTTCCCAAAATGGCACCATTACAACAGAATCTATGTCAAGTACTTGGACACAAAATTTTCTACAAATTTATTTGGTTAAATTGCAAATGTATGTTTGAGAGCATATATATCATTTGAAT
The DNA here is from genome assembly GCA_026413575.1 of Erythroxylum carthagenense. Classification (NCBI taxonomy): domain Eukaryota; kingdom Viridiplantae; phylum Streptophyta; class Magnoliopsida; order Malpighiales; family Erythroxylaceae; genus Erythroxylum; species Erythroxylum carthagenense. The sequence continues at coordinate 17,652,623 of JANZLD010000001.1, forward strand.
GAATCTTACAACATTGATTCAATCTACAATAGACAAGAACTTACTTGAACTAAGAATTTATGATATGAAAACAGCAGGAAAGGACTGATTTTAATTTGGAATGATGTGTAATTTTTGTGAAACAAAATGTTCCTCACCTCCATCAAGTGACTAAATGCAGTTTCCTTCATCAGTTCCACAATGGCATTTACTCCTGTTTCTATGAAGTTCCCTTCTAATACACTTACATTTTGTAAGCCAAGAATATTTGGAATCACTTGGAATAACTCTTGATCATGCTTAGCTAGCAATTTCAGAGCTGTCTGTAAACAGAAAACTATTAGCAGCTACAAGGAACACAAGTTTTATGTAAGTGAAACTCCACACAACAAGAAGTGACCATGCAAAGAGTCCTGTTACATGACAAACAAATAATTTCGAACGGTAAAAACATATAATGTAGACTAATAACAGAAGAGAAATATCCAAACGTGCCTGCAAAACCAAACTGCTATACTGATCAAGTTGCAGGATCTTGACATCATTTCTGGTACATTGTAACATTTCTGACACAACAAATTTTAGTAAAGTAGGAAATTCCCGATGAAGATGTCGTGAATCATTCCCAGCCAACCGAGATGCCCCAAGGTTTAAACGCTCTGCCAGAATTGATGACGGCTTTCTCCCATGAAACTCAGGGGAATCTAACGGTACTCCTCCTAGAAGACACAGAAGACTTCGAAGAACATGAGACCCATAACGGTTGCACATAATATCAACTGGATTGACAACAACTACCTGCTAAGAATAAAATAATCAGTGCTCTTGTTATGAATTACATTTTTCATCTTTTTCTCCTTAAAGAAGAAAATATGAAATGATTTCATTTAAATTTCGCTACAGTAAACGATTCCATAAACTGCAGCTGTTACAATCATCTAAGCTTTCACAGAAACACTACAAAGTAAACAGCAATAAAAAGTGAACCATACTGATAAAAACCAGAAAGAATGCATTTAACATTTGTTTGCGCACTTGGGTTTACAGGTACAATAAATAAAACTCATCTTGCCATGAAAACAACAGATATGAGTAACTTGATACCTTGCATATCATAGAAAGAGTATCTTCAATGACCGAATAGGCTTCATTATCTTCAAGATGAATAACTAAAGACTTGAGTGCTGTTTCAGCAACATGAGAACCAGACCTATCCATTGCAATCAAAGGGAAGACTTTCCCACAGCCTCGAAGAAAACCACAGAGGTGGTCCACATCACAGCCCTCAAGGAGGGCTTGCAAAGTATGACTTAAAATGTAATCAGTTGCCAATTCGAACTCTTTCCCTCTAGCTTCTTCAAGAGCATTGCCACATATAACAGCCCGCTCATCCAAGTCAACTTCCTTGCTTTCAAAAAGATTCCAAATCTCTGAAAAGTACTTGGCTGTGTCCGGATCAACCTGTTTTCTACATGTCTTACTCAAGTCACTAACAATCCCATAGGAGCCACAACAAAAGCCACAAGAAAGGAACAACAGAGTAGCAAGACAAAAACTTATGTATTTCATAAGAGATACTGGCGTATAATGGCCGACATACCTGACAATTATTGGTTGTGACTCTGATGCATATCGATGCTTGAAGGATGTTTTTGGTCTCACATCTGCATCTGTTGCCAGTCCAGAAACTTTTTTGTTTTTATCAAAACCCAAACATTCCCCCTTGGCTTTCCTATCCATACCCTTTTTCTTTTTCCCTTGTTTATATAATCTATCTTCCTCAGCCATTGAGCTAGTCTCCACTAAATAATGGCTTCAATGCCACTAAACCAACAGAAACCTTACAACTATCAGCAGCAACACTTCCCTATAACAAAAACGAAAAGGAAGGCCAGGAGAAAATAAATCAGAACTAAATAGCAGTTGGCGAAAATAAACAACCTGATCCTGGTAAAGGCCACAACAGGAGATAAGCAAAAAGACTAGAAAGCTACAAACCCTAAACACAATGTTCTAGTGAAACAACAATCTGACGCCAAACTCAATGAACAGACAGATACTAACAAACAAAAACAGACCCAGAAAAACAAAACAGGTGAATAAACATGAGAAGCAACCGAAAACACAAAGCTCCAACTCCAAATTATAACACCTAATCCTAATCCACGTAAAAGCTATCATTAAAAAAAAACACTTGACAAAAAACACGACGCAGGCAAGAAACAAAAGATCAAAAAGTAACGACCTTGCAAAAGAAAAAGCATTCAGACCATGTGAAAAGTTAGAGAACGCTAGAAACCATGAAACTAGTTTATGAGAAATTAGGTCTTGCCTTAAAAATATGGGATAGGAAACACAAAAGAGCTTCAGATTATGAAGCCAGGGGCTTGAAATTGAAAGAGCGGCGGAAGTTAAACCACAGCTGCTGTTCCGTTGCTTAGAGTCAGGGTCAGGGGAGGGACATTAGTAATTTAACAAAATAATTATAAAATCACTCAATTTCTCCTTAGGTTGGGCCTTTGATATTTTATATATATATATGTGTGTGTGTGTGTACGTCGAGGGTCTACGGTCACTACTACTAATCTTTGTTTTTCGTTTAGTGGTTAATTGGAATATAATAATAATAATAATTAAAAAAATGTGAAAGATGTTATAAAAAATAAGAAATAATATAGTGTACTACTAATTGTAGATGCACCATTTCATAGTTAGTGTACATATGGATTGGTTTGGTTTTACCTAACACAAGAATGTAGTA
>JANZLD010000001.1:17716262-17735328 GCA_026413575.1 Erythroxylum carthagenense
GGATCTGGTGGTGGGACCCCCAACCGTGAGGTTGAAATCCACCCAGATCCATGGGTCCGGTGGTGGGACCCCCAACCATAAGGTTGAAATCCACCCGGATCCAACAGAAGCAATCTTTTTACTTCATCCAAATTCGTGATTATCATTAATAGATTCCCAATTTGATGCAATCTCCACTTTTCATCTCTCAAAACAAACAAATATTATTTTTCATATTTAAACACTAAAATAGATCCAAAACAAAGGAGATAATATTAAATAATATATGAAGATAACATCTTATCCCTCCCATGAAGTTAAATTGCTGCATATTATGATTCTCTCGTCTGTATAGGTTGCATCCTTGCTAAATTGCTTTGGATGGAGAGAAAGAGGCAGCTGTTAGGCCGTTCTTAGTGAGGTTTTCGATCTTAGCCTACTATGCTGTCACTAAATTTGCGACAATCATTCTTTTTGGATCTTGGAAGGTTGACTATTGTCTAAAGACAACTATTGTTCACCATCTCTTCGAACAAATCATATGTCGCTTGCATTGGTGGTTATGAAATTCCTTAATGATAGGCGTTGAACCTTGGTTTCATGAAGTTCATAAAGGTCCTTTGCTCTTTGTGATGTATTTCCTCCACCATCGTTCTTTTTATCTCTTTTTGGCGATTAACTATTCAAATTCCTCATTCTTGCCTTATGATATCTAGATTGATGTGTCTTCTACTTTCCATCCAAAGTCTCTCTCTCTCTCCCTCTCTTTTAAATTTCTTGTGAATGAGTACTGCAATTATAAGAAAGGGTAACAATTCCTTAAATCAAAGGAATTCAAATCATCCTAAAGCTAAATTCCCAGGCAATGACACCAAAGAAACTTGTTAAGTAAGTTTTATATCTAATAAAACTCTCAATACCCACAAGTATACGGATCATATCTTGTAGTATTAAAAGGTATTGATCCCACAAGGAAATATGTAAAACGATTTGCACCTAACTTTGTCTAAGGCATTAGAATATGATTTGAATGAAAATAATAACAAAAATTAAAAAATTGAATAAACCAAGCAAATAAGCAAATAATAAGTGAGCTGACAAAGTAATTTAGGGTTTTTATTAAGGATGAATGCTTAGGATTTATTCTTTCATTGCTTTGTTTCCTTAACCATGATTGATCCAATTATGTATCTATCCTAGATTTTTTAAGGTATTGATTGCTCTTTTGCGAGATATAATCAATTAATCCTAATTGAATCCTAAAATTTCAAATTTTAGAATCTCTTGATTAATAAAACTTTCCTAACGTTTTCAATTAAATATGAAGTTATCTATTGGACAATTAATTTTTCACACAAGATCTCTCTTCGTAGGATTATTAATTTGATAATTGTGTGACTTATTAAACTATCAACTCTCGTTGTGCAATCTAATCTGATTACTTTTGGCTCACTCTCTTTATTTGTTGTCAAAGTATGAGCATGCATAATTATCCCAATATCAAAATTTGTATTGAATCAATAATAATCAAAATTACAAAAAAAATTCAGAATAAACCCTAATTTGGAAATCAGAAGCTCATGAACATAATAAACATCTTGGAATTCAGTTTAAACATCAAGTTTGATTGAAATAACAAAAGGAAAAAAAGAAAAACTTTGTTTGAAAAATGAATTGGTAGTGGGTTTAATGCTCTTATAAAGCTGGAAATTATATCAAAATTTCATGATACTTCTACTGAAAGACATTTAGGATATACAAGAAGTTGTAAATGCATTTTCACAAGAATAATATAGTAAAGGATATAAGGGAGTTTGTTAAAAAAAAGTGAAATCAACATAATAAATATGAGAGCAAAAGGTTCAAATTAGAGTCAAACATTTTTACCAAAATTTAATTTAAATTCTCACAACTCATTTAAAAATAACCTTAAGGTTTCCCAAACATTAAAAACCTCAGTTTAAAATTTCCATTATAAAAATTACATTTGACATATTTTATTAATTTTCTATGGGTTACTTGCCACATGTTTATCCTATCTGGCAAATAATTAAAAAATGAAAGTCTTACTTTTGCAATGTAGCAACCGTTTAGGGAATTTTTGGCATTGTTCTTGTGAATTTCCCAAAGGCAGTTCACAATATTGCTATTGTAGTCATTGTTCTTGGGTTAACCTCAAGTTTCTTTCATCAAAGGCATAAACATTTGTCCCCACAGCCACAGTTGACCTTCTAGTAAGAATACGTTTGGGAGACATGTAGCTTAATGTTCCTGCAAGCTCTATTGTCGAATGATGAGTTTGTTCACTTATTGTGATGGTACAAGTCAGGCCGAAATTCCTAAGCTTTACGTTGAAATTCGGATCCAACATTAATATTGCTAGATTTGATGCCTCAGTGACTTACTCACTTCTCACACTTGTTGTGCCCCTTAGGTTATCACACTGACCTTCTTTTACTAGCATAGGGTCGACACATATTTGCTTCTTCGAATAAGTACTTTTCTAAGCTTTCGGTAGGCATATACTCGTAAACAAGAAACAATTTTTGTTTTTCTAGCACCAGCTAATGGTAGTGAGTTCAGCTATGAACTCTTGCTTTCCTTAAGTTAATTTTTTTTAACCCTTTTGATAGCCACCTGAGTTGATAAGTATGATGGTGAATGACATAGAGGGTTGTAAGAAGGTCAAGAGGATTACCAATGGAATAAAGAGGATTACCAATGGAATAATGGGAATCACTATAACGGTGAATTGAAAAATGGGTTCATATCTATAAAGGGTGGATTATGGAGTGATGGGAAGAGGAACGATGATTGTTGGGGAAGACAGAAAAACAATGCTAGACAAACTCAAACGTTGTCGTATGGTTAGCTTGGTCAATTCATGCGTTTAACAAGTAGGTCCAGTCTAGACTAGTCCAAGTTTGGGTTCTTTGCCAGATGGGTTAACGTCTAATTTGACCTTGTTGCCTAAATATGAGATCCTACCTTCTTGTCGGCTGTTACAACCTTTAAATATTTTATATCAAATATAGATTTTATTGAAGAGTTGCTAAAATTTGAAGGGAAGAGGTCACTATGATAATAATTATTGATTGTCTCAGTAAATATGCACACTTAATGACATTACCTCACCCCTATTCACTATTAAATGTGGCAAGACTATTTGTAGATTAAGACTCTGATGTGATAATTAATAGATTATATTAGCTGTTGGTTGATTCTATCAATAATTAACTGACAGTGGATTAATATAGTTAATTTGACCGGCATATAATATTAGATATTTATTTAAAAATATTTGGTAAATTAACTATTTACTATTACCAATTACGTGTAAGATAATTTACAAGAACATAACTTAAAAAAGATTTATAAAGACATAAGTATTATATTGGGCATTTCCCGATTCCCTGTCCATGTAATATACTCTATCATTTTAGTTGTCTTTATGATTACTTTCAAAGTTAAAGGTTGATATATATAATAAGATGATAACTCTTTGTATATTCGGACTCAAATTTGATATTAATTCAACTTCAAAAATTAAAATTAAAATATTAAATTTAAATAATAAATTGATTATCTATATCTTCATCTCTTGGAGTAATTTATAATAACTTTTTAATATAATAATCTTTTAGTTCCTTAATTTTTCAGTCTCTAGAAAAAAAAAAACACTTCTTATAGAAGAGTTTTCAAAATCAATGGATTGAGTTCAACTTGCCAATTCAATCAATTGATTGTCAACCATAATTATCAACGATTTGAGATCATCAAAGAGCGAAAAATCCTTCAATGCGTCAAAAAATAGTTGGTAAGCTATTTACCAAACGAGTTCCAAGATATACGGGATGCTTCAAGCGACAGCCCTATTTGTATAAATGTATTTTGGCAGGAACTTTTAAAATTCAAGGCGATAACTTCGCAATTTTCAATTGCTTATTACCCTCAAATTGATGAGTGATTATCCCTGTAATGGATACACTGACTTCCACTGATAGGGTTGGTAGTACAGTACGAGCTATCATTCAACCATTTAAGTGACAATGCTCACCACCTCTGCACGTACATTATTTAACAAACTATTTTACACTGGATCAAACACTTGAAGATAGAAAAAAAAAAGCTTTGTAATTGGTAAAAGCTCATAAGATGAAATAGGTGACGAACTAAAAGGAAGTTCAATATAAGAGAATTGAGTATTTGTCAAGTTTCAAGCTTACTGATAAAAAAGTGTGCACAAGAAGGTCCACTACAAATTTGTCTCCTTTACATTTTAGTGTCGTAGCTTCATCGCAGTTGGCGGAAATAACAGACGATTCACCGAGTTTCTTTAACTATTTTGGAAAGTAGGGTGATAAAACGAGGAACTCAGCCTACGATGCAAGTACTGATCTACCGGTCGAGGGATATCGACAATAATCATCTTGGAAATTCTTACACGACTTAAAATAACAGAATTCTAAAATCAACTTTATGTTCAAGGATGCTGAAGAGGGACGTGATGACACACGAGAAAGAAAATGAGCTAAATGATGTCATCATTGAGGGGAAATGAACTTCCAACTTTTTAAGGGGTCATCAATGGTGGTGGAGAGATGGTCATGTGTTAGCAAACGTGTTGTATGTTACGTATATGGACAAAGACAGATTAGGCGCCAAATATGTTGCTCCAATCAAAAGAAAAAAGAAAAAGAACTGCAGAAGTTGTACAGGTTGCAACACTAATTACATTTTCTTGTACAAGTGCTTCATGAGGAGGCCATCCAATATCATCCTTCTCATTGATTCCTGCGGCTTTAATAGCCTTGTTCTATCATCTTCTAACAATTAATTATACTTCCCCTGGTCAAAACTATATATCTCCTACCAAAAAGAATTAAGTATAAGAAAAATAATGAGGAGGGGAAAAATAATGTGCAAAGAGCATAGTGGATGTACAATCACAGGGGGTAGCATATCATTGAACTGAAGTCCCACCTGGGATGTTTTCTTCACCAACTTCAGCCTGTGATTTACTTGTCACTGTGCATGGAGGGGACCACTGATCTGGAACCATCAAAAAGTAGGTAGTCATAGCTTTCCTGAACCTTTTCTTATATTGCTTTGGAGAAATAACTGTTGGAGATAAATTCGTATTTCCACCAAGTATTCTCGAAGCCTTGACCCATGTTTCCAGGTGCTTGTCCCATGTATACTGTCTCATGAAATCAATGATCCCAAGAACTAATTCATGATTCTCTTCGTCCACTCCAACCAATAAGGAGTAATCCATTACATCGATTGACTGCAATTGGCATAAGAACATAAAATTAAAATGGACAGCAGAGATTATATGAATTCTGTGTGATTATATGACTTCTGTGTGCTTAGGTATCTATATCCATAAACAAAATAGTGTGGTCCTAAGTGAAACCGGACATGCATGCCCGTCCTAAACTACTTTGTTTCACCAATCTTCAACATCCCACCACAAGACCCACCTCACTTACTAGCCTGCCCTCCACAAAAAGGAAACAAAAAATCGTATATTAAGGCAACATGGCACATATAGATGTAGATGCACAGTCAGTCTGTTGGGTAATTACCGCAAGAAAAGAAGTATCATTCCAGACAGCTCTCTCCAGTAACCTCTTTGCCTTGTTTCCCACAAAAATGGGAGAAGTTGGCATTGCTTCAATTAAGTTCTGATCTAGCAGAACTTTGTTGCTCCCACTAGAATCAGGATTGTATCGTGATCTAGAAGATCCCTTTAGATCGTAAAGGCGGGTCACATTCCTTCCAAACAGAAGGTTCTCCATTACCAGAACATCAATCTTGGTTTCTCTCCCACCTTTTAAGTGCTTAGAGGTTACCTGGCAGTAGCCAATGATAGATAAATGAATCCGGGCAAGGTTTCATAATCTTCAGTGAATACTTCAATACAAAATATCTATTAGAGCTCACAAAATAATTTAAATGATAATCCCAGACAAAAAGTAAATTTTGAAGAAGTGAAACTAAATTAAACAACCAACAATCTACCCTTGTTTGTACTTTAGTGCCAAAGAATTAAGCACCTGATATATCCCCAAGATCTTTGCCAGGCATGTTGGACATCTTGAGCTAATTGATTCAGAGAGATACTTGAAGTAACCAGGACCAAATTTTATAAATGATTCCAGTTCTGTCTTTGTGACTTGTTTGATAATAAAGCGATCATCCAAGGTTTTTGCAAAGAAGACATTACTTTTTCCACCTTGAGCTCCCCACTTCTTACAACGGCTAAGAGACCTTATAAAATCAAGCTCAGATGGGCAGCATATCCTCCTTAAGGCATCAAATCGCTGTGCGTAGTAACAAGTTACAGAATACTTCACTTTACTAGTAGGGCCAACATCTCCAAATGAAACTTTGACATGCATAGCTTTTGTATAACTGAGTGGGTCTAAGATCAATGAGCTACGAGATCCAGTAACAGATAAGAAGCTGTCATCAGAAGGACCAAAGCTTTTATAACTAGCTAGAGTGAGTTCATCAACAGAATGGAATGAATGGGAAGAGACTGAATCCAATAAATTCATAGAAGCACTGAAATCCCCACTGTCTTTCATTTTCTCCAGATCATCATTCAGTTGGCCATGGTACTCTGGTGACATCAAAGCATAAGCTATAATACTAGTGGGTTCATCATCATATACAGGAATTACAGTGTCATTTGTGCCCACAGGAAGTAATAGTCTAGCACTGCCTTCAAACTCCAACTCCCTGAAGGACGAAACAAAGACTGGATTGTAGTCACCCAATGTATCAAGCTTCGCTGAGTTTGTTATAAAATTCTTGTTGAATGATCGGTAGAAGTTCAAGAAAGGCATTTTTAACCAACTTGTATAATCTTCTGTATTGTCATTGCCCTTGGTGGATATTGCAGTTGGAAGGGAGTAGCCAAACTTGAGCCCTTTCTGGTCTTCCATGTAGCCCTCCAAATCTGCATGCTCTGGCTCCACAACTTTGGTTGAAGAATCTGCCGCAGTCGAATCAAAATGAGCACTACCATCATTCTTTGGTATCCCAATTCTGCGGTGATTATCACCTGTCCATGCAGCATCAAGAGTAGCGGACAAATTTGCCATGATAGCAGCCTGATCCTCAAACGAAGTCCCAGAAATATTGTTGCTGGATTCCAGAGTGACTGAGTTATCAGATAAGGATATGGCAGCAGAAAGTTTAGCTTGATCTTGTCTCAAATGATCAAGATTGCCATCAATTTCTGTTTCTTCATCAAAAGCATCTGATCCATCAGTGTTGCTATTAAATTCTCCTTGCTGTTCAGTTTTAATAAAAGCTTCTGGATCAAGTGGCCGAGAATCATAATGTGTAAAATCTTTTTCTAGAGCATCAACCTCGTGAAGCTTCTCAGTATTAGAAAGTCGTTTTCCTTCATATTCAGCGGTTGAAATGTTTAAACCATCCTGAATACTGCTGTTGTGTATACTAGCAGCATAAATTAGGCGATGGTCCCACATGTAAGACTGAAAAAGTAACTGTCTCCTTAGTCTATTGATCTCAAGTATGTCAATGGCAGATTGGCTTTTCTTTGCTTCCCTGTTCAATATTTTCTGAAGCGACTCCTAAAACAAATATCGCATAGGATTATATTGTGATATTAAAAACAGATCATCGAATACAAAAGATTTTCTCTTTCTTTCTTTCTTTAATCTTATCAATATCAATCTTGAGAATATGATGACGGTCAAGCATCAGAGTCATTCAAGATTTTGATTAACTGCTAAAATACGCAAAATGAAGCGGTAGATTTAAGATGGTAGATCTTACTTTGATGTAGTGCAGAGAGTGTAGAAAATTAAACTAATCATGTTTATCTTAAAGTTGTTGTCAAATACAGGGAAGATGGCAAAGGAAATGCTGCTTAGACTCCCAATTCATGTGCATGCATAAGCTATTTTCCTTCTGTATTGTATAACAGTTAATTATGTAAAGACTAGAAACAAGTAAAAGACACACGCGCACACAAACACACAACACAAAGAGAGAGGAGTATTCGAAAACTGAATGCCTTCTGGCTCATTTGGGAGAAGATTTCAAAGACATCCTCCTTCCACCAGGGTTTTAATCTTGGTGGATCCTTTCCACTTTCTGACAAACCAAAAAAGAAAGAACAGAAATAAAATTAATGCCTCACCTCAAATTCTGCCTTTTCCTTTTGTAACATTAATTCAAGTCCTGCAATTTGACGTCTTGTTTCAGTTTTCATGCCACTGTTTGCTGACGCAGCACTAGATATTTTATCTGCAATTTGACTTAGAGCATTGAGTACTTCAGAAAAAAGAAGCTCTGCACGATTGACTACCTGCCAAATTAGACAACTAAATTACACACAAGCAGAGAGATGGAGAAGGATATATCATTAGAAAATGGAAGTAGTCATCACAGTACCTCATCAGTCTCTTTCTTTATCCAGTCCTGATTCTCAAAGTTAAAGTCAAGCTTTGCACGTGGAAGATAGACAGAAAGAACATTAATTGATGCATACCGAAAACAAGCAACCATATTCCCAAATCTGCCAGCATGTAAAAGACAGCTAGTGAGCGAAGTATTCAAAACCTGAATGGTTTAATTTTTTATTTTTCCATCTTTTGGGATGAAATATGGGACCTTTTCATCTGTGTAAATTAAATACCGTTAAGTTGATCAACTCCATAACTTGAGAACATTCATCAAATAATCTTACGTTGTAAGGCATAGATCATATGATTGCCATGATCTCCAAGAAAGAGAAAACCAGATTAGGGATAAATTTTGTGCACTTAAAAATAACAAGGTAAAGAGATGATGGAAATACCCATAGAAACGAAGACAATCCCTGTGCAGAGAATGACCACAACTTGCCACTCTGCTGGCAGCCGCATGGTTGGAAAAACTGAGCTCCAAGAACTTCCCAAAAGATAAACCCCAAGCAGCATCCGACATTACAACTCTTCGTGTAGCAGGAGGGAAACCATTGGTCCGAGGGCATTTTAGGCATCTATGCCACATCCAGATCTTCCCATCCTTTTCTCCTGGTAGAAGTATTTCTGATAGCTTCTTAACCGATATAGTTAGTGTGCCTTGTCGATGCGTATAACAATGAACATGTGCTTCAGATGGCATATCACAGGATGGACAAGCATAATTCTGACAAAAAATGGTCTTTTCAGTTTGAAAATGAAATTCCAAGGAACCTAAGATTTGAAATATTAAAAAAATAATAAAAAGAAGCTTACCTGATCAAATAAATGGTCACGCAAAAACCGACCCAAAGGTTTGTCACAATTACCATAGTATTTGATTCGAAAGAGGTGGGATCTCTCACAGACACTTCCCTTCCACACACATCGTGAAGATAAGGAAACCAAAATGCTCTGATGATCTGAAGGAGATGGAGGAAACTCTTCCTTTAATGGTCCTGAGTCCTCAAAATTATTATGAACGTTACTATCTAATTGTGAAGACACTTTTGAACTATGTTGCTGAGTTGCAGCGATCTCACAGAGATCATTTTGGGAAGGATTTGCTTCAACTTTCTTCAACAATTCACATCCCTTAAGAGCAAATTGGTCAGTCGTAGTAGCTACACCACGGTTTACGGCAGGAATTTCTGGCACAAAAGAACTTCCAGATCCTTCTTTTGTTGCAGTGTAACTATGGTAAGAATCTGTACCAAAATTGATTCCAGATGGAACAGTATCAAGAATTGTTGTCAAATTGATAAAAGAAGAGGTACATTCTGGGGATTCAGAACTGGGGCCATCAGTTGGCAGTTCTCCTTCAACTTGATTGAAAGAATTGTGAATAGCTGAGGCCAGACATGTAATAGGAATGCTATTGGATCTCTGTGGTTCACCACTAATTTCTAGTCCTTGAGGCTTTTCATTGGTGGAGAGAGTGAAACCAGGTACAGTTGATATGGATCTTTCAATGGTTGATGACTTATCCGGAAGTGCCACAGTGATTGGAGAGATCAATGGCAATTTAGGTAGAGAGGCACCTTCATCAGCAAGAAAAGATGTCTCCAAAGCCAAATGATATGCTGCAAAAACTCCATATTGAACCACATGTTTTACTCTCTTCAACTCATCAACATTAGCACCTCTAAGTAAAATCTGTTCAAAATGAAAATATAAGTTGTTAAATGCAACTTTGACGCAAGTCAATCCACATGCCAAAATGATAAAGAATTATAATTTATGCAAACTGATGCATGCACTCCAGTCATTCATACGATTAACTATAACAGTTGAGTGACTTACAGTAAAACCTAGTGGCTTTGGGCAGCCTTCAAAATACATCAATGTCTTCACTGTTTTTTTACCTCCCTGTCCAGCAGTACCCAGATATTCTGAAAACTTCTGTACATGGAATGTATCACAGTGACCCAACTTCGGGGAAGAGAGATGATCAACTGAAGGGACTATCTGAGCACCTGTGCAGCGTGCTAATCGCTCTAAAAGTGGCCTCTTGATATTCAAAACAAGAGATATGTCTTTAGCAAGTAGGTATTCCTGCGCAAATCGAGAGACTGATCTCTCTACTAAGAGGACATTAGGGTGGTGTGCATCTATCCGTGTCACTGCCATCTTCAAGTGGTCCATTTCCTTGATATTGAAAACAGAAAATGAGAATGAAAGAGGATAAGTATTTCAAGTAGATGTGGGAAAAGTTCAAGTACAAAGTAGCGAGTAGGAAATAAATGCACAAGGACTGAATTCGAAATAAGAGAAAAACAAGTGTCTGTGAAAGGTGAATTTGTTTTCAAACCTGCTGTAACAAAGTATCAAAACTTGATAAGTGATTAGTAACACGCTGGTATTCAAGCGCCCCTCCAAGAATCAACAATCGAGGTTTCTCTATTTTGGATATCATTCGACGATGAGCCACATTCTTCTTACAAACAACTCCTTTGATCACAACACTATAGGAAAAGGAATCATGATTAACTTGATGAACACACACACATACATGGAATTATGCACAGTGAGATTTTAAAAAGATGAGCAGATTAAAGCAAGGATAAGTATGAAACTAAAAACATGTGTTCTGTAATTTCTAAAATTACTTCAGCAATGAAAAAGTTTTCCATTTCAAGTTCTAGGTCTCTAGAGAAGAAAAAGTATGCTTCTTAGATAGCCTCTAGGCAAAATTTTCAACTTAAGCAACTGCTGCAATCAGCAAGTGCAAAAGGAAAGTCTACTCCATTGTGAGATGTATCAATTTCAGACTCATATCCTCATTTATTTTTCTTTATAAGTAATTGTTTTTCCTTTTCATGATCACATAATTTTTTTCTTTAAGGTTTAGCATATTACTGATCATTCTTCAATTAAATTCGAGGATAATCTGTGTTAGAATTAAACTAGGGGAGACTAATTGATGCTACTTATTTATCAGCAACCAAATGAAAAGTGCAAATATGGAGCAGATGCCACTTGAAAGTGATTGATCAAGTTTTTATAGTTTTCCTGATATAAATAATAATGGAAGTTCCAACTCAAGATTGACCAAGAATGTAGACAGGCACGCAATCAACTATCTAATATATCAGAATATAAATTATAGTAGCAATTACCTCTCATTGCGGTGTCCAGAAGCAATGCATTTTACTTTAACATATCCACCGGGGTCCATTCCTCCTCCAGTACTCGTATCTGGTTTTAAAAGTGTAGCAGCCTCCCAAGACAGAGATGTGACGATCTCCAACCAGCTGTCCTTGTCATTTTCGTCACCCAAGGGAACATTCTCAACAAGCAAAAGCTGTGCTACCAATGCCCTAAAATGCCCATCAACCACATTCTTCATGACTTGCTTCTGCTCCTCAGTTGATTTATCTTTATTGCGAAAATCTCCACTTCCAAAGCTGCTCGATGCACGTAAACATCCCCACTCTCCTGCAGAATCCCCCTCATAACAATCATCATCGTCAAACAAGCCAGCTTCTCTCTCATCCTGTTCATCCTCTGGTTCAGGTGGGAGCCAGAGCAATCCATTGCTTTCAAAATCAACAGGTTCCATGTTATCATCTTCACCTGGATACATAGAGGACGGTGGTTCACATTCAGCATTGATATCATTATCATCCTTTATCCTAGAGGGCGATGTTCCTTCAGAACCCTGCGACCCACAATTATGGTTCAACAAAGCACTGCTTGTACCTTTGGACTCAATAGTTTCCCCATCAAGATGGACTTTTTGTGATCCATCATCAGTGCACAAGTCATCAAACTCTAACTGACTATAGTAGTCATTGACATGAGGAAAATGTTTTGTCTCAGAATCAGAATGATATATCCCATAATCATCCTCATCCTCATCATCACTCCTAATGCAAAAGAAAAGTCAAGCATTAAACAATAGAACTCAAATAATAAACAATATAATAGTAGTTTCTTCATATACTTAGAGATGTATGTGTGAATGTGCCAGTGTTTCCAGATATCAAGTTATTTGTTTCTGGTGAACACCCAAACAATAGATGAAGATTGAACTTAACAAAAATTTTATTAGACCTGTTCATTGAGAATGAATATTGATGGGAAGACTGATATCCTCCATCAGCAACAGGGATATTGCTTCTCTTAACTGCAATTTCCCCGGGCTTAACTGTTGTATTCTCCATTTCAGATTTTTGAGCAGGATTGGGACCTGAACTGCAATAAGTTTGTTGATAACTCCCAACTGAGTATGCTCGTGACCCAAGGGTTAAGCTACTAGTACTGCTAGCAGTCCCACTAGAGATGCTACTGGTCAAACTTGCTCCTGAAGGTGAACTGCTAAGATCCAAGCTGGGAAGCTCAGTTACATGATCAAAGTAAGTAACGCCTTTCTGCCATTGCTTGAAACAGTAATTACACACCCGAATCTTCTCCCACTCGTCCTGTGCTTTACTTGGATCACCAGACGGAACCAGAAAGGAATTAGCTGTACACTTGGCACAGAAAATTCGACCACAGAGCCGGCAGTGATGTCTGCGGTTGAAAACTGTAAACTGGGAATCACAATCGTAGCATACCCTACAACTCTGATCGGGCATCCAAAAATCCTTTGAAACACTAGGCGGCTCAGGCCGCCAAGGAACCCACGACTTAAATATGCCAACTAGCTCAGATAATGTCTTATCAGGAGAATCCATCTACACACTTTCCTTACAGTCCCGTTCATTATGCTATACTCATTTCCCACTCTTAAGAAACAAAATCAAGGTTTCAACTTGAATCAACAAAATTAATCCTCAGAAAACTAATTAATCATAATCAGCTACTGCAAGTCAGACCTTCCAAGGCTATATAAACAGCATCCATGGATCGTCTACTATCCTATATTCCTAACGACCTTTAGAAGTCGTAAACTCTTGATCTCCTCAATCATACACTTTGCAACTTTTAGTGCGAATGCATTGTATTTCTTCTTTTTACGACTCCACAAGGAAGCATTAAACCTAGCTACTCTACAAGCATCCAATCCACGAGCCTCGATAAGTTGCAGAGTGGCAAAAAAGTGAAACAAAAAAAACCACTGATTTCTTAATACCCAGAACCTCAAAACTGAATCAAACCATACAAATCATCACAATCACTAGAGTGGCGTCGAAAGATTGCTTCTTTCAAGAAACCAACTCACATCACCTATCTTCATGAGCTATTTCTGACAGAATCAATCTCCAACATCTATCAATATGTATCTTAGCCAACGAAAGGAACAAAATTTTCAACGAATTTTGGCTTGCAGATATCTGAAGAAACAAGCAATGTTACCTTGAGGACACGATCATCAACATGAACGACAACAATATCACAATCAAAAGATTTCCTTCCCCAACAGAATACTGCCACGTAGAGAACTAACCCGTGAAAGAGGGGTAGGTGGCGATCATGGCAAAAGCACGCCTACCCAGATAGCGATTCTTTCCAGTGAATCAAACGATTCAACACTTTGATGAAAATCATGATCCTTTTAGTTCTCGCTCTCCAAACAAGAAGTCCGCCCCATCTTAAGAAAACTAATAAAAGATTGCGGAAAGAACCAAATCAAACATAACAGCCCCTGAAATTAAATGAATTGTCTGGTGTTAACGATCATATAAATCTTTCAATTTCTATATATAATTTTCCATTCAGGAGCTAAAGTCAATGGAATATTTCTTTTTTTCTTCTCAACCCACAAAATAAATAGACCCCAATTTCCTGGTTCGACATGAACTTATAAATATATATATTATCCATTGATTTCTTTTTCATGTGGGACTGACGGAAACAAGTTTGGCCCTTTGTTAACGTGGGAGCCTGACATGTATGAATATGATTCACAGTTTCGCCCTCCACTGAAATCTGCTATTACCCTAATTAATTAAATAATTAACCAATCATTAATATTTTTATAAAAAGGTTCAAACTTTTTCTATTTATTATTAAAAAGATCCAAACTTTAATGGTTCATAAGGGGAGCAGATAAAAATAAAAAGAATCCATTTGATGATCAAACTATTTATTCTAATTTCAGCAGAAAAGAGGGGAACAGACATACGGAGATATAAATTGTATATGCAGACACGATGAATAGTTGGTATATTGTGTATCTATTTTATGCGTGTGTATATACAGATGTATGTAGGAATGTGTGTTGTGTATGATGTTGTCCATGTATTAATGATAGTTCGTGTTGGATTCGTGCACTCGGTGTTAGGTGGTTTTGAGTTTAGACCGTTGACCTCTGACAACTGTAACACAGTGTCAAGCAAATGTTGGGTGCTTTTGTCGTTCTTTCTTCGTTTTTTATTGGAGTACTTTCAAGTTTCGATGGATAAATCGACCATATGGGTTTTCGAAGTCACGATTTTTCTCCTGTTTTTTTTTATAATATCCTGTTAACGTTTTTTATGAAGAAGAAGAATGTAGAAGTTTTGCATAGCAAGCAAAGTTTTGTCGTATCCAACATAGATACCCTGTCTTCTTGGAACTTAAACCAACAAAGTTTAGCTGTCTTCGGGTATGATGTAACTTAACCCAAACGAAAGCAAGCTGGCATCACAGTTTTGCCAGTTTTGAACGAGTCATTGAGAGATTGGTCTCTTTCAGGTTCACATGTATTGGAGCACAGCTCTATGACAATTCTTCTGTTCCTTCCTCAGAGAGCCCATTTTTGAAGTTGTTGACGGTGCCAGACATGACCTCACTTGTAACGTTGACATTGGTTCACATGGAAAAGCGAAAAACAAACTTGTCTTTTTGCAGCTTCCGGAAATTGCATAAGGTCAATTCAATTATAGGTGCAGAAACTAGAGATAAACTGGGCCACCTGACATGGGTATATTAAACAAGAACCAAAGCCACTTCTTCAAGCTGGGCTTTGAAGGGAAAAGTCCAAGAGAACAAGGTAATGGTGCCTTAACTAGATAACCAAAACCCAGACATGCTTCATGACTTTTTATGCAATTTGTCAGGAACATTATATTTATATTTCTCCACCATCTGGCTTCTATGAATGCGAGTGCTTAGAACTTTAGTTCTCACCAGAGTCTAACTCTTGGGAGCATAGGAGACAGAGTTTCTGAAGATAACAAAAATGCAGAGGAACCCATGGCTCATCTTAGTTGAGACAAAATCCATTCAACATACAAATAAGTAATATTCAAGTGACAAGAGAGACACATAATCAAACCAGAGGTTCACTTTAGTGAAAATCTGATATTGAATAATTGGCAATCCGTAGGAACTATTGATAATTGTTATCAGGTACAGGTCGCTATACATGAATCTGGACAAAGTTGCTCTAGTGACATGAAAGCTTTAGATAAGAGTTTCCATTAGCACCCCAATTCTTTTATACGTGTTGATATTATCCCTTATTCATTTGTACGTAAGTTATTTAATTGTCGCAAAGCATTGTGGTTTGGTGGAAGAGGATGTCAGAACTCTCGCTTTTATCCTAACACTTGTCAATAACATCCAAGTTATGAAGGTGTTGCAAATGGAGTTTACACTGACTTTGATATACATATATTATGAAGTTATGAAAGATGATATAAATATATTTTATTTTAAATGGACATAGTAGAATCCGTGTCAGCAAGCAAATTCGGACTTGCGCTTCTCGTAAATACTTAGCCGTACTTATTATCACTCACGCGGCATCATCTTTCAGAGAACTTTCTTTTTTCTTTGGTTATTGGGAATTTAATTTATAGGTTTTCATTATCGCACGAACAAAAGATTAATAATGCCACGGTAGGTGTACATATAAGTAGATGAAGCATAAGCAGGTGTTTATTATATCAGGTTCCGGTGTATGTGTGTGCTGCTTCTGTGCGTAATCTGTAGAACTACACTGAAATGACCTGACGAAATCTCCACTTTGGAACAGTGAAAGCCCCATATGACGAGGCATTGATAAAGCGATTAGGTTCCTTTTGTTGATGTAGTGACTACAAACTCAGCAACTCTAAGTTGATGATATCTTTGTTTAATGAAAGAACAAAAGGTCAAGAGATAAAACAAAACCACCTGCTAAGTTTTCCTGACAAATGAATAGCCTTTCGATAGACAAAAACAATATATAGGACTATATATACAATATCAGTCAGGTGTCTTAAGTTCGACCTCATCATCCAGAATATAAAAAAGATTAATTTTACATAATCGACATATATTGCTTCTTTTTGTTCCGTAGTTGCATTATTTGAACCTAATGAAGAACGAGGATTTTAAGTATACCGCGACAAACAACTGAAGTAAGCCTAACTAATTCCAAGTTGTAGTATATAATTAGTATTTTTCAGCTAATCCCTAGTCCTTTTCTTTGTATTTAAGCATTTAAAACGACTCGAGTGGCTAATATTGCAGTACTGACAAGTGACAGAACCTGTTTCGAGATGGCAAAGATTCATCCCCAAGCACATAATTCCTCAGATGTCCCTTGTTATTTGACATCTCGAAGAGAAACCTTTACAATATGGATGAAATCTCTGATACTCAATGGAAATGGTTGCACTGTGTTTGATGCCAATGGTCAAGTTGTGTATCGAGTAGACAACTACAACAGTAAGTGTAGCAATGAAGTTCAGCTTATGGACTTGAAAGGCGAGGTCTTGTGCACCATCCTCAGGAAGGTAACATATTGGAGGAACCTATTGTATCATAGATCTTTAAGCAGAAGTTGGTCCAGTTTCTTTTCTAATATGTATTTTGCCTTAAATTTACCTGTCTGTGAAGAGAGTGAAGTTGTTTTTGGGGACATGGGAAGGCTACAGGTCCATTGACGCAGAAATTGGCAAGGTCAGGAAGCCAGATTTTCAAGTAAGAAAAGCATTCAGCACGCTGAGGGGAGAGGCATCAGCAAGAAAAGTGATTGTTGGTTCTGATAGGGATCAATCATATGAGTGCATGATAGAAAGCTGGAGTAAAGGGTCATCAGGTTTCAAGATAATTGACAAGACTGGAAAGGTGATTGCAGAGGTAAACTTTGTTAACACCTTTATATGAACTTCCTTTTTATCTTCCTCTTTATGTTAAAGAACAGCACATAACCTGCAGGTCAAGAGAAAGGAATCAAGAAGTGGAGTAGCTTTGGGAAAGGATGTCTTGACAATGGTAGTGGAGGCATGCGTAGATCATTCTCTCATAATGGGTCTTGTTATTGTGAATGGTCTGATTAGTAGTAAAATGTGAAATTAGTAGGCAGTAAGTATAGTGGAAGTAACGTTACTCACACAATCAAGCCATGTAAGGTGTAAAAAGGGGAAATCCAAGACTACTGGAAGGTGGCACTCTGACCTGCTATAGAGCTACTTAAAGTCCATTTGGTAAATTAGTGTGAGTATGAAAAGATAGATTTCCTTTGAGTTTGCTCAATTGACGCATAGAACAATTGTTGTTGGTTGGTTTTCGACTATTGTCTGTTAATTAGTTCCGAGTGAAGAGAAAAACAAAGTTGTTTATCTAACAAAAATGTCCTCATAACATCTTCTGCACACTATTAATTACGGAGGAAATTAAGTTAATGCTTTTAACCCTAAATCAGGCATAAGGCAATTGTAATGCAATCTTCAACTTCTGTTCCATCGGATCCAGGTTAGTTTTCCATGAACTATATTGTTGAGAGACAACAACAAAATAATTACAATCTTCAACTTCTGTTCCATTGGATCCAAGCTGGTTTTTCATGATCTATATTGTTGAGAGACAACAACAAAATAATTGGATACACATCCAAATTCGTCTTGAGAAAGGACATTCTTTAAGTACGTGAATTAAGGATTCATCTTTGTTTCTCACTACTGATACCATTCTTATGATTGACTTATTTTAATCCTCCATGTTGAATTAACTATAAGTATAAGACATAGTTATGTTGTAGTTAGCATAGACAACTACGGGTCGTACCCACATAAACAATGATTATTAGTAATTATCTTTATCTTATTATCTAGCTTAAAGATTAATTTTAGTTTTTAATAAAGAAAATTAAAACTTAAACATTCAAAATAAAGTTGGAAACAATAATAAACATAGAGACAGTGGAAATTACTTAGAAAATAATCAATATAAAATATTAGTGTCTAGGTAATGAACCCTTCTAAAATCATTTGATAATTTAAATTTTGTTATGCAATTGTTTTATTGACTATTGAACAGTGAAAATTCCTATCTTACACTGATAACTTTCTCGAGACTACTAACATCTAATCCTAGGTTTATTAATCGAATTACTCATGTTAAAGTTTCTAGAATTGCTCTACCAATTGGCGAATTCTGCTATTAGGTTTAACCATAATCTAAAAGATTTATGTCGATCTATCTCTAGGTTTGTAATCAATTCCGTACAATTATGATAGATCTATTCATACACAGGAATTTTTCAATCTCTATGTTATGAAACCATATTATGTACTAATGTTCTGGATCTATTAGAACATATATAAAAAGCATAAGTGAATTACAATACATCTGTAGCACCCCACACCCGACGAGACCCGAACCCGATATCCACGGTGATATCCGAGCCCGTGACCCGCGAGGGTGGCGTACTAGAACATTCACTACCTTTTTAAAACTCA
>JANZLD010000001.1:17745176-17758297 GCA_026413575.1 Erythroxylum carthagenense
ATCACATCTTAAACTCAATTATCCAATACTATGCCCAATTTAAACTAAGCCATAAACATATAATGATCGTAATTCATACTCAATGACATCATAAAAAAAATTCGGGGTCTAACACTACCAGCCATGTGGATTGTGATTTGGCAAGAGAAGTCATAGCTCAAAGGTCAGTCAGCTGGGATTTTGAGATGGCTTAGATAGATTTTATATATTTTCCTCTTTCATGTAATACTTTGGTACTAAGTTTTTAGGATGCATATGTAGTAAAGGTTGAAAGACCCAATGTAAACTTTCGGTTTTAAGCAATGAAATGAGAAAAAAGTTGGTTTTTAAAATATTATGATTTTCCTTTGATGCCTATAAGGGATTAATGTTATGATGCCATATGAAGTGAATGTAGTGATCGAACGTAGTGTACCGTTATCATAGAATATGTATCGAAATAACCTTCGGGCATCTCGGTGTGTACCCTATAGTAAAAGGGGCACTACAAGATTTTACTAATCTTAATGTATATATGGATTGTATCAAAGAAAAACAAACAAAATATGCATTAAAGAAAGGATCCACAAGAAGCAATCATCTTCTTCATCTTCTTGAAATAATTTAGACTAATATGTGTGCACCATTTGACGTGCCTGCTTTCAATAATTATAGAAGTTTATTCATGCTATGGATATGTCTATTTGCTCAATGATAAATCTCAGACTGTAAACATCTTAGAGGTTTATATTAATGAAAATATAATAAATAAAAAGGTGAAAATTGTCAGGTTTGATAGAGGTGGTGAATATTATGCTAAGTATGATGAAATTGGTCAATCATACTCCTTTTGCTAAATTCCTTGAAAGACATAGCATTTGTTCACAATACACAATTCGAGGCATGCCACAACAAAATGGTGTGTTAGAAAGGCGAAATAAAACTTTGTTAGGTATGCGTACGGGCATGATGTGTAATTCATCTTTACCTATATCTTTGTAGACATATGCACTAAAAATGCCATGTATTTGTTAAATAGGGTTCCTATTAAGGTAGTTCCAAATACACCTTTTAAAAAGTGGACTGGTAGGAAACCTAGTTTAAGGCACCTGTATGATTGGAGTTGCCAGGTAGAAATTTGGTATTATAATCCACATAAAAAAACTAAATCGAAGAACAATTAATATTTATTTCATTTATTATCTAAAGAAGTCTAAAGGGTATATATTTATTTTCCTAGCTATACTACAAGAATTATGGAAACTAGAAATGTCAGGTTCATTCATTATGGTGAAATTAGTGGGAGTGAAACACCACATAAAGTGGATTTTCAAGAAATGGGAGAGCAAGTCACTAAGGTTGTGCAAGTGCCTATGGTTTGTACATTTTCTCAAGTTGTCATTTCATAAATTATTAAACTATCTAACAATCATAAATAACAACAAATTAATGAACCCACTGTTCATAATGGAATTGAATATGCAGTGAATGAACCTATAGTAGAAGAACCATAAAAATATCATTAATAAGGTCTCAAAGACAAAAGGACTAACTATTTTCTATAAATATGTGGTATATCTACACGAGTTAAGAAAATGACCTAGGAATTAAGAATAACCCTGTGACCTTTTTATATGTCATGCATAGTGAAAATTCTTATAAGTGGTTAAATTCCATGAATGATGAGTTCAAATCTATAGACCTTATGGTATTGCTAGAAGGCTGTGAGAATTGGTTGTAAGGGGGTTTTTAAGTGGTTAAATGTCGTGAAAGATGAGTTCAAGTCTAAGACCTTACGAAATTGCTAGAAGCCTATAAGAGAATCAGTTGTAAGGGGGTCATTAAGTGGTTAAATGTCATGAAAGTTGAGTTCAAGTCTAGGACCTTATGGATTTGCCTGAAGGCTATAAGAGAATTGGTTGTAAGGGGGTCTTTAAGACCAAATGTAATTCTCTTAGTATCCTAGAACGTTATAAGGCTAGGATAGTTGCTAAAAGATATACTCAAAATGATGACATTGATTGTAAGAAGACTTTCTCACCAGTCTCTAAGAAGGTTTATAAAGGCTGAAAAGGACCATATGGTGTATAAACTAAAGAAGTCAATATACGGATTTAAACAAGCTTCCTAACAAAGGTACCTTAAGTTTAATGATATCATTATTTCCTTTAAATTAAAGAAAAATATCGTTGATCGGTGTATATAAGTAAAGGTTAGTAGGAGTAAGTTTATTTTTCTACTTCTGAATGTTGATGATATCTTGCTTGTAGTTGATGATCATAGTCTATTAAGTGAAACTAAGAAATTTCTCTTTAGTAATTTATGAAAGATATGGGTGAGGCAACATTTGTGAGTTTATCTTAGAAAGCATATATTAATAAATTGTTTGGGATATTTAGGATGGATAAATGTTTAACATAACCATTCCTAATTTAGAAAAGGGACAAGTTTAGCGTTATGTAATTTTTGAAAAGTGATTTAGAATGAAATTGAATCGAATTAATTCAATATGCATCTGTAATTGGGAGCCTAATGTATACTCAGACATGAATGAGAGAAGACATAATTTTTGCTGTGGAGATGTTAAGGAGATACTATAGTGATCTTGGTATAAATCATTGGAAATCTACAAAGAAAGTTTTGAGATATTTCCAGGGAACTAAAGAACTCATGCTGATTTTTAAGAGATATCACCTTCAGGTAGTTAGATATTCAAATTTAGACTTTGCTGGCTATGTAGGTACAAGAAAAGCTACTTTTGGATGCATTTATTTGTTAACTAGAGGAGCATTCTTATGGAAGAGTGCAAAGCAGTTTATAGGTGTCGCATCCATAATGAAGGTTGAGTTTGTGACAAGCTTTGAGGTCATAATTTAGGCTAAATGGCTGAAAAACTTTATTTCAGGGCTTAATATTATCAATAGTATAGTCAAGCCATTGAAATTTTACTATGATAATTCTGAAATGATTTTCTTCTCTCAAAATGACAAGTATTCCAAAGGCATTGAACACATAGAATTGAAATACTTTACCGTTAAAGAGGAGGTTCAGAAATGTTGAGTGTCAATAAAGCATATTAGTACCAATCTTATGTTAATTAACCCTTTAACAAAAGGGTTACAACCCAAAATATTTAATGGATATGTAAAGAATATGGCCATTATAATGGCTATTTGACAATACTATTGTATTGACTCTTATTATATATTCGACACTCTTTGTGCATTAATAAATGTATTGTTTATGAAGTTCCTGTTTTCTTCTTTATATATTTAATTGCAATATATGATATTGACAATAGAATTAAATGATAAATCTCATTATATACTTCCCATTTATAATCATATTGTATATAAACGATAACTATTATACGTTATGCTTGTTTAAATTGTTTATTCAATAGATTGCATAAAGTCACTTGAGTCAAGTAGGAGAATGTTATAAATAATTCCTTTAAGTGACTCATGTGTTAAAAGATAATTAAAGGATTTAGTAATTTAATAAATAGGTCTTTAGGCTTTTGTCCCATTATGATGGGTAGTGTTAAAATTAACTGATAGTTGTCAGTTTATTCAAGAGATTAGAGTTATGTCTTTGCCTAATAATAAGTTTTATTTTCTCTACCATCGCGAAAGAAAGACAGAAAAATGAAGACATATTAAAAAAAGAGATTATTGATAATCGTTTCCCCGTAATTGAGTTATAAATAAAGGTGGTCTTTGTAAACTCTGCCTTTATATTTTTCTTTTGAAAAATGAATAAGAAATTTTATTATCAATAGCCACAATATTGCAAAATAAAATTACAAGGGTACACCAATCATCAAAGTTACAAAGGATTTACCTATCTAAGCATTAAAGACAATACAAAGACTAGTAGTAATAGACTAGCTTAGAATTATAAAGGGAGCTTTAAAATACTATCAGTAAAGGTTCCATCATGTTTTCATAGACGGGGAGATCAGATTGTCAACTCCCCTGGCTAGAAGAATCACTCGGATCCAGTTCAGGATGTTATCTGCTAAATGATACTTATCTTCAACAACTTTTTAATAAATTCAATAATTTTTATCTTTCCATATCATATATTAGATAAAATTATAATTATGATATAATATTTATGAGTTTAATATTTTTTGTGAAATTATGCAACATCTTTACTCCCGTGGTAAGCTACATCATTTACAGGGGACAAGCAAGCCATAGATAATTACAAGAAGTTCCTGATTACTACTTATAAGTCAAATGTTCATAAAGGGTTTGTCTAGGGATTAGGGCTTGGTCTAGTTATAACGGCAGCTTTCTATACTTATTCATTTGCGACATGGTTTGGTACAAAGATGATACTGGAAAAAGGATACGGCGGAGGCAAACTATATAATGTGATTCTTGTTGTGTTAATAGGATCCTGTGAGTTCCATTCTAAAAGAAAATACTTAAACATCCATCTAAAACTACTTATTCTAAATTATTGTCATCTATGATTTTGTGATCTGACATATTTACTTTTAGATTCTTACTAACATTTCAGGGCTCTAGGTTAGGCTTCTCCTTGCATGAATGCCTTTGCTACCGGTAAAGTTGCAACATATAAGATGTTTGAGAAGATCAACAGAAAACTAAAGATAAATGCTTATGACTCAGATGGAAAGATACTAGATGACATCCATGGAGATATAGAACTAAGGAATGTATATTTTGCTTATCTAGCTAGACCTGATGAACTATTATTTTATAGGTTTTCTCTTTTCATCCCAAGAGGCACATCTGCCACTTTGGTTGGTCTAAGTGGAAGTGGGAAGTTATCTGTCATCAGTTTGATAGAGAGATTTTACGATCCACAAGTTGCTAAAGTTATCATAGATGGCATTAATATCAAAGAATTTCAACTTAGGTGGATTAGGTAGAAAATTGGTCTTGTTAGTGAGGAACATGTGTTGTTCACATCAAGCATCAAGAAGAATATTGCGTATGGAAAAGATGGTGCAACTGTTGACTTATGACATATTTTGAAATCCCATATTGAAGAATTACAAAGATAGGGGAGTCTTCTTAAGTCATAAAAGGAAGACTCCTTCACCTTTCACCTATCTTAAGCATCCCAAAATTGTCTTTCACAAAATAAAATTCTTTCTCTTCTTTTGTAGCATTTATTTGTATTATTTCTAGAAAATAGTGAAATACCAATTTAGTAGTGTCTAAGGAAGTAGGCATAATTGGCTAAACTTCAATAAATTCTAATGTTCTTTATTTACCTATTTAATGGCTATTGTCTGGTATAGTTGTAGTGAATTATTATGCTATTAAATTACATATCTAGAAATTTTCTATCTAGGAGATTGGAATTTAAGTGGGACCATCTGTGACCCTCCAATCTTTTTTGGGAATTTACTTGGTGTGATTTTTCAGTACAATCGTTCACATTTTATTCACCTAGGCAATAGTGGTCAAGGTGAATTTGTCAGTATTGATGGAAATTAATCCAGAATTTCATAACAATTGGTATTAGAGACAAGGTTTTTTCTTAGTATGCTCTGTAGTTATAGCATGGTCTGATCTTCCACATCAGAAAAGATCTTTCTTTGGCCTATTGGAATTTCGAATTGACAGCTATTGAATACAAATTGTAGCAAAGATGACAGAATTCAAAGATACGACTACACTAACCATGTCGACAGCTTCTACCTCGTCTATTCTAGTAAGGACTGTTGTGACAAATGCAAGATTTGCGATGAAGATTTTTTATGGTACGGGTCATTTCAGCATGTGACAAAATGAAGTTCAAGATTCTCTTTTTCAGCAAGGTCTTGACATCGCCATTGAAGAAAAGAGACCAGATGATATTGAGGAGAAAGATTGGAAGACTATAAATTGTTTGGCATATGGTACAATTTGATCGTGTCTTTCCAGAGAGCAAAAGTATTCTTTCCCAAAAGAAACTTTTGCATCTAAATTATGGAATGTCTTGGAAGAGAAATTCCTGAGAAAAGTAGTCAGAATAAGCTTCATATGAAGAAGAGACTGTTTTGTTTCTCTTATATTCTGGGTACCATTAAAAATGATCACATCACACGTTTTAATCAATTAGTTACTAATTTAATGAAATTTGGATGTGGCATTTGAAGATGAAGATCTAGCTTTGATGTTATTAGGATCCTTTCCTAAGGATTTTGAGTTTCTTGAAACTACTTTACTTCATGGGAAGGTTGATGTGTCTCTTAGTGAAGTTATAGCTACTTTGTACAGTCATGAATTGAGAAGGAAGACAAACAAAGACCTTATAAGTGGAGTAGCAGAAGTTTTAGTAATCAGAGGTCATTTACAGAGCTATATTAAAGGAAAGAAAGGGAGATTGAATTCGAGGCTAAAATTGAGTAAAATGAATGTGCCTTTTATCGGGAAAAAGGGCACTGGAAAAAGTATTATCCAAAGCTAAAGAATAAAAACAATATTAATAAGGGAAAGGCTGTTGCAAATTCAAATGTTGCTGAGTGTGAAGATGTAGACTAAAATCTTTCATTGGTTGTTACATCCTCACTAAGCCCTTCTAGTCCATGGCTACTCAATTCAATCTATAGCCATTATATATGTCCAAATCAGGATTGGTTCTCTGATTTTAGAGAGCCAGAAGGTGGAGTTGTTCACACAGAAAATGACAATCCCTGCACAATAAATGGGATTGGTTCAATTTGCTTAAGGAATCACGATGGAGAATCTAGGACTCTAACAGATGTCAGATACGTGCCAAGTTTGATAAAGAATCTCATTTCTATGGAAGTCCTTAAATCAAAAGGCTACACTATAAATGCAGCAAATGGAATAATGAAAGCCATCTCTGGTGCACTTGTGGTAATAAAAGGAATTTGAAGAAACAATAACTTGTATTATTACCAGGTTAATGCAGTTATTAGAACAACAATAGTAGCTTTTAATGATGATCAAGAGCTAGAAGTAGCTAGGTTATGGCATATGCACTTGGGACATGCAGGTAAAAAATCCTTGAAGATGTTAGTAAATCAAGCATTGATGAAAGGAGTTCCAGCTTGCAAATTAGACTTTTGTGAACATTGTGCCAAAAAGAAGCAGATAAGAGTGAAATTCAAAAATGTAATCCATGATATGAAGGATATTTTGGATTATGTTCACTATGATGTGTGGGGACCTTCCAAAATAGCTTCTTTAGGAGGAAAACACTATTATGTGACCTTTGTTGATGATTTTTTCCCCAAAGAGTATGGGTATTTACTATAAAGACTAAAGATGAAGTGCTAAGAGTTTTCCTCGTATATACTATAAAGACTAAAGATGAAGTGCTAAGAGTTTTCCTCAAATGGAAGAAGATGGTGGAAACTCAAATTAGTAGAAGGATCAAGTGTCTTTGTACAAATAATGGTGGGGAGTACATGATTAATCTATTTTTAAAAGTTTGCAAAGCTAAACGTATTATCATATACTGCACAGTGAGGAATGCACCACAACAAAATGGGATGGCAGAACATATAAACCAAATATTGCCGAAGAAAGTCCAGTGTATACTGTCTAATGCTGGGTAGGGCAGAGAATTTTGGGCTAAGGCTATTACATATGCTTGTCATCTCATCAATCACCTTCTGTCAACTGCTATTGGGGATAAAACACCATTGGAAAAATGGTTTGGAAAACCTACTACAGATTATGATTCCTTACATGTGTTTGGTTCCACTACATACTCTCATGTTAAGGAGTCAAAGTTGGATTCACATATAAAGAAAGCAATTTTCATGGGGATCACCTCAGGTGTGAAAGGATCATTTTTGGTGCCCAAAGTCAGAGAAAATAATTTTCAGCAGGTATGTTACCTTTAATGAATCTACTATGTTAAGAAAGGTTACAATTGAAAATGTTAAGCAAACAAATGGTACTCCAAAACAGGTGGAGTTTGAAGGAAGAATTGTTACCCCAGCAAATGATGAAGCAAATGTAGAAACTCCTATGGTAAAAGAGGATCCATATGAAAAAGAGGTTTCAACCCAATAACCTCCACAGAAATAATTACCAATTGCATTTAGAAAGCCAAAAAGAAACATTCAAGTACCTGCTTATTATGTTCGTATGGTAGCTTATACATCTCCAATTGAAATTAATGACATTCCTACCACTTATAAGGAAGCAGTCCAAAATTCAGAAGAACATAAGTGGAGGATAGCCATTAATTAAGAAATACATTCCCTTCATAAGAATCAGATGTGGAAGCTAGCTAGTCTCCCAAAAGGAAAGAAGACAATTGGATGCAAATGGATACATGCAAAGAAAGTTACATTTCTCGATAAGGATAATGTTCACTACAAAGCAAGGATGGTGGCCAAAGGCTATACTCAGACGGAGGGAATTGATCATAATGAAGTTTTCTCTCCAATTGTAAAACATTCCTCTATTCAAATTTTGTTGGCTTTGGTGGCACAGTTTAACAAGGAACTAGTTCATTTGGGTGTAAAAACTGCATTTTTACATGGAGACTTAGAAGAGGAAATCTATATGACTCAGTCCAAACGTTTTTAAGTTGCTAGAAAAGAGAATATGGTGTGCAAGCTTGAAAATTTGTTGTATGGATTAAAGCAATCTCCGAGTTAGTGGTATAGGCAATTTGACAAGTTTATGTTGAGGCAAAAGTACACTATAAGCAAATATGATCACTGTGCATATTTTCGCAAGCTACAAGATGGATCCTACATCTGTCTTCTCCTATATGTTGATGATATATTGATAGCTTCAAAGAATCAAAGAGAAATTGAAGATTTAGTTGAATTAGTAGTTTGAAATGAAGGATCTTGGCAAAGCCAAGAAAATTCTTGACATGGAGATAAGTAGAGACAAAAAGTTAGGGAGACTATATTTGACTCAAAAGCAATATTTCAAAAAGGTATTACAACATTTTGGCATGAATGAGAAATCAAAACCTGTTAGTACTCTGCTCACTCCTTATATAAAGCTTAATGCATCCCTATCTCCAAAAAAAGACGCAAAATGAGAGTACATGACTAAAGTACTGTATGCAAATCTGGTTGGTAGCTTGATGTATGCTATGGTGTGTATAAAGCCCGACATTTCACAAGCATTTGGGGCTGTAAGCAGGTATATACATGATCCTAGAAAGGAACATTGGAAAGTTGTGAAATGGATTCTATGGTACATTCTGAACATTGTAGATGTTGGTTTGGTATTTCAGCAGGATAAGCAAGATTGTCAATGTGTAGTTAGATATTGTGATTCCAACTATGACGGTGATTTAGATAAACATCGATCAACTACTGGCTATGTGTTTACTCTTGCAAAGGCACCAGTCAATTGGAGGTCTACCTTATAGTCAATAGTTGCTTTATCAACTACAGAGGCAGAGTATATGGTAATTACAAAGGTTCTGGAAGAGACAATTTGGCTTCAAAGATTGCTTAATAAATTGGGAATTGGACAGAAGCATGTCAAAGCACATTGTGATAGTCAAAGTGTCATTCATTTAGTAAATAATCAACTTTATCACGCTAGGACGAAGCACATTGATGTCCATTATCACTTATAGAAGAAGATGGAGAAGTAATCCAGAAGATTAAGACCATTGAGAATCTTGCTAATATGTTGACAAATGTGGTGACTATGGTCAAGTTCCAACATTGTTTGGACTTGATAAATATTTCTAAAAATTGAATGTAACATTCCATCACCGATGGGAAGGATAAAATGGTAAAGTTGAATCGGGTTGTGAGTGTGTGTCATATATATATAAATTTGGCCTCTATATGGGTATGATTGGTAAATTTGGCAAATGCACATGATTGTACTTGCACTGGTGACAATTCCTGGCTTATACGTCTTTGTGAAAAATGTGAATGTTGTGTTTGAAAAATTGAATTGGCATGATTTTTGTGTACTTTGCATAAAATTGCAAAGTAGGTATCGATGAGATTTTCGATACTGAAAAGGGCTGTACAATTGGCACTCCAATTAAAGATATAATTAAGGGATTTTGTTTTAGTATGAGCCATTGAAATTTGGAAAGATGTATGAAAGTCAAAGTGAATGAATTGACTGAATCAGAAATTTATAGGCATGCAATTGAGTGATTTAGAGAGAATTGAGATCTCAATTCAGTCCCCAAGAGTTTGATTTTTTTTGAATTGAAGTAGTAAAGTTATAGAATTTGTATAAGGGCAAATTGGGCAAAATACTTAAGTTTTTAAGGCTTAAGGTTAAATAAAGGGGGCAAAATGGACATTTCCTAATTTGAAATGGTATAAAAAGGGAAATTAGGGTTTGTTATTGGAAAAAAGAAGAGGAACCGTAGAAGAAGGAGAAGAAGAGAAGAAGAAATGCGTTTTGGCGAATTCATGAAGAGTTTAGGGTTTTTGAAAGCCGAATCAAGTAAGTTAAGCTTTATTCCTCTCGATTAAATGATTGACTCTTATTTTGAGTGTTAAAAGTGAAAGAATGGGAATTATATGTTAAATTTTAGGGTTATCATTTAAGGGTGAATTTTGATTGTTTTATGAATGATAATGGTGTAAAATGAGTTGGAAATGAAGTATAAGTGATGTTTAAGTGTTTAGATGAATTATGTTTTGAAAAATGGGAGTGATTGGAGTGAAATTGTTGAGAAATCAAGTTTCGGAGGGATTGCGAGGCTCGCACGTCACGACGTGCTCATGCGCACGCCGCGGTGCACGCAAGCGTGCACGCCGTGACGCGGGCGAGTGTGCACATCGCGGTGCACGTTGCGGCGCACACTTGCGCCCTCGCTGCGGCGAGCTTCCTCACGCCACAGCGAGCTACTGTTGCCTGAAGAGTTTTGTTTTGGTTTTTAAACCATAACTTTTTGTTCAGATGTTCAAATGAGATTATTTCAGATTTGTTATGAACTAGAGACAAGGGTCTATACGTTTATGAAAAAGGAAAGTATTAAATCAGTCTTTTTAAGTTCTCAATTTTGGATGGAAGTGTGGTGTAAAATGTGGTTTCGATATTCCTGAAACAAAGTGAACGATTTCAGTGTCAAATGAGTTATGATATTGGGGAAAGGTTGTGACGGGAATTTAAGTGATAGTGCCGGGAATGTCACGAAAGTGCATAGCCCATATCTTTAAATTGCTACATGTGCATTATTGCTGAATTGGGCGATGTGTTAAATATATGTGTTTTGAATTGTGATAGAGGCACAGTTGGAACGTCAGCCCACTGACATTGTCGGGACTTCCAGGCATTAGAGCGAAAGTCAGGTGAGTGACCTAGACGGTCCTCAAATTATTAAGTGTTATAATTTAGTGATTATGATTATGATTATGTGAAATTGTGATTTTGTGTTTTTAATGTGACAAATTATTAGTCCATTTCCCGAATGTGTAATCAGTACATGATAGTTGTGACCAGAGCAGCCACAGTTTCAGAGCTTTTTAACTCAACGATTAATGAGCCCTTAATGGGACAGTTCAGAGCTTTTTAGCTCAATGATTAATGAGCCCTTAATGGGACAGTTCAGAGCTTTTTAGCTCAACGATTAATGAGCCCTTAACGGGATAGTTCAGAGCTTTTAGCTCAATGATTAATGAGCCCTTAATGGGACAGTTTCAGAGCCTATGGCTCAACGATTAATATGCCCTTATAGGGACAGCAGGCGCTTGGTCACAACATTGTCATGAATTGAAAAAGTGTTACATGTTGTATTTGATTTGATATATTTGATTGAATGTTTAGCAAAATGCCATTTATTGATCTGAATATAGTTATGGGTTATTTCAAATTGTGAAATTATGATAAATTGTGATATGCTTGATGTTGCATGAATTATAACGACTGTTGACCCGAGTTGCCACCGATCAGAGCTTTTAGCTCAACGTGTGAAAATATGCTTTGAGCTCATAAGTGATTAGAGCCTCAGGCTCAATGTATTAATGAGCCTTGTATCCACTATCGGATAAGAGATAGATATTAATGAGCCCTTCAATGGGACAGTATAGACACTCGGTTACAGCAACAATAAATGGGCAGTTAGTGTGATGTGTATGTATCATATATGGATGTGGATTTTTTTGTAAAAGTGTGAATGTGTAATCCTATGAAAGTGTATTATGAAATAAAGTTCAAACGTATATGAATTGTGAATTGTGATCAAATAGGCAGCAATGTGAAAACTTGTTGTGTATTGATATTGTTGCCTAGATTGAGGAGACCATCGATGATGGTCACTCATTGAGTTCGCAAAACTCACCTAAAATTTGCGATTATTTTTCAGGACTCAGAAGATTATCCCGTTAGGCAAAGCACGTATAGTGATCGCTTGAGAGAGATAGAAGAGGTCGGGATTAGTTGCGTCTGCATTAGTGAGAGGACTTTGGGATCATATTTTGATGTATTTATTAGAGGACCCGCGTAGTCATTGTATTCCAGTTAGGTTTTGTAAATGTTTTTCCACTTAATATAATGTAAGTGTATGTTTGTTTCAAAAAAAAAATTATACTGTGATTTGACGGAGTGATGTAGCACGCCATCCTCGCAGGGCACGGACTCGGATATCACCATCGATGTCGGGTTCGGGTCTTACGGGAGTGGGGTGTTACATTGAAGATGGGCGCTGTAAAGCGTATTTGAAAACACTACTAAAGATGAGCTTTGTGAGAGATTTGAAGATGCGAAATATGTTAAGGTGGAGAATTATTGACTTAATGACATATTTTGAAATCCCATATTAAAGAATTACAAAGATAGGGGAGTCTTCTTAAGTTATAAAAGGAAGACTCCTACACTTATCTTAAGCATCCCAAAATTGCCTTTCATGATAAAATTTCTTCTCTTATTTTGTAGTATTTTACTTGTATTATTTTTAGAAAAAAAATGAAATTTTAATTTAATAGTGTCTGAGGAAGTAGCTATAATTGGCTTAATGTAGCATCCCCTTACCATAGGGTATACACCGGGACGTCCGTAGGTCATTCCGATGCATATCCTACAATAAGGGTGCACTACGAACAATCACTACTGTCTTCCACATGGCATCATAAACATAATACAACCATATAACCATCACTAAGGGGGTGTTTGCTTTGAGGGTTTGGGAATGAAGGAATGGAATAATAGTAAAAAATAGTGTTTGCTTTGGGGTTTTCAATTCCAAGGGAA
>JANZLD010000001.1:17858655-17874771 GCA_026413575.1 Erythroxylum carthagenense
TTGTCTTAATTTCTCTTTGAGCTCGCATGTACTGAAATTTCGGGTCACAACCCTTAATATGGGGACGGGATGTTACACTTGTGGCTCTCTGTGCACAATCCTGAGCTTAAAACTCCTTTTCACACATTGGCTACTTTGGTTACAACTTCTTTATCTGGTCATGCATTTCAATGTAATAAGAAGCATCAATTCACATATTATGCTTTCATTACTTTTCATTCAACGTGCTCATGTCATATATCAAATTCTTCGGATTTAAGTATGGCATTTATCATTCAATTGTTCATACATTCCACATTACATATACAATTCAACAGAAGCACATATAATTAAGTTTACATATCTAGGTTAACTTACAGTACACTTCAGAAAAGCTATTGCCTTGATGATCTGGCAATGTCTGGGTGTTGGTGATCATCTTGTGCATCTAAAGTCATACAATATACACATAGTTCATAATCACTAATTTGTTCAATCATATGAACATACAATTATGCACATGTATATGTATCATATTCAATGCATGCTCTATTAACCTTTTTGGGTATGTATTCTTATTCACAAGTCTTGACCATTCAATTATTATAGCTTGTATATTACCACTTTGCATTTAGGTTTATACCTTAAGTAAGTTTGATTACTCTAAATTCATCAATCATAGATTCATCAACCTTTTCTAGCAATATACATTCACACAATTTCCTAATTCTCATTCATTCATACTTAATACACCTTAGTCATATCCTTTGGATCATATTTGCATTCGTAAAAACACCTTTATTCCTTTAACAACTCAAAATTTCTATATTTAAATACATTGATATCAAGACAATCCATTCATTAAATAATGACATCAATTAACAACCTAAACTTATCGAACCCTTAACCAATTAATCAAGCAACAATCTAGGTTCATTTCAAGCCTTAATCAAGTCCAAATACACCAATGTAGAGTGACTTATCCTCATTTGGTTCAACAAATTAACAAAACTGAAATTATCATTTCAAATATTTGGCCACGATTGTGGGGGACCTTCCCACAATCGTGGGATGAGTGTCTGAAAGTACACTATCCAATTTTCCTTAATTTTCCATATTCAAACACCTTTATACCAAATTCCAAACACCTTTATAATAGTCCATTAATTATACCTTAAGTATAACTTAATTATACTGCAATTCCTCATCAAATTCATATCTAATTCTAACTCAAAATCATTCATTTGGCAGCTCATAAACTATTTTCTTTGATGCATGCAAAAACAGAACATAAACTATCATTCATGCATCATTTTCCAACACTTATTTCAATCTAATATCACAATCAATCCATCTCCAATTTAGTCATCATTAAGTTCAATTAACATATATCACAAGAGATCAGTCTTTCACTTACTTAATCAGCTCAATTGCCTCCTCAATTATTAAGCTAACCTAGCCTTCCATGCATGCAAGCACAATTCCAAGAACAAGGTAGAAGTAAAATGGTTTTCAGTAAAGATCAAAAGATAACAGCAAGTACAAGAATGATTTGGTTCTATAACTATCGTTATGAAGGGTAAAAACATAGATTTTGGTGTGGTAATTGAACACCAATATAGGCAAAACACGGACATAAGAGGGTGTGGGTGTTTCGGTGGTGAGAGGAAAGGAGAAGAATGCATGCAGTAGAAACTTTAGGAAAGATGAGTGACTCTACATTTGCTTAAGCCTTTTGGTGCAAGGTGTCCTTGTTTTAAAAGGCACATGTCATTCAAGGAGATAAGCTACATGTCCTCTTATGTGGCTACCAAATGTCATCAAAATCCTAGGCCATTTGTCACTAAATCACTACTGCCATTAGTCACTTAATTTTCTATGCCAAATGTCACTCATTTTAAAGGTTTAGTCATCTTAATTTTTCATATGTCAACTTGTCTTACCATTTGACATTTTTCCTATACTACATGTACATTTGAATTCATCACTCTTCCAATTGTAACAATTAACTATAAATTACTAATTATAATCCATCAAACCAAAATTCAAGACATAATCATATCATAATCATTTTAGATCTTTCATACATTGGAATATGTTAATTGAGTGCATATACTATCTTTGCAATGTTTTCTAAACCAATATTCATATGTGTCTATGCTCATGTTATGCACGTGCACCTTATAAATTGTAAAATGATATGACTCAAAAGTCTAACATTCTAACCCTTGGTAAGTTTTGGAAACTAGCTATTAAATTAACACTGTAGCTAATGATCACTTAATTCATGTTCCTAAACTAATAAATATTCCATTTGTTTCTCATCAGTTAGACTACTCTACTAACGAAGGAGGTTTAGCTTTTACTTCTATAATTTTGTAGCATGTTTGACCTAATTCTCAACCTTTAGATTGTAATGCTCATGACACCATTAATGTTATGAATTCATCAATTATATCTATTACTTTAGAGTCAAATGACATTTTTGTGGAGGTTAAGAAAGGTCTAATTAATGTGGAGTATGATTCTCACAAGTCTGCAGTTAATGTAGAGTATAAACTCTAAGAATCTATCAACCGAACTGAGTCTGCAGTTGGTGTAATTAAATCTTGTATTGCATTTAGTACAGAATCCTCATAAATCTTGTACTGCACTTAGTATGGAATCCTTATATGGTTTCAAGATTAAAACTAGGAGAAAATCTATGAGGAATAATCAAGTGCTATCCTTATAATTTCCCAAATCTTGATATGAATTTACTATGTTGATGTGTAAAGGGATTTAATTGCCCTAATAAGTAATAACTTGTTAATGATGACTTGAAGGATTTGAACCCCTTTATAATTTATACTTCGAGAATTAAATTGAGACAAAATGGGATGAGTAAGCTACATTTTCTCAAACACTCTTAACTAATTATTATTAATCATTATGGTATGATTATGATCTCTTTTGATCCTAATAGAGCGAAGGCTATGGATGTTATAATCACATATCGAATCTTACACCTAACCTGTAATTAATATAAGAAAGAAATTGTCTTCATATAAACTCTAATTAAGCGAATATCAAGCTTTAAGCTTGATAAATTAACTTTATTACACTTCTTATGATGTGATTTTTTATATAATTTGTATTTTTATTTTATATTATTTCTAGTAAAATTAGAATCATGTTTTCAAAATTAGTAAATAAAACTTTATTTGGATCTTTAGTTCTCAAAAGTCTGCACTAAGTGATGTTTTTCTAAATAATTGGGTCTATACTTAGTTCCTAATTACTTAGTATAGGTCCATAAGTAAAATGGTCATAAAAGCCATTTTATTTTTTGTTTCTTTAATTTTTAGGTTAATGCATGATGAGAAAGGTGAATTCACTTGATCAAAGAGAGGTAAGTCAAAAATAGAATCCAAAAATCATCTAGGCCAAAACCTAAAAACTTAAGTCCAAATTAAAAGTCAATAAAACCTATGAAATCAAGTACAGGCCACAAGCCTACAAACCCCACAGTTTAAGTTGAGCTCTAGGTACTAATCACTAATTTCCCATAGTTTTTCACTTCTAGATTAAATCCAAGAACCATTTGAAGCCTTAGGTACTAAGTTATGAATTCTAGACACATTTTTAATCTCTTATTTCATTTTATTTCTTAAGCCGTATAACCTAGCTTTAGATATATCAATTTCATTTCAAATCCTATGGCACCACTTTTAGCATTTTTTCCATTTCAAAGTCCTAATATTCATTCTACTTATTTTATTTTATCTTATTTTTAAGCTCTGAAATTCATTCTATATATTTTATTTTTAAACCTCAAGATCCACCTTTAAGCGTTTGATTTTTATTTCAAGTCCTATGATACAACTTCAAACATTTTCTCCATTTTAAAGCCTCAATATTCATTTATAGGATTCCATTTCATTTTAATTTAGTTTTAAGCCCTAAGAACTAACTATAGGCATTTCATTTTTTCATTTCAAGTCTTATAGAACTACTCTAGGTATTTTCTTTAGATTCCAACAGCTAATATTCATTCTAGGCATTCCATTTATATTTATATTTTATTTTTAAGCCCTAAGATGTAACATTGGCATTTCATTTTAATTTTAAGACCTAACATCTATTCTAGGTATTGCATTTTTATTTTCAATCCTCATCCCCTAGGTAAGACTGTAATTAATGTAGAGTACAAACTCTAAGAAGACTAAACCGACCATAAAGATTGATAGGAACTAAAGGATGATAGACCTTATGGAAAACATCTACTATAAAATTTTAAGCCTTTATTGAGAAATTGAAGTATTCATGTTGTAAACCAGATGATCTCATAATCATCCCTATGGCAAAAAGTGATGTAAATCAATTAAGGGAATGTACAAAACAGAAGAATTAATGTCAGCAATTTTCGAAATATTCTAGTAATAGAACTCTTCTCTCATACTTTGTTGTTAATTTGAGCTCAATAATAGCATATTATTCAAAAAATTAAAAACAAACAGAAAACCTTTTACACATGAAAATAATAACTCAGTTAGCTTTGTCTCTTGTAGTCATAAATTCATCAGATACATTTCATCGAACACTTTATAAGCATAAGAAGTTCATCCCTAACTATTAAGAAAACATTGGTACGTGGCATTCTTCACCAACAGGAACACATTCAGACACACAATGAACTATTAATAGTTGAAATAAATGCAGACAACACAAATGTCATCAACCAAAATCGAACCAAACAAAAGCTTCCCTTATAACAACAAGTAGAAAAATAAAAATCAAATGCAAATTATAGAGGAATAACTAATCACAATGGACGATTAACCGAAGATCAAGATGACAACGATGGTGGATAGAACTGATGACCACAACAACAAAGGAAGAGAAAAAAAATTCAAACTTTCACAGACATTCAAAAGAGGGTAAGAGTCTATCGACGGTGGTTTAAACGTGATAAGGAAACGACGTTGTTTGTGGTTGAACAAATGACGTCGTTCTACATCCAATTAAACCAACCCTAACGTTATTTGAATTTACCTATAGAATGATATTTCCATAGATAAATTACCAATGGGAAAACTATTCTGTAGGTAATTTCCTTACAAAATGATGCTTACGTAGTAATTTATTTATGGAACTCAATTTCTATAAAGAAATTCCTTACGAAAAATTTTTTCAATAAGTAAATTTCATAGGCATTTTTTTGGCGGGAACCATTGGCGCCCATTTTTATGTCGACTTTCATTATTTCATCGCTAACTTTCATTGGCAAAGTTTAGTCTCCTTCTTTTTTACCGTTTTCCCAAAACTTTACCTACAGAAAGCAATTTACGTCACTAATTTACTACAAAAAAAATTTCATAGGTAATATTCCGCCAATAATTTACAATGTTCTTGTAGTGATTGTGGCCATGAAGGCAATTAACACCTTCTGGTTACTTCTATGTGATTCGTTTTTGGTTTTGGGCATGGAGATAAGGGTTTTGGAGAAGTCAGAGAACTCTTGGGTTTTATGATAAGGGTTTTCAACTGGTCAAAATACTTGTAGGAGCAAAATGGAAATTTTGGTGGTCTAGGATTAACCCAACTCTACTCATGCTATGAATGTTAATTAGGTAATATTAGAGAATGTAATTGAAGGCTTAATATAATCTCAAGGCCCTTGTAAGCTTATATAATAGTAAAAATCAATTACATAAGGAACTAAATAGGAAATTATATATAGATTTGACTTTTTCTAATAATTTTTTAAGAAATAGAATTTTTATAAATAACTTTGAATTGTCCAATTCATTCAATCCAAAATGAACTTATATGAATTATTATTTTAGTTTGGTTTAAATTTCTTTATAGTTTGGTTTGGCTTGAGAAGTAAAAATCATTCTTCTAATAGATCGATTTAAAATTTTGTTTGACTGCACCAAACTTTAGACAGCCCCATCACTCATAACATGATTAACCACATGGCCCTACCTAGTAGGTGATTGAGATTACATGGCATCAAGATTCCTCACAAGACAAATCTTTGTTCCTCAACACTACCTCAGTAGTTGAAGCAGTACAAGGAATTATTTATGCTTGATTTTATCTTCTCAAAAACAGTGTACATATGGTCTCAAATTTCTTAATGAGAATGATTACAAGCTCATATCTATCAGTGCACATGATACAATTTAAAGCATATGATCCATATATGCCTCAAAATCATGTTTCAAAATCCTTTCTAGTTTCCTGAAGCACATGCCATTCGAAGCATAGAGATCCTTGTCAAGATTTGGCTTGCACTACATTACAATGAAGCAATGACCTACCTTTGGGCAGGTACGTTGTATATACATTAGTCGTGCTTAAAAGAATGCTTCAACATAACACACTGGCTTGGACCACAAATAACAGTAGCTGTATATTTTCCATGGTTATTTGTCCAGGAACTCTAGTATTGTTGCTTTCAAAACCCGGATTGTTGTCCCACTGTCGACTGATGGCTAAAATGCCCATTAACATAACATGAATCAAGATAATTAGGCTAAAAGTTGACACGATATATATAATACGTATCGTGTATGGGAAGAGAGATTAATGACAACCGAACCTGGTTCGACATCAATTAGTTATAGGAATTGCAAAGCAAAAGCATTGTTTCCACACTATATATATTCTCTTCTTAAGGGACTTTAAGGAAATGAGTTGTCTTTTGCTTGCCAGTTATTGCCATCTACATCCATGATTACTTGATGTTCCTCTCTTAGATGAACTAAAAACAAAACAAAGATTTAGTTACTGCTTAGTTTCATTCTCGTTCTCGAGGTAGTCACGGCAAGTAAGATTAGTTAAAGGTGTCTGGCAAGGCAGCAGAGGAAACTACCAAAAACTGACAATTTAAGGACACAACACGAGTGACGACAATTGCGACGAGAAACGAGATGCGTCCTTGGTTTGTCGACTTATATAGCATGTTGGTTTAAAAAAAGAAATAGTGGGAACCATTAGCTGCTTTTTGAAGCCAACAACAGGCTCAACACAGCTATGTTCCTGCCTAATTAATCTACTTGTTGATTTAACCAACTCCTCTCATCACTAAACACCACGTAATCACTACCATGGTATAGAGTCGATAACAATCCACTCTTATTAGTCATTTTCATCAATATACAAGCCAAAAATGTGTTTATGCGTGTAGAAATCTAAAATTCATCAGTATCTCTCTTCAGTTGACAACTAGACAACGAAGAATCGATGTTTAGGTTTCAATCTCTAAGAATCCCTTGACAAGCATTGCGTGTAAGATTGGCATTACTATGTGGACTCCTTTAGAAATTTATCATGTGTTGTCATCATGAGATGTTGAGAAAAAATTTCAAAGAATTACGGTGGAAGAAATGTATTTACATATACAGACGAACGGGGTATCCATGTAACACGTATATGGAAATATCATCAGTTTCTTGAAATCAAAATTTACATATACAGACGAACGGGGTATACATGTAACACGTATATGGAAATATCATCAGTTTCTTGAAATCAAACATCCTATCCAAGACTAGACAAAGCAGCAAATGGTTTTTTGCATGTGTAGACAATTGATTCTGACACAATCTCTCTCTCTCTCTCTCCCCCTTAGCTGTTACATGCCAAGTAGGGCCGTGCAGTTCTATGCCTTTCTTAATCTCGCTCTTATGTACCAACCTTCCCTTCTATTTCCTTACAAGATCCACCGATCAAGCTCTTCTCCGAAACCCTTCTCTGTCTTTCCTCAAACTATCTTTCTACCAAGTCCTTGATCTGGGTTTCAAAGCCCCCACAACCATAGACCTAAAACAAGCTCATATACAGATATGGCCAAACTTGGCAAGTTAACCAGGCTCAAGTCAGCAATCAAGAGATGGCCATCTTTCACCAAGTCATCATCAAGATCATCCGCCAACGTAGACTCTGCTGGCAGATGCGAGTATGACTACAACGTTTGCAAGGAACTGCAAAAAGTTTACGTCGGCAAGTCTCGCCGGAGGTATCTTTTGAGTTCCAATATCGTTTGCCACCCGCTTTTCCAAGAGCTGATAGACAAGTCATCAGGAGGTTGTTGCGACGGAGAAGTGGTGGTTGCTTGTGAAGTAGTATTGTTTGAGCACTTACTGTGGATGCTTGAGAGTGGTGCTTCTCAGTTGGGATCGGCAGAGGAGCTAGCAGAATTCTATTTCACTTGTTAATCGCAAGAAGTATGGATGAGTAGGAAAAAATAAAGAAGAAAATAACATGGATTTGATGAATATGATGGGGATTTGGGAGTTAATTTCTGGGAAGTTTGTGTTTTTTGTTATAATCTTAGAATTAACTCATTGTTATCATCACAAAAGTGATGAAACCATAAAGCTTTATGATTTTTGAGGATGGGCTACAGATTTATTCCATTTGCTTTTTCCCCAATCTTTCAAATATCACTTTCTTGTTGCAAATTGACATTAGGTTTTCCCCCAATTAAAATTTGCATTTTAATACGTATTTGATAACGAGTATTATAATTGCTGCTTATGATATTTATTGACATTGAAAAATAAAATAAAATTGGTTCAATTAATTTAACTATTTTACCTGTTCTTTTTTTATTCAAGTTACCTTAATAATTTTTACTATTAAAAATTAATCGGTTAATTTGTAAACTAACCAATTTTTATAAATTAGTTAATTTTTATTTGACAATCTCTTTCTTCAAATAAACTACAAAAATAATCTCCTTCTTTAATTTTATCTTTTTTTTTAATTTTATCTAAACTTTATTACATATCGGTTTTGTAACAGGATAATACTGTTTAAATTTTTAAAACTTTACACCTCTTATTTTATATCTGTTTGATTTCCCAATTCCAATTTTTAAAACATTTGCCATATCCCATTTTGGCAAATTTTGATAATGTTGGTAAATGTATGAAATTTATAAAGTTTAATTAGTAATTACAAGTTGGCTTTCCTCTAATAAAATGGATAATCTCTGACCCACCTAACCAAGACATATCATTGCCTCCATCACAAGCTTGTCGTGCCCTATGACCACAACAAGAGATTTCAAATCGAAGGAACACGAATAGGCAACAATCCTTTTGGAAATTGCAATGGGATAGGAGAATTTCATAGAAAATGTTAAACGATAAGACCAATGAATAAACTCTTTGAGAGATGGGCTCCTGTCGGTATTGTTAGATAGGCATATGAGCCTTCACAAAATTAAATTGATGCCTTGTTATTAGAGATAGAGTAACAAGCTATTGTAGAGACAAAAATGCAAGAAATAAGCAAACATTATGATGATTAAATTGCATATCAATTAAATTCATTTGCATTTGTTGGGATTAAACACAATTTGAAAAAAAATTGAAGGAGTAGTAATTTCGCAAACCTTCCAATTTTACCGTGAACTTCTCTAGCATAAACGAAAACAAAAGCAATAAAAAACGAAATAATAACAAGCATCATAAATTTGATAATACAGTTCGACACACCTTGCCTATGTCTGCAGGGTTCTCATTCAGTTTAATACTTTCACCAAAGTACAATAAATTTATCCAAGGCTTTACTAAGCTGACTTCACTCAACCCTTGACATTATCTCTCAACCTCACTCCCCGTGAAAGAATTTCACACCCAATAACATGATCAACTCGTGTTAACCTCAACAAATGATTTTTTCAACAGTATTTGATAATAAAAATACGAAATAAACAACTCAAATAATTAAACAATAATTAACATAAACAAAGATAACACTTGAGATTTAAAAAAAAACAATTCTTCTAAATATGCCGCTTCATCAACAAAAGAATGGGAAGTTAACAAGCGAAAAATTTGCAATAAGGCTTCAATATCTTCACTAAAAATCCTTGGAGCATAGAATGTTTATACCAGTATGCTTATCGTCCCAT
This sequence comes from Erythroxylum carthagenense, assembly GCA_026413575.1. NCBI lineage: Eukaryota > Viridiplantae > Streptophyta > Magnoliopsida > Malpighiales > Erythroxylaceae > Erythroxylum > Erythroxylum carthagenense. Next base: position 17,868,548 of record JANZLD010000001.1, read on the forward strand.
CCAAATTTAGCAAAGCTACCACTATCGTACAAGACGTTGTGTAAGTTGTTGATGTTCTCTTTTTCATAAATCCAATAACAGAGAGGTTGGTGGCCTTAAATAACCATGCAGCTACCCAAAACCAGTTCGTCCTTGTATCCATTAAAATCATAGTAAAAAGGGCACACAAATGGTCCCCGACCACTACAATGTTTTATATCCAAAAAAACCACACAAGATGCCCTTCTACTATAGATAGAGACATGCACACATTAGCTAGCAAAACTCTTCACAAACACGCAAGTCAACTCACCTTCATCTTGTATCTCCAAAATCAATTAAACCACAGTGTTATGCAAATACAGGATCATGTATACAACACACACAACCACCACACAGCAGCCTTCCAAAAATCCTTCAATGAAAATCAATGTGATTTTTTGATACACTCCCAATCAAGATAGACTTCTATTTCACTTTAAGTCTTATCTTAGAATTCAATTCAAATAAGGAGTGTTACTTATTTACACCATATCTTGATTTGGATTTTTAAACATTATCTTGAAGACCCAATAATTAAAAATGCCAAAATGAAATAAATGAGATATAATAAATATCTTAACAATCTCGCCCTTTTTGACATTTTTGTCACAAATAAGAAACTCCTCCTTAATCCAACATCAAGTTCCAAAGAACATCTATCAAATTCTTCAAATTCAAGAAACATCTAAAGAAGTAATAATGAACAATGATTCATATTTCTCCCTTTTAGGACAAAAGGATGCCAAAAAAAGCGCATCGAATAGTCACACATATACCTTGAAGTCTCCCCCTGAATGAACCATTCACCATAAACAATCTAATGTCTCTCTCTTGGGACAAAATATTGTCAAAACTAAGAATGTATTCAACACAATCAATCTCAGTGAATAAAGAAACATAAAATTCAATAGTAGGTTTAGCGGAAGAATTATAAGTACGCTAAGATGACAATTTACCACCAGTCAATACACATGCCAACACATCATTACTTACTTCAATTCCATCTTCGTAAGACTGATCAAATTCATAAACTCAAGAAAATAAAGATGAATGCTGCTAGTATAGTGAGAGAGAGAGATACTCGAGAGAGATACCTGATGAGAGAGCTTAAAAATCTTTGGTGGAGCCAAATAAAAGTCATAATGCAAACTACTAAAAAGATGAGACAACAATGGCAATATAAAAACTAAAGAACTAAATAAGACAATTTTTTTTACGTTTCGTCTTTTTTTTTAAGCAACAAAAAAATACTTAAAAAATGTAAAGCATATAGTCCCTATGCCCCTTGAAGAATTTCAAACGTATAATTGTTCCTCATCACATTATCTCGGTCATCGGTTTCTTCTTCTAAAGTAACTGACTTGTCTTTTGTCTGAACAGTTTCTTCACAAGCAGTTACTAACTGTGAATCTGTACAATTTTTTGTTTTTCTTTCACTACATTTTTGTGCTTGTACTTGACCTTTTCTAACCCAAGAGTGCTTCAGTAACATGGGTTGCTGCTGGAAATTTAATGGAGAGTGTTTAGACTTTTGGTTTTGACCCCTTTGAAACATCATTTGTAACATCTTATAGCATCCCGTCCTTATGTGCCCGATAACTCCACAAAAATAACACGTGGGTACAAATCTTCAACTCTTTCTCGATGTTTCTTCTTCTAGGATAGATTTAGACATATCATTTTTCTCCTCATTCACTTTAGAGTACTCACCCTTATAGCCAATGCCTTGAATATACCCCTTTAACCTTACCAACTTCCATTAACTTTTCTAGTTTTTATGTGCCTCTATTCAACAATCTCAATTCCTTTTGAAACTTACTAATTTCATTCTAATTTCACCAAGCTCATCTAATGTAGATAACAATTTCTTCTCCAAATCTTGAATAGTATTCTTCATAGGTAAGTTTTCTTCCTTCAACCACTACAAGGCATCTATAGTTTACCGACGAAAAAAATCAATGATAAACACAAGTATTCCGTTGATAATAATAATTACTGACATAATAAAATGACAGTCAATGGCGTCTTTAATACAACTATAGGTAAATTTAATGGTGGATATTTTATCTGTCCTTTTGTCGGTAAACTATATCGACAAATAGGCATAATTGTCGGTAAATTTTATCGACGGAAGGCTTTTCCCGTCGGTACATTTACTGATGGAAAAAAAAGAACGTTCGGTAAACCGTGGTTCAGATAATCGCAAAGGTTTCAATATTGTCGATGGAAGAAGAAGAATGATTGGAAAATATTATGGGTGTTCAAGAAAACCCACGATCCTATGAACCGGAACTGGACTGCATGAACCAAATATGTAAATAAGGTTAACCGAACTTGAGTTCAGGTTCAGTTCGAATCGAACCTGAAAAATCAAGTTCATGATTCTGGTTCAAGTTTCTAATTTACGATGCTAGGATAACCGAACCGAACTTGATTTATAAGTTTAGATTTAAACATCAACCTAAAACATCCAAAAAAAATATATCATATATTTAGATATAATTTAAGAGAATAATAATAATAATAAATTCACTAGTATTTACTATATTAATTCTTAAGTAAAAAAAAGAAGAAAACGAAAAACCCACTTTAATTCTACGTTATTAAACAGTAATCTTGAACATTGCTATTATAAGTAACAACTAATGCACAACGCTCAATACTTCTACTTTAAATAGTAATTAATATGTGTTAAAATTATTGATTGAAGTATTAAACTATTAGTAGAAAAATTCATTAACTAAAATAATATAATCATTTAGAGATTAATTAAAGAAATTAATAAGTGTAAAACACATTTATTAAGAAATCCTACAATTTTAGTTTTTTAAGGCACATATATTAGCTTAGATATTTATGAGATATTATAAACATTAAACAAGCAAGTAATACTGATTCTTAAAAATATATAATATAGTTGCTAATAAATAATAAGCATATAATAATATTATCTTGTACAAATACAAACATAGTTTTATTTATTAGAAAGGAATGAAAATTGAGTTAATTTAGTAATAGACTATAGAATTGTATTTATTTATACGACAACGCTTTATATAATATAATATTTGAAGTTTTAATTATGATATTAATTGTATTTTCTACACTAAGTTGCAATAAGAAAAAGGATACTTTTGTGTTTATTAGTTTATTTTTTATTTTAACATGATAAAATAAGATTTAATGATGTTAGAAGAATAATTCTATTTTTTTAATCAATAAGGTCTAATAGAGCGGTTCGTTCCCGCATTTATTCATAGTAATAAGAAGCCATATTGTGATATTTGATAAAAGATCAATTGTGATTCAAGTGATCTTAGCCATAAATTTACAAGGTTTGTATTAAGACTGTTGGATTGAATTACCTTTTTTTAGAAGAACTGAATTTACAAGTGATTTTAGCAATTTTATCAATTATTCATATAAGAACAAACTACATTGCTATATCAATGATTCATGTAAGAACAAACTACATTGCTATTCTCAATTTAAATATAAAAATGATTGTTATTCATTATATTAACAAAACTTGAACACAAAACTTTACGTAAGGTTTTTATAGTAATGTCTCGTTTCTTAATAAACTTTCAATAGAGCTTATTATTTTTTATAATTTTTTGTCATATATATTAATATGAATAGGTTCTGGTTACCCTGATAATCGAACCTAAAAATAAGTTAACCGATCTTATAGGTTCTTTAGGTTCAGGTTCAGGTTCAGGTTCGTAAAATTGCCGAACCTAACATTCAAGTCCAGGTTCAGGTTATTTATGAACAGATCAGGATACCCTACCATTAACACCACTAGTAAATATCATACAGTTTACTGATGGTTTAAGATATTCCATCGTAAATATAGTACTTTTTGCAACGGTCATTTATATTCCGTCGGTAAATAAAAGTAAGAAATTAAAAAAAAACTCAACATTAAATTTTATTTCATGATATTATGATAAATGCATAATTTCAACAGTTATGAATTATCTGTACATAACAATTTTATTTGTTTATATATTTTATTTGTTTAAACATAAAGTTGATTGATGATATAAAGATAAAATTATCTTAATTGATAATAAAAACATTACATTGTACATAATAAGTTTTTGTAATTTAAAGCAAATGACTATAACAATCATAATGTTCTGATGACTGTCGGTACTCTGAAGTGCTACCCCTTGCCTTCATCTCATTTATCTCTTGTCTCAGCTAAGCTATGATGTCTATCAATTTGTCCACTGTTGTCTGAAGCTGATTGACTTGATCAGTTTGCGACCATCAACTAGATGTTGCTGTATTGGACGTAGAAGATTATGAATAGCATATATTTGCAAATGAACCTAGCTGAAGATCCTTCAATGATGGTCCCTACCACCCACAACATCAAGATACATCTAGATCTCATCAACAGGTTATTCCTGCTAAGACCGTTGCTGAATAGTTTCTTCTATTTGGTCCTATTAGGAAGCAATGTTTATATTAGTAAATGATAATTATTAAAAAATAATAATAAAGCATTAATTACATATGCACTCAGTTCTCTACATTGGCTATTAACGAATGTCACATCGTCATGCTCCTTCGCGTGAAAGTATAAAAACACCTGAATAGGTGTAGGCCTCATGCTCATAGACTTTTTCACATATTTAACCTAAAATGTTAGATGTTAACTAGATTTTATAAAAATTTTGACAGAGTTTCTTTTATTTTTATGATATTTCCCCTTGTCGAACAAATAAAATAACTCAACATAGTCATATGGCACCAGACATTTATATCATTATCATTATTCATAATACATATATTTTCATTTCAACATTCACTCATCAATTTAAATTGAAATACAACAAAGAAAAATACTTACAATATAAGTGTCAAGTTATATTTTCACTCATCAATTTAAAAAGGGCACACAAATGGTCCTCACCCACTTTACTGTTTTATGTCTAAAAAAACCACGCAAGATGCCCTTCTGCTATAGATAGAGATATGCACACATTAACTAGTAAAAGCTCTTCATAAACACGCAAGTCAACTTACCTTTATCTTATATCGCCAAAATCAATTAAACCACGGTGTTGTGCAAATATAGGGTCACGTATACAACACACGCAACCACCACACAGCAACCTTCCAAAAATCCTTCAATGAAAATCAACATGATTTTTTTATACACTCCTAATTAAGATAGACTTCTATTTTACTTCAAGACTTATCTTAGAATCCAATTCAAACAAGGAGTGTTACTTATTTACACCATATCTTGATTTGGATTTTTAAGCATTATCATGAAGACCTACTAATTAAAAATGTCAAAATGAAATAATTGAGATATAATAAATATCTTAACACAATTCCTTTTCTTTAGCTATTAATGAGAGTTTGAAACTTGATCATAAAACATACACATTTTACTTAACCATATATATATATGGGTTAAGCTAGTTAATTAGCTACCATTAAATCACATATTAATTATGATATTAACGTTAATTGAAAAAGATGAATGTAGATTTTATCGATATCATGTTGTACCTTACTATTTTTGAAATAGTATTAATAGTATTCTAAATTTTGGGAAATTATATTTTTATTAATTCTTAATATCTAAGTCATCAATTTATTATATGCAATGTTACATTTGACAATTTGAATCTACTAGACACATCTTAAAAACAATTTCTTTAGATATTGTAATTTTCAATTCAATGTTTTATAAAAAAGGAGTCTAAATCAGCATTATGAATACGCCAACCAGTATGTACCGTACCGGACCAAAATATGTACGAAATAAAGGGTTGATTGTACTAGATTTAAATACCGATCGATACTGACTCGTTTCAGATTGTACCGATTGATACCAAAAATTTTAAAAAATAGAAGGACTTTTTTACGAAATTTTCAAAAAATTTTAAAATCTCCCTGTCTCTCCTTCCCCCCTTTTTTTAAAAGTTTTTAATTAGTTATTTTATTTATTTCAACTATTACAATTATTGTGAATTTTAAAATTTTGTTTTTAAAATAATAATAAAAATTTTTATTACTAATAATAATTATAAATAAAATGAAATTTAAAAAAATTATTTTTAAAAAATTAAAATTTTTAAGTATTTATTAATAAAAATGTTTTATTTTTAAAATAAATAATTTAAAAATTATTATTTATAAACTAATATTTATTTTATATATTTTTAATTATTAAA
>JANZLD010000001.1:17874791-17886371 GCA_026413575.1 Erythroxylum carthagenense
TTAAATGTGATTAAATGTGATTGTGATATTAATGTGATGTATATTTTAAATTTAATTATATTTATTAATAATTATTAACTTAAATTTATAAATTAAATTAAAATTTTGATTATTATTATTATTGTTATGATTTTTGGAGATAGGGTTAAAAATATATAGTATAACTGTATAATATAACAATTGACTATTTTATAATTTTTTAAAAATTTAGGAGGTTTTTTATAAATTTAAAAAATTACCGAAACGATACCCGATATTAACCGAAATCGATACAGTACCATACCAGAACTCAATTCGGTACTAAACTTAGTACGTTATTCATAACATTGGTCTAAATAATTATCTCCATACTAATTTTACACCATGATTAAAGTACAATAGGTACCAATTTAATAATGTTATGATATAAAAAATAATGATAAGGATTTACTTAGATCCTTTGTGTAATTTTAAGGTACAAATTATACATTTGACCAAAACTTTATAACTATTAATGTTTCTTCATTAAATTTATAATCCTTACTTTTAGGGAATTATAAATTTCATTATGCTTAATTATACATAAATTACGTTGCAGTTACAACTAATTAATATATAACGATAGCACTTTCAAATTAAACAGTTATTGTTTTATAATTAGGACGAGTAAAAGAATACTTATCTCTTACGTATATATTCTTATATTACTTTATATAAATTAGAAAGTCCATAATATAAGGCAAAGGGATCAAATAAATATTGTTATTTTATGATAATATTAAAATAATAAAAATAATTCATAATTATAAACGTAATAAAAAGATAATGAATGGAATCCCTTAATTTTGTGTTGCCTAATATAATTTAGTTGCCGTAAAAATGTAGACTTAAAATTGTAGACTATCTAGTAAAAGATATTTCAAGAGACATTAATAACTGTAGTTATTAACATTAATACATATAAAAGAGAGTAATTTATACTAAATTTTGTACTATAGTTTATGTTCAATCCTATATGTTAATGTCTCATATAAAATTAGAAACCTAATTTATCTAGTGTTTCTCTTTTGAGGTATCATTTTTCACTTAATTTGGCATAAATATCAAACGAAATTAACTTTCCATGTTGCCAAATCATATTGCAAGTCTAGTATTATTAATATTCTATACTTGATAATTCTAATAACAAAGTAATTACATGACCATTAATTTAGTGAAAGAAATGATATTCATCACCTCCAGGTAGGTGAAGTTTGATGAGAAATTAGGTTCAGTTCTGATCTTGCCCGCAACGGAAAAATTATAAAACTTTTTCCTATTTTAGTTTCTCAAAAACTAAGATCACTTTAAATTCTATAAAATGATTAACAATTAAATCATAATAAAATATGAATCTTAATTTCTACCTTATTCAGAAGCTTGATTCTTTCCTTGTCATATCCCTCAAACTGACTTTAAGACTAGCTCATCTCAACTATTATAGTTGTAGAAGTATCTAGTCTCTAACAATATCCACAAAATAAGTTTAGATAACTCTGCAATTGTTACAAAGAGGGTTGGGCAAGGAGTGCTAACTCCCTTAAAGTTTTAGATATTTTAGTATTTTAATTGAAATTAAATTCTAATTTAATTAAAATTTAACTAGAATTACAAATAATTCAAATTAAATACCAACTATGCCCAAATAAAATCAAATATCTCATATTGATCCTTATTTATTAAATACCTCACATTTAATCATAAATTTTTTTCAAACTTTACAATCAAGTCTAACTTGATTGAAATATATTTCTCTCTTCAACTCGTTCTTTATGTGTGACTTATCAGTTTTTCAAATATGTTGGCAATAGATACAAGCTATAACTTTAAATCATATTTAGAATTAAATAAATTAAACTCATTTAATTTGTCTTTAATTTTCTAATTAAACAATTTATACCTATAGATCAAAATTGGTATTTAGCAACGCATTATGACCACCTATATATTTAAAAATGTTAAAGTAGTTTTGACTAACCTTTTTGTGTATGACTTTTTTGTATAATTTAATCCTTTCATATACAATGTTTTGATTAGACATAAAGCATAAAATTAATGTCTACTTTATTTTGAGTTAATCATATTAGTCCTCTACTATAAGTTATTAATTCAATTAATGGTATTTGTAAACTATTTATAAATGTCATTCTACCTTGGCAAAGGATTTCTCAAATCAATACTAATTGAAAACAATGAGACATTCTCCTTAATTACTTTAGGTTGATAAATCTTATCTTGACCACTTAACTACCTCTATATAGTTAATGTTATATTCAATAACTACTAAGTTATCATTGACTATAACAGGTTATAAGTAGCATCAAAACATAACAATCTCTATATAATATAACTTTGGAGATCTCAAGTCAAAGGATCACTTATACAATCATCACAATGCGAATTTGTATAAACATACAAGTAATGTTCCAAATGGATTTCTCATATGGGGTCAAATTAGTGAACTTGTTCTCTAACAAGCACTCATACATTTGTTTAAGTATCTCCATAATTTAGTCTATGAGATCTACTACCTGCTTCATAAGAAAAAACATAGCGTATGCTAGTCTTTGTATGTTCTATTAATACTCAATCTTAATAGAACAATAACTAAGAACAATTTAGGGATAATGCATCAATGCAATATAAATATGATTATAATTTTATTTGCAATATATATTTATCTCATAGACTTTTACCATATACATCTAACTATGTATAAGATAAAGAATATCTTTAAATTATTTTTTCACTAAACTACAACCAACCGATTGGTTATAGGGCATAAATCAATAAAGTTGTTGTGTGCATAATGATGGATTATAGCGATGAAAAGTCACGAAAAAAATCTTTTATGGTTCAAGATCTAGAGGTACTAACAGGAGTAGGAGACTATTTCAAATGGATCAAGTTACTGGAAGATAAGAACTAAGCATTATTCTTAGTTTGATTCTCCAATGAGTTTTATAACCAAGACTGTAATATTAGGTAGGGGCGGGGGTTTTGTTTTTTTTTTTAATGAATGTGGACATTTTGATGAACATCTTCACCTACCTGGAGGCAATGACAATGACGTGGTTCATTTTTTTTCTTTGTTTTATACAGTGTTTTACTGAATTTATAAGACACAAGGAGTATGGTATGAAGGAAGTAATAGCTAAAGTGCTTCAACAACCATAATATGTTTTGAGAGACAACAATTAGCTAAGTTCTCTTTAGCACAACATATAGTTATTCACATTGGAATTTTATAGTTAGCTGCCCAATCTAATAATTGGCAAGAAAATCTAAACAAGTTCTGAAATTTTGACAAATGACTATCATTATGGTAATTCTAAGGTACCGCCAATACTTAGGTACAAAATGCAATACCCAAATGATGATTGAGGAAATGAATATCACCTTAACATAGTCCAAAGGTAATACTATCCTTCATCCTAGTTGGGGCAACTAGTTCCCATAAAATCTATGGTTGTCACTTGGTCAAATAAGAAACTTCATATTTAGGCTACCTAACACATGCATACATACATACATATTAATTATAGGGATAATTACTAAAAAAAGCCCAATTTTTTTAATTTTTCAATTATAGTTTGAATTTTAAAAGTAGCAATAAAATGCTTAAATTTTCAATTTTTTCAATTCTATCCCGAACTTCAAAAAGTAGCAATAGAATGCTCAAATTTTTAATTTTTTCAATTTACCGAAGTTAGTGTTTCTATTAAGTTTGCTAATGTAGCTTACTACGTGTTTCAAAAACTTTAACTATTAATACACGTCAGCTAAAATTAACATAACAAATGAAGATTAATGAAACGATGTTTAATCACGTAATTAAAACAATGTCATTGTCTAAAAATGACTTAAATCAAATTACACGGCCTCGATGACCATACTCTTTGATTTCAATTTTTTCCTTCGTTTTCAATTTATTCTCTCGACACCCTCATCCTTCGATTTTTAAATTACGCAGCTCTGACACCCTCACACTAAGAGTATCAGGAGAACAAAATAAAATGAAGAGCTTACTAGTACAGTATGCTGTAATGCGAGTGTAGTTTGGGGTGTCAGAAGAATAAACAAAAATTTAATGACTAAGGCCATAGAAAGAGCAACAAATAATGTTGGACTAGAATTAAAGAAAATTGAAAGTTTGACCATTTATTGTCATTTTTTGAAGTTTAGGCTAGAATTGAAAAAATTAAAATCTTGGATATTTTATTGCTACTTTTTAAAGTTCAGGTTATAATTAAAAAATTAATTAAAGTTTGATCTTTTTTTGGTAATTAACCTTTAATTATATGGTGAAACCATAAATTGTAATTGTTGTGGTGAAACCATAAATTGTAATTGTTGTCCTTACATAGGTTAACAAATTTGTATTAATTTTAACTATATCATTTTTAATTTTTTGCTAATTGAAATAAATTTGATATTTCTTGTCTTAGGTAATTTAGCAGTTAGAGATAGGTTATTTAACAAATTGGGATTCTAAATTATAACAACCATATGACAAACTTCGATTGTGCCAATATTTGATTATTAAATCATCGAAGTTTTATGTAGTGGTAACAAATAATTATATCTTTTAACTCTAATGAAGGCCTTAACTATTAGAAACATTTAGATATGTACATAACATGAACAACTTAGTAAATAAATTTAAGTAGCTTTAGTATTTTTTTACTACTCAGTCCACTCAAAAGAGAGAGCATTTTGTCTTGTTATCAGTTATTACATTTTACTTTGAAAAATGTACATTTGGACAAACTCTAATTATTTGACTCCATTTTGTTTTATTATAAAAACTCTCCAAGTTATTTGATATTTCTTGTCTTGATGAAACTTTTTTTCAATTTCTAATAATTTACAATCTTAATTTGAAGTACATACATATTCTTAAATATTCTCAAATCATAATATTTAAATATTCTTTCATAATTCACACACAACATTATTTTTATCTCAATTCTTTGAAAGTTTACAATGTCTAAATGTTATTGAAAAACAATGCACTCAAACAATTCGAACTTTTAAATTCAAATTGTCTTATGCATATTTTATAAATCATTCACAAAAAATTTATGATATAACCAAAATACAGTGCAATTGCAATTAAGAGAAAAATAAGCAACTTTAAGTGCACAAAAAAAAGAAATTGCAATCAAGTTAGGGTTGGGTTAGGTGAGGTCAGTTCATGTCAAGTCAACCAGATGAACCTGAATATGGAAATCCTGGATTTTTGCAATTTGTCTGAGTGAGCAACGATAACAATGGATTGGAGAAGAGCAGCGACGATGGAATAAAGATTGGAGATAGCTGCGAAGTTTGGCAGGTGGAGAAAGTAAGCTTAGGTAGGTTGTCCGACTAGAGGTGGAGGCTTGTAGCGTGTAACTTTAGGCTTAGGTAGTGGAGCGTGGTGCAATGGCAGTGGACGGCGAGAGTTGGCAATGGATGGCTGGCAATAACATTGCTGTATGGAGACTGGAGAATGAACTATGAAGATAGGTAGATAGGAGAGAGAGACAACAGAAGTGAGAGTGGTCAGCATGGTGTTTAGTTTGTTAGGTTTAAGGTTGTTTTACAATTCAGTCCCTAAAGTTTTAAAATTTTGTAGCACTAGTCAATATTTTATCAGTATTTTAAATACTAGGTAATACCAGACGATAATACCCACAGTTTGTATAGTTTACTGGCATTTATAATACGAAATTGATACCATTAGAAATAACTTAAAAGTCTTTTTTTTGGGTGAAATGGAAATAAAGAAACAATAAAATCCTAACGCCTTAAGACGGCCACAGAAGAGGCATCATGAGCTAGAAGCTGGCGAATTCCTAGAATAGGAGCCTCCCAAATAGACCATCTTTGCAGATGAGAAGCACCATACTTTACTAAAAGGTCTGCACACTAATTACCCTCTTGAAGGATATAAACAATAGAGGAACCCCACTCTCGCTGCACCAGATTCTTGATATCCTCAATGACGTTCGGATGGGAGCGAGTGCATGATCCCACGATCAAATTAATGGCTTCCCATGAATCCGATTCCACTACTATTTGGCGATATCCGTGTTGCCAAGCCAAGGCCAAACCATGATGAATCGCTAGAAGTTTAGCGAGCATGGTAGTGGCATGACCAATGAATCCTGAGTAGCCGACTAGCCAGTCCCCTTTCTCATCACGTAACAAACCACCAAAGCCTGCAGCTCTTGGATTACCAGCTGAGCTACCATCCACATTGATTTTAACATACCTTATAGATGGCGCCTTCCATGCTACCCACCTACTCGATTTTTGTGTTGTAGCCAATGAGAAAGCGTGGTTGCACTCATCAAACAGCCTCTTGAACCATTAAAGTTGTCCCACAGTCGACAGGACCTCGTGTTGGATTACCTCTTTGTTTCTAGCACACCATATAATCCAAGCCACGATGACAAATTTTAACACATGGTGAAAAGGTCGTGAGGAGTCGAGGACATGATAGTTAAGCCAATCGTCTAGATTGAGTCTGAAGAAAGAGTCTTCGACCTATTCGAGGATGGAGATCCACATCGCCTTCGCCCAAATGCAGTCCCTCAAAGCATAGGTATGAGTTTCCCACCCTTTACCGCACCTTTGACAGTAGGGAGACAAAGCCATTTCCTATTTATAACATAACTCGTTCGTAGGTAAGCAGGACCAACGAATCTGTCAAATAAAGAATCGAAACTTTTGGGGGATATTAAGCTTCCAAATCCTCGACCATTTTATGTTGGGAGCAGGAGGATGGGGCAAGCGAGTAAGAAGCTCATATCCTGATCTTACTGTGTATTGTCCAGCTGTTGATTCCCCTAAAATAATCAAATCCGTGGCCACTCTTAATTGGGAGACGGGAACCGCTATGATGGAATGAATCACCTCTGGCCCTAAGGGTATGTGTATTCGAGAGAGATCCCACATGCGGCGGTCATTTAGAATGTCACCCACCTTCAGAAGTGCGTCTTTACTGTCGATCTGGGATACCTGATTGCATAGTATGTAGTCACCGACCCATCGATCATTCCACAGCGAAATGTTATCCCCATTCCCAACTCTCCATTGAAAGCCATCGCGAAAGTAAGGAATAGTTTTACAAATGGCTTTACATCCCAGAGAAGCAGTAGCAGAGGCCGTACAAGTAAATACAGAAGCAGTCCGGAGATACTTACTGCGCATCACATCAATCTAGAGATTCCAACTATTCTGGGAGAGATCCCACAGAAGCTTGCCAAGCATGACTATGTTGTTGTCGTGAGCTATACAGAGTCCGAGGCCACCCATGTCTTTATGACTACAAATAGCTTCCCAATGCAATAGGTGAATACCCTTACCGTCAATAGATTTCCATAAGAAATCGCGACAATATTTGTCAAGAATATCATAGACCCCCCCCCCCCCCCAAAGAAACTAGCGCGTTTGCATCATGTACAGAGGGATGGTGGCTAAGGTGGATTTTGCCAAAGTCAGTCGCCCAGCTTTATTTAGAAGTTTAGCTTTGCATCCTTGCAATCAATTGTTAACCTTATCAACAACATCTGTGAAGTCACCCTTTTTATTAGTACCAGTGATAGGGACACCAAGGTAGCTGCCCAAGTCCGAATTAAAGGTCAGTTGAAAGTGAAGCCACAAGCGTTCCTTATGCCAATTATTGACGTGGGGCAATAAGAAGGTTCTCGATTTCTACTCATTGATTAGCATGCCAGAGTAGGAACAAAACTACTGCATAGTCTCCAAGACCACCTGGCATCCTGGAAGCGAAGCCTAGGAAAATAAAAGCGCATCATCAGCAAATAATAAATGTGAGATGAGGGGCCCATTACCTGAGACTTTGATGGCTTTCCACTGCTTTGCCTGAACGCGACTAGAAATGAACATGGAGATCTTCTCCATGAAAAATACAAATAAATATGGCGATAATGGATCCCCTTGGCGTAGCCCTCATTGCGGCTCAAATGCTAGTAGGTGAGATCCATTCCATAAGATGGAGAGATGAGTTGTAGACACATAAGACATAATGAGGGATATGATAGCCGTCGAAAAGCCAAAATCCATGAGGGTATGCCGTAAGAAACGCCAGTTGAGTCGATCATAGGCTTTATTAAGGTCAATTTTCATAGCCAAGTTACCTTCCCGTTTCTTAGAATTTCGGATGGAATGAAGCACTTCTTTGGCCAGAATAATATGCTCCGATGTTGTTCCTCTCAGAATGAAAGCTCCCTGCATAGGAAGGATAAGTTCTCATAGGATAGGTCTAAGACATTGGACAATGACCTTGGAGAGGATCTTATAGCTGACGTTACAGAGGTTGATAGGACGGAATTGAGACATTGAGGCTGGCTGACCATCTTTTGGAATTAGGACCACCAGCGTTTCATTGATGTCGGTAGGGCACGTTCCAGAAGTAAAGGCATCCTTCACCATATGGAACACACACTCCCCCACTAGATGCTAATATTTTTTATAAAAAACCGGCTGGAAAACATCAGGTCCAAGAGCCTTGTATGATTTCATAGATTGAAGAGCATTGAAGACCTCCTCCTTGGATATGGGTGCCATTAAGGATTGAGCATTAGCCTCAGAAATGGTAACATGAGCTTGAAGCAGGGGGAAAGGCATGGATATGACTGCAACATTGCAGAATAGGTTGTGAAAAAATTGTAAAACCTTAGTTTGGAGAGCTGCTTGGTCAGTGATCCAAGTTCCATCCGGGGTGCGTAATCGCTCGATCGGGTTTCGTTTTCTTCGAGTGATAGTCATCGCATGGAAGAATTTGGTATTCCTGTCCCCACACTGCAACCATTGAACACGGGATTTCTGGAACCAAAGAATTTCTTCTTACCGAATGATGTCATTGTATTCAAAGATAAGATCCTGTTCCAAGGTTAGAAGTGAGGCACACTGGTTAGAGGCTAAATGCCGTTGGATGCCGACTAGCCGGGCTAGAGCTCTTCGTTTTTGTTGGAAGATGCTGCCAAACGTATCCTTATTAAGCAAAAGAACCGCTTCTATGACGTTGGCAAGGGCAACAGATAGGGAAGAGTGGGGCTTGGACCAAGCTGCCTCCAAGATGGGAAGGAAACCTTAATGCGTGGTCCATGCATCTTGAAACCGGACAAGTCGAGAAGATACTGGCAGAATAATACCTAACAATTTTAAAACAATAGGGTTATGATCAGAATGTGTGTAGGGGAGATGGTGGACCGAGGCTTCTGGGAACAATAGTCGCTAGGTGTCATTGCAGAGAGCCCTGTTGAGATAGACAAAGGTAGAGACGACACCATGCCTCATCTGTCGATAGGTGAAAGAACAGCCTTTAAACCCCTAGATCCATATCCGTATAGAATAAGTACCCCCTCATTTCTCCGTGGTGCATGTGTAATCATTAAAGTCACCAATCAGCACCCAAGGAAGATTAGTGATGGCACTTATGCGCGATATCTCTCGCCAAAAACACTCACGGCCTGAGGGATAGGGGTTGGCATATACCGCAGTCAAAAACCATACATGGTGGTAAATATCCCATACTAGACAATGAATAAATTGCTTATGCGAAACTAAAATCTCGAGCTTGATGATCGAATCATTCCAAGGGCACCATATACCCCCAAAAAAGCCAGATGCCCCCATACGAACAATATTTTCAAATCCTAGTGAGCGGGAGATCCTGTTAGCCTGGGGTCCTGAAATATAAGGTTCCACTAGAATCAAGATATCCACTTTGTTACGGGTACGGAGGTCTTTCACATAAGCTACAAAATCTGCATGAACCACCCCTCGACAATTCCACGATAATATGTTGAGACTATTAAACATAAAAAGATGAACAAGAAGGGAGGAGAACTACACTAACAGGTAAGGCTGCTAGGGACCATTTCTACATCCACCCCTTCCGTAAGGGGGAGAACTGTATTAAGAGCATGGACTCCTGGTACCAAGGCCTCGATAGCAGCAGTTCCTAAGGTTCGGATCGCGTCTCTTCCTGGGTCGGGGGTTTATATCCCTCCAAAACCTGGACTCGTTGCATGTTCGACCCATCATGAAGTATAGTAGTGGAATACGAGGGTGGTATGGAGGCTTGGAAAGCTTGGCGAAACTGAGAAGCAACCTAGAGGACAAGTGATGGGTCAACTGTGGGAATCGAATGGGAGATAGGACCGAGCTCTCTAACAAGTGGGCAAGCTTGGGGCTCTATAATGCCAGCCCCAAGAGGTTGGGCTGACACCCTAGAGGAGTCTTAGGGGTCAGTTGATGCTCACTAGATTGGCCTAGGCCCAGTAGGCTGTGTGGTCTAGAAGTCTTACCAATCTTTTTAACGCCACTACTACTCCCCACTTCAAAGATAAACTTTGTTGGCTTCTCCTTCTCCCGTCCCAAGGCGACAACAATGTTCAGTTCATCAACCCTAGGCATAACATCATTTAAAACTGAGTAACAATTAGTCGGCTGACGCTGACTAGGTGAGGGGGCAGCAGTCTGCTTGGTACACGATGGTCGCTTGGGTCTTTTCTCAACTACCATCCAAAGGCCAACCCCCAGATTTGCACTGTGTCTATCCCTGTCATCTGTCGCATCAACGAGTGGGCACGTGTCCTTTTCCATCTATGTCTCCCTGCCGACACAAGCCACAGGTACCCTAGTCGTCATAGTATGTGACACAGCGGGGAAGAGAGAGCAAGTGTCGTCGTTATGTCCAAATTTTTCACAGGTGAAACAAATGATGTGGAGGCCTTCGTATTCCACATAAAGCGTGTTACCATCTATAACTAGTTATCTATCTAGAGGTTTATCTAAATCAATCTCCACGCATATCCTAACAAAGCGACTGCGATTGGCCAAGGTAATGTTCTTGTCAACCTTAACTGGGCATTCGAGGTCGGTAGCAAGCGCTAATAACAAGTCTTCATCATAGTACTGGATGGAAACGTTAGGCAAGCGAGCCCAAACGAGTGTAAAATCAACCACAGTGTTCAATGCCGAGAAACCCAGATACCATTGACGGACCGTTAGGTAATGGTCAAATATCATCCAAGGTCCCTTTTCCATGGTGAATTCGAAATCAACATTGTGATCAAATTTAACTAGAAAGTAGTCGTGGACAATGTCCAAGACGTCAAAACCTCCTGCAAGCTTCCACAGCTGCTCAATTTTGGTGTATAGGATCCTGTAGGAGATGGAGCTACCCAATAGCTTAACGACAACAGATTGCCTCCATGGGGCCTCTAGTGTCTCCATGTACGCTGGGTCAACGTGAAAAATTGGAAAATTCTGGTTCCCATCTTTGTACTCTTTGGTGACAATCCCTAATTCAATGAGATTCACAGGGACTCTCTCCTTTGTCTCATACGCTGCTTCCTTATTCCATTCCCTATTGAGAACTTTATCGTTCCAAGACATTTGTTTCAAAACAGAACTACCATTTCCTTGAGTGCTTGGGGATGTTGTAAAACCATAATAGGATCGATTCGATTTGCGTACCCGTATCCATATCGATTGTTTCTCGTGAGATGTCGATTTTCTGAAACGAGTTTTATTTCCTCTCGT
>JANZLD010000001.1:17893841-17913126 GCA_026413575.1 Erythroxylum carthagenense
CACTGCCACATACCAAAATTATTAGAGCCATTAAATTTATCAACCTCTAACCTTGTAGTAGCGATTGGATGTCTACTGGATGTAGGTGTTGACGATGACGATAACGACTCCCTCTTAAAAGGTTCGTCTTTATCTCCAGCCATCAACTTGTCACTGTTCACAAATACGTACTGATACTATTTACAGTACTGTAGAACTGGTACTGTTCACGGGGACTGTAGCACCGATACTGTAGCTCGACACTGTTCACTAGTACTGTTCACTGGCACTGTTCACGCGTACTGTTGACCGACACTGTTCACCGGTACTATTGACCGACACTGTTCACCGGTACTGTAGCTCCAATATATTTTCACTCCTACAATACCCCAGTCGAAAAAATGGAGCTCTGATACCACTTGTTGTGCGGAAATGTTAATAAATTCGGAGTGAAAATAAAATAACAACAAGAACACCAATATTTTTATACTGGTTCGGCAATGCCTACGTCCAGTTTAGAGATGACTGAGTATTTCACTATAACAATGAGAACATATAATAGTGTTTATTACTCAATTTTTAAGAGACCCAAAATAACCCAAGCTCACACACTACTAGAAAAGAGAAAAAAATTAAAAAAATAGTTTTTCTTTTCTTTTCTTTTCTCTCTCCCTTTCACTATTCTCTCTTCTTTTTCTTCTGAAAATGTCTCTCTCTCACTAGTACTCTTCTGCTTTCCTCTCACAACAGAAACTTTGCTCTCTTTGTGCTCTCCTTCTCCTCCTTCATTTGCTTCCCTTTTATAGAGATCTTCATGGGTGAAAGTCAACATTAGCTGCACCAACCTCCAACATAAATTCAAGCCACCATTGTTGATCACCTAGAGCAAGCTTCAATTTCTGACTTTGAGAAGGTAAGATATCTGACTTTACAAGCTTCCATTTCTGACCATAATTTGAGATAATATTCAACATTAACAAGTTAAATTACAACGAATTGGACACCCTTTGTTTTTCATGTGATAGCCGTCAAAGGGGACCAATCACAGTGTATGGTGCATACACAACCTTCTAAACACACAATCTATCAAAATATAGACCTACTTATATCATATCTCTACTGTCTATGTAAGTATAAAAACATTTTTATACTTCAATGTAAGTTTAGATTATTGTTATTATATTTTTCTCCATATTATATTTATTAATAGATAATTGGTTATTTTTATTTTTTTAAATATATATTATTAAAAATTAAACGGTATTAATTTAATTTCTTATAATTTTTAAAGAAGGATATTACTGAAGAAGTTAATAAGAAGTTTAAAAATAGTTGCAATTTAAATATGCATATTGTTAAACATATGTGAAGAAGGTAAAAGATTTTAATTTTAATTTTATTAAAATTTAAAATTTAGATTTAAATATAAATATGTGAATAAATAGTGTTCTTATATTTTATTTGAATTTTTAATAAATTAAGAATTATTGTCAAAAAACAATTTGTATCCATAATAAAATAAAATTATTTTTAACTTGATTATATAAAAATATTTTAATTTTCTTCAAAAATATAATTATTTAACATGGAATAAATTTATTATTGTGTTCATTATAAAATGTAAAATTCAATAAAAGTAATGTACATATTAATGTTTTTACAGTAATCGAACTATAAATAAAATAAAAATAAAGACATATATTTTAGGTAAAAATATAAAAAATACTTATATGAAAATATAAAATTATCAAATAAAAAATTATGTACAAAGCACTTGGTTTAATCATTTGAAACTTGAATACAGTTAACACCATGTACTTACTGTTATCATGGCTTTGGGCCGTATGGGGCTAGGCCTGGCATTTTCAATTTCGAGCGTCCCAAATCAGCAAAAGAAGGACAGCACTTGGAAAATCCCATTTCCATTCCCACATCCTAATTCCTATGATCCGTTTCTTATTCTCATATTGCATTTTTTTGGAAATTGTATTTATTTGGAAACCGGCAGGAGGCTGATTGCCGTTAATTTGCAATAACGGCATGGAGTTTTCCGTCAATTTGTGCTTTCCAGATAAAATTAACATCACCAACCAAGCCGGCAGCTCCAATCGTCACGCCGGTGACGGAATTCTCCTTCACCCACCCAATCACGTCCCTCCACCTCACCCCTCTCCTCTCCACGTGTCCTTTCCGTTCCCTCACCGACGTCGTCAATATATCTTTACCAAACAACCCCTCTCTGTTCTTTCTCTTCTCTCTCTACGAAGTACGAACTCCAAGCCCTAATCAGGATCTGTCAGACTCTCTCATGGACGACGACGACGACATTAACTCCGCCGCCTCCGGCTCCCCTCCGCCCTCTCATAACGGCCGGATCACCGTCACTCTCGCCTCTGCTCCTCCTCAGCCGCAGCCAACGCCGTTAGCGGTAGCCTTTCCGATCCAGAAGGCCAATGGAGGCGGCAGAGAAGACTGTTGGAGCGAGGGCGCTACAGGGGTGCTCATCGAAGCATGGGGAGAGAGGTACTTAGAGCTGAGCAGAGGAAATCTGAAGCAGAAGCACTGGAAAGAAGTTGCGGATATCGTGAGCAGTAGAGAGGACTACATGAAGACGCCGAAGACTGATATTCAGTGCAAGAATCGGATCGATACGGTGAAGAAGAAATATAAATTGGAGAAGGCGAAGATCGCCGCCGGCGGGGGTCCCAGCAAGTGGCCTTTTTTCGACCGGTTGGACCACCTGATCGGTCCGACAGCGAAAATTCCCGCCAATTCCGGTAAAGTACCGGTCGGAATTCCGGTGGGTGTACGGTCCAGCGTGCAAAAAAGGAATCTTTTTGCTCCGGTGAAATTAGTTTCGAATAGTAATAGTAATAGTAATAATAACAAGAACCCGAATTTGATTAGGAGAAGGGGTAATGTGGAGACGGAGTCGGAGTCCTCGTCGGAGATGGGGGCGGAGTCCGACGATAGTTTTCCGCCGGCGAAGAGACCGAGGACTGTGGTGCAACAGACTATGAATGCTAAGGTGGGGAAGGAGAGAAAAGGTTGGGGGAGTTCGATTCGGATGCTTACACAAGCGATCCTGAAGTTTGGGGAGGCTTATGAGCAGGCAGAGAGTGCAAAGTTGCAGCAGGTTGTGGAGATGGAGAAAGCAAGAATGAAGTTTGCCAAGGAGCTGGAGCTGCAGAGAATGCAGTTTTTCATGAAGACTCAGATGGAAATTTCGCAGTTGAAGCGAAGAGGAGGGGATGTTAGTGGTGGTCATCAAGCTGGTAACAATGTGAATTCCAATAATAATAACATTAGTGATAGTGATAGTTAAGACAAGCGGAGATGGATATTTGGGTTGGTGTTGGAGTTTTAGAGTAGACTAATGAGGTGTGCGTATGTTGTGTATCCAGAGGGGAGAGGAAGAATCCCCCTTGATGAGGGGAGAGGAAGAATCCCCCTTGATGATTTAACTCCATGTCAAAGACCTTGTAGTATCAGAGTGTTTCTGCTTGTGATTTAATTTATAACAGTTCATAACTTTCCGCACATTTGAGTTAGTAGTTATGTGCATTATTACTATGTAGTTTTTGGCTAGAGAAGATCTCTTGCATTTCGTGGGATAACTTTGTATTGTTGTTACATTTGCATGTATTAGATAAGAGTTAGTAAACAGCTTTACAGGTTTCTGATAGCTTGTTAATGTCTAGTTATTAGTTTACTTGCTTTGTGTGCATGTATAATGTTGATTAGATAATGAGATTGACCCGAGATGGCTTACATTATGGTTGGAAAATTAATCCATTTAGATAGGAGTAGGACACATGAGGAGAATCCCAGTTTGAGAGGCTGATAGGAACAATGTGCTGGATTGGGACCTATGAAACGGAATCTGCTAGAGTGGATTGGCTTAAGTGGAAGCACATGTCCTTCAGATTGATTGTGATCTTGTAAATTATACAGTGAACTTCTTTTCTCCATCAGGTCACGTTTTGTCATACGTTACTTAAAACTTGAAATTAGTATCATACATTGTTTGGATCTTGGAGACACTAACAGCGCAGATTGGCACCCTAGACTTTTGGTAACTTTGTGTGCATTTAGGATATGAGCGCCTTCCTATGTTCCCTTTGCATTTCGACTCCAATTTTAAGAAACAACATAAAATCTCCTTTTCTTTTTGTATTTATTGACAGGGTTGTCTCTTGATTGATGCAATCCCTTGAGCTTATTTAGACCTTCCCACTAAATTGGATATCCTTTGTTGAATTATGTAATTTAAAGTCTTGCAATGAGAAACGATTGGTTTTCATGTGGAGACCACGTCGATTGTCATTTGGAATGGTCAAGATATTTAAATTCTCGTTTGGTTTTATTAAGAAACAATGGCAAGCACGTATGTGTACAGTGTGAGTTATGAAGACACGTAACCTATGATGTTATCACAGCTTGGATAGTTGACATAGATCTCCTCATTAATATCGCACTCCAGAGATCGATAACAAGAACATGTACTAAATTAAAGCGCAGATTTTGATTGCACGAAAGAGTTTGCAATCCTCCCTAGTGGAGAGAAAGAGGACCATTTGATGCCAAAAAAAAGAAAGAAAGAAGGATGAAATTTGGGGGAAGCCTATTATTGCCTTGGCGATCTTGCTGCTGCTAGCCCACCCCAAGTGTGTTATAATGGAAAAAGGAAGAGATATTTTTACATTCCTGATGTTAACCTTAACATTATCTAAAGTGTGCCATTTTAAGTATTTTGGTAAATCCTAAACCGACCGTAATCATGTCATGATCTTACATTTGGTAAGAAAAAAAAACAGCGTGGACCCAAGATGATGAAGTGAAAGAAGAAAAAGGGGATGTAATGTAAACATATGGAGCTTTATATGGACGAAAGAAACAAAACTTCTTGTGGTTGTCTTCCTCCACATGTCAGTCAATTACAGCATACAAGCTCCCAATGTCATGATTGATAATTATGATTCTTCTTTCTTTCAGCAATTTGGAGCTTGGGGGTTAAAGGCCTCGAGTGGGAGTTGTTTAAAACCTGATTTGGAAGGGACCGGCTTTACTCACTCTAGTCCAACCCTCGTCTCATGATCAGGAACGCCATATCTGATCCGGGTTATCTTTTCTTTTTGTTCTCTAAGCTACCTGAAATCGAGTCATCAAATATCAAATATCAATTTGTAATCACCTAAACCAGTTTAGACGGTTGAGCCAATTGAGACTAGATTAAAAAAAAAAAACTCTTCCTTTTAATTGAAAGTAACATTCAATCCTTAACTAAAAGTTAAGGGTTCGATCTTTGACTTTGGATATGGAGCAACCTTAAATCTTTGGACCAACTATCCCACCTTATAAGATATCTATAAATTAGTGAAGGAATTAGTCGTTGGATTCGCCGATGGATACCCTAATTTTACTATTACCGAAGTAAGTAGGCAGGAATGCCTAATGATAAGTGACATTTTCTTTTATTGAAAAGGGAAATGAAAAAATAGAACACCACCACCGACCCTCTTAATGATCATGTCAATCCCCACCCACCAACTCCAATCCTTCATTGGGGAAGGAAGATTTTCAGAAAAAGAAAAGCAAACGAAACAAAAGAGGGTTATGGGTATATAGAAACATCCAATTTGCAGGCTCATATAGTTGGTCAATGTGGGTCGAACGTTAGATAGAGGCTGCTTTTCCTTACACGACAATAAATTCAAGAAGCGCACAAAGTAGAAGGGTCCCTAGTCCCTACCATGTGAAGTAAAATGAAAAATGTGGTCGGACATGGTAAAATGAAAAATGTGGTCGGTCTTGCAACGAAGGCAAAACGTTTTAATAAATTTAAATGACATTTTAATAAATTTAAATGACATTTTAATAAATTAAAAATTAAAAATGCATAATCTTTCAAAAACTGCATTTAATATGCATTCGAAAAGGTTAGAGCCGTTAATATTCGTAAAATCCATAACCCCGCCCTATTAACGGAGGAATGTGGACTGTTGACCTCACCTTGATTTTGCATTCAAAATGACCAGAATGACCCCAATGTGATATGACTGACGCGCCTACTCCTTTCCACCTACTTGGCTACTTTTACATTATCATTAAGCACTCACTTCAATATCTGCATGAATACAAGAGATTTAGAGAACCAACTTCGTTTAGAAAAGTCTTTGCAGCGTAAATCTTACAACTTTGAAATAATCTCGAAGTCTCACCGACGCGACACATAAAGTTCCTAAACATGTATTTGGAACTCAACTGATAACTCGGAATCATTTTGGTTTTGGACAACCTATAGTCATTTAGCTTCAATGTCACTCCCATCCATTTTGGTAATTTCAAGGTCACATATGTTCGGTCTCTGTCTTTCAAAATTTTCAGTTAAATTTTCTCCGCAACCTAACAAATATTTTTGTCCGAAATAGAGAAAAACACAACCCCTCTCTCCCTCTCTCTGCTGCACAGAAAGTGTATAGAGAGAGAAAGGGAGAAAAAGAAGACAAAAGAACAAAAGATGGCATTTGAGAAATGAGTACAGCCAAGGCCATCATTTTACTGTTGGGGGTTTCTTAAGAACTGAAAAAGAAAGAACGTCAGATATCCAAAGATTTAATCTTTGCAAAGAGTATGAAGACTGGTGACAAAGTTGATAAAACCCAAATGTTGCTACTCTTTTACTGAACTGGGAACTGAGGATCAGATTCACCAATCCGAGATCTCGCTGGTTGGTATTAAAGGTATGAACTCCCCCGCGTGCTCTTAAATTGTGAGCTCAAAAGGGTAAACTTCTCGGATTTCTAGCATGCAAACTTGGTGCATTTTTGGCTGTTTACTTGTTCGTTGAATGTTTGCGCAGATGGTTCTTTTTGTTCTATCATTTGAATTTGACTTTTGTGGGGATGCTTCTGCGAGCGGGTTTGGTTTGGTTGAAGCATTTGAGGCTGGAATGTTTGTGGAATCAGATCTGGGTTTTGCTTAGTTTGTTTGAAAAATAGATTTCTTTGCCTAACTTAAGCTACATTTTGGGTTTAAGGAGTAAGATCCATGGATGGATGTTTTTGTAAACATGTATGTCCTTAATCTAGTAGATTTTTACCAACGACTATATAATATGGTCATTTGTTTTTCCATTTGTCGTCATTTGAATTTAGAATGTGGATCGGTTAAGTGTTGGTTTCTGTCTTTGATTTCCATATATGGAGCATAATCCACGTTTGAACCGAATTCAGTACATAGAATTGGTCAACATTGGGTTTTATGTTTATTTTCCTTTTCCAGAACTTGCGGTGGAGGTTGGAGGTTTTTGACATGAAATTCTAAAGCCTTTATTATTTTGCAAGCTGGGGATCTCTCAATCTATCTGCACTTGTACATTATTGAGTGTAGGAGGAGGATAAAGAAGCAAGTAGTCTAAAAATATTATTGAAAAATGAAATCGGACATGCCTATTGACTATGCTGTGTTTCAATTGTCACCAAAGCGAACACGGTAAGGACTTTAGTTTCCTCAATTTCGTATTCCAGTTTTGTTCACAGTGTACTGCTTGGCTTATCTTTCCTGGATTCTTGCTTCTTTTGCAGATGTGAGTTGTTTGTTTCAAGTAAGGGAAACACAGAGAAACTTGCTTCAGGGCTTGTAAAGCCTTTTGTCACCCAGTTGAAGTTTGTAGAAGAGGATGTTGGACAAGCAGCTCATTCAATTAAACTTGAAGTTGAAGGACAAAGGAAGCATGAAGGGTGGTTTACGAAAGGAACACTTGAGCGGTATATGCAATTCTGGGATACCTTCATGGCTGTTGGAGAATTAAACCAAGTTGTGTTTGACTTTTGATGTAATCTGCATTTCGTGTTTTTAGATTTGTGCGGTTTGTCAGTACACCTGAGGTTTTGGAAATGGTTAATACATTGGATGTGGAGATGTCTCAGTTAGAAGCAGCCAGGAAAATATACTCTCAGGTAAACTTCCATTTTAGGCAGCAAAAAGCCTCTTGAGTGCAGTTGAAAATATTGTATCTGAAATTGAATGCTTTTATTCAGGGCGCTGGAGATCAGTTTTCTGGTGCTTTAGGTGTGTATCTTTCTCCTTCTTTTTCTTCTCATGTGTGTAGAAGCTCCTACAAAATTATATGACAATAATGCTATAATTCAACAGCACTGAGGAATGCAACTATTGTTAGAAGATACTTCCTTCTTTGAGGATGAAATATTTGCTTTTATATTACCTCTGATATGAGCATGTCATTGGTTCCAATGGACATTTTCTTGAAGGAAAATTTGAAAAGTGTTGATATTTTCTTTCTGAATATTATTGACCACAATTTTGTTTGAGACATTATATGCTGAATTTTCCTTCCTACCACAAAGCACAATTAAATTATGTGTTCCCGATCATATAACTCAGCTTTTTGTTTATTTGCTACAGCTGGCGATGGAATAGGAATCATTGCAGGGGCTGATGCAACAAAGTAACTCTCTGATTTTATTCTTTTCTGTCTCTGTAAGGCCTCGTGCTGCCCAGGGGGAGGGGTTAGGAATGTGAGGGTGGTTGATTTCATCTACTGTTGAAATTCTTTAAGTTCTATCTGTTGGATTTTTCATTTTAACTCAGTTCATTGAAACCTTTGCAACAGAAGTAGATTTGATTTTCTTTTCTTTGCCTCTTGGCTTGGATGGGGGGAAGTGGGGATTAATGATTGTCAAATTAAGGCATTTACAAGGATCTAATATTTGGAAGATGTGGAACCAGATATTAGCATATTCATCTACTATACGAAGTAGGCAAGGAAGTATTGATAATTTCGAAGATTATAGTGTAGACTTCTCAGTGAAGTGAGGCGATAGTTTTCTGCAAAATACATTTGACTATGACCGTGATTTTAGTATGTTCCTAAAAGCAATGTGTTACATGATGCAGGAAGGAGCTTCTGAGGGCAATGGATGTACGACTTGCTGCAGTTACGCAGGATTTAACTGCGGCATGTGCTCGTGCATCAGCTGCTGGTTTCAATCCTGACACTGTAGCAGAACTCCAGCTCTTTGCAGATTGTTTTGGTGCCCATCGCTTGAAGTAAGTACCCTGAGGAATTTCCGAAACCTATTTTGGGTCCTTAGCTCTTTCTCTTTCTCTCTGGCCAAGTCACTGGAATTGAAACTGCGGGGTTTGTGGTAAGGATAATAGAAGAAATCAAAGTCAAGGCTATATAGATCTGTCAACAATCAAAGCACTGGCGTAGGATTCTCAACACCTGACTTTTGGCTGCCCAAACATTATGTGCTCTAGTGCGCAGTTTCTATTGGTTAAAAGTAAGGTCTAGGAATGAAATAGCTATAGTAGAGCATTGAAACTTATGGATCATGTCTCTTTCTTTTTCAGATCTTCTATCTATTATCACTGGGCTATACCAACTCCATTCTGTCCTGTAAATATGATCTTAGTGCCATAAGAGTTGAAATTGTGGGTATCATGGTTAGATGGTCTTCAGTAGCTTTTTCTTGATTATCTATCTTGAAAAGTGCAGCTATCATCAATATATGAAAGTATCTTCTTCTGTTTTATATCTTTCCTTGATAGATAGCCACTATGCTAGACATCGTAGGTATTTACATGAAAAGTAGTTATGGTCTCTACATAGGGAAATAAAATCTGTTCTTGGCATTTTATTTAGTGGAACTACATTTTTCGCACCATGTGTAAGGTAAGTGATATTGATGAGCTTTATGCAGGTACAACTTAGCCATCTTGATGATATAAAGCCCCTTCTGAATACAATTCTTGATTATATACGCAGCTGAACTTAAGTCCCTCATATTTTATCTCATCATGATAATGCAAGTTGTACTTTGCACTCGGCATAACACTCCTTCGCATTCTAATTCTCTTTTATTACCAATTCAGTAATTTTATTCTCAATTATTTGGATTCCCTGCGCGGTTCTCCTGCTTCCAAGTATATGATACCAAGACCATTTGAGGGTTTTTTTAGATTTTCTAGGGTGTTATCCTGGGTGAATCTGGGGCTAATTGTTAACGTTTGTTACTGGACAATAAGTTACCCTTATCAACCTATTGACCTGTGCATTAAGTCCTCCATTTTTTTCACTTGGGACAAAAGGAATCTTCTGGTGGAAGATACAAAGAAAATATTATATTATACTCCATTTTGAGATGATATATCATAGATCGATAAAAAATAAGGGCTGGGATGAAAGAAACAGGCAAATTTTCAGCAACATCGAAAGGAGTTTTGAGGCTTTTACTGTGGAGTTGTTAAATGCAATTAGACTACACAACCTATTTCCTGACAAGCTTTCTTTAGATTCAAATTGCATTGATGTGTGGTGGTACGAGAAGGTGGTTTGTAACAATTGTTGGTATTTTAAGTAGCATAGCTTTCTAACTTGGTTCTTGAACTCTCATCCTCTTGGTGAGATTGTAATTCATCTTGATTTGTCTTTTATTGGCTTAATTAAATTTCTTTTTTTTATATAAAAAAGATGGCATTGGTTCTTCATGACTTCCCATGTCACTGTTCAGCAGGTTTAACAGTTAAATAATGATTTTCTATTTCTAAAAGTCCTAACTTCCTTGTACTTGTCACGTTTTCTTTTATCTAATATCTTAGCTCTTCCATTACCAACCCAAGTTAATCCTTTTTCTTTTTTTTGGTCTATCTGAGAAAGATTTAATAAACATATTTACATGTATTCTACAGTGATTCTTGTACCAAGTTTATCTCACTGTGCCAGAGAAGGCCCGAAATGATTAGTCCATGGAAGTCACATATTGAGGATGAAGTGGTTCGCTCTTCATGGGGATCGGACATGTCAATTGATGATCCGACAGAAGAGCCAACTGGTTCCCACACTGCAAGAGCCTACCAACTCCCTTCTCAAAACAAACTCCAACATCATCAAGCTGGCCAGGAGCAGCAAAACCTCGAAAAAGCACAGCTCTGCCTCAACCAATCCAGACCCTCAGCCTCTGAACAAACTAATTCCTTAGTCTCTGTTAACCAAAAACAGAACAGTGAAGAAGAGGCAAAGAAAGATGGTGTCACTGCGTCATCACAGAATCATCCAAGTCAACCAGGAAGGAGACTGAGTGTGCAGGATAGGATTAATCTGTTTGAAAATAAGCAGAAAGAGAATTCAGGTGGGAAACCTGCAGTTGTTGGGAGATCTGCTGAGTTGAGAAGACTATCCTCTGATGCCTCATCAGCATCTGGACCTGAAAAAGCTGTGCTGAGGAGATGGAGTGGCACCAGTGACATGAGCATTGACTTGGGGAATGACAGGAAAGATAGCATTTTTACAGATAGCCCTGCATTAACACCTTCTTCAGGCTCTCTGTCTCAGAACAGAAGTGGTGTGATTTTTGGCTCATCAGATGATCATAAGGACCAGAAGGGGTTGAATGATACATCAAGCTCATATAAGAATGAGACCAAGAAAGGTCAAACTGAATTGCTGACACGTAGTGGTTTTGGTGTGAAAGATGAGGAGGTGGGTTGTAAGGTGAACATTAGCTGGAAAGATCAAGCGGCTTCGCAGACACAAGTGAAGTTTCTTACTGGAAAAGGGGATCGAGTGCTTGAAGATCATTCGGTTGGAGAGAAGGGCAATTCTGGCAGGGAAGAGAAGACAATTGGAGTTACAGGTTTAGTGGGATCTGAAGGAAAGTCAAGAGCTTTTCAGGAAAAGTTGGAGAACATTACATTTAAGAACCAGGCTAGTCGGCAGAGCCAGCTTGGAAGTTCAGTGGGTAGGGTGGGTGAAGCTGAACTTGGGAATAGAGTTGGAGGTATCGATTTGAAGGATCAGTCACGGAATAAGTTTAGGGTTTCTCATTCTCATTCCCAGTCTCTTTCAGGGCAATTTGAAGTTGGTATTGGGGTGAGAGTTAAAGAGTTGTCACAGCCAAAGGCAGAGGGTATGCAGCCAAATTCTCAGTTGGAGTGGGGATTGCCTACTGGGGAGAGTGAGCTAGTGGGAAAGAAGGATTTCACTTTGCCTGAAAAGGAAGCCAAAGAGGAATATCTTGAAATTCCAAAAATGAAGGTCCAAAAACCATTTTTTGCTAGTCCAGAACAGATAAGGAAGATGCAGAGTAGGGATGAGTGTGGCCGCATTTTGGATGAAGCTGTTTTGCCTAGTAAAAAGGCTTCTGAAATCCAAGAGAGCTTTGGTGCTGCTCAAGCATCATCAATGGAGACAATTCAAAGGGTTAGGCAGTCCAAGGGGAACCAAGAGCTCAATGATGAGCTGAAAATGAAAGCCAATGAGCTTGAGAAGCTTTTTGCAGAACACAAGCTTCGGATTCCTGGCGATCAATCTGCTTCTACACGAAAATTGGCAGCAAGCTCACAGTACCCAAAACCAGCAGTGGTTGGGATGCCCTTGGTGCAAATTGAGGAGAAAAAGCCAATCATTGAACCAATTGAAAATCCCAATTATATGTCCGAGTTGAGAACTCCTGAAATGAAGATGGTGAACAATCAAGGCTACGACATTACTCCGGACCAAAATATTTCTCAAATTAGCTTTTCTGATGATTCCAGAGGAAAGTTATATGAGAGGTACATGCAAAAAAGAGATGCAAAACTGAGGGAAGAATGGAGTACAAAAAGAGTTGAAAAAGAAGCCAAGTTAAAGGCTATGCAAGATAGCCTTGAGCGGAATAGATCTGAGATGAAGGCCAGACTTTTTGCATCTGCAAATAAACAGAATACCACACGACAACAGGCAGATAGTCTCAGAAAGTCCAATGTGCATTCAACTTTAAAGAAAGAGCAGGTATAGCATTAATAATTACTCCCGAAGAGATAATTTATGAG
Source organism: Erythroxylum carthagenense (assembly GCA_026413575.1). Taxonomy (NCBI): domain Eukaryota; kingdom Viridiplantae; phylum Streptophyta; class Magnoliopsida; order Malpighiales; family Erythroxylaceae; genus Erythroxylum; species Erythroxylum carthagenense. The sequence goes on from JANZLD010000001.1 coordinate 17,906,658, forward strand.
GCTGATAAGTTTTGGGTTTGCAATTTTGCTTTTGTTTCTAGTAATTGGAATTATGACGCTTGCCCATCTCACAAGTGTTCCTTTGACAGCAGCCAGTAGATCTCACTCAGAGTGAAGAGGATGAAAATTCCGAGTTTTCAGAACAGAAATATTATGGACAAGATAGATCCTTCAGTGAGGCATCCTTTGTTGATGATTCTTCAAAGAACTCAAACAAGAGGCCTTTTGCAAGTAGAATTATCCCTTCATCCACCCCTCGCACTACAGTAGTACCAGTTCAACGGTCATCATCCAAAGTTTCCAACTCCAATACAGGGAGACGGAGAATGCAATTGGAAAATCCTCTAGCGCAATCTGTTCCAAACTTCTCTGATTTGAGGAAAGAAAACACAAAACCCTCTTCTGGTGTAAGCAAAATGGCAAATCGAACACAGTTGAGAACCTATACTCGCAGCAGGAGTACCAATGAAGATATACATCTTACCAAGGAAGAAAAGCCTCGACGTTCTGAGTCTTTGAGGAAAAGTGTGGCTGTTACTGGTGAATGCAAGGATATCTCCTTTTTGAATGCTGATAGTGTTATTTTGGCACCTTTAAAGTTTGATGATGATCGTGGTGAACGAGGCTTTCATGAGAAGTTTGCAAAAACTATGGAGCCAAGGCCTTTCCTCAGGAAAGGTGATGGTCGAGGCCCTCGTGGAGGAGCTAGTGCTGATAAACTGAAAGCTTCAGCGGCATCTCACATTTTTGCACATGAAGATCAATCTAAGGAATCTCTGTATGAAGTGGGTGATTCAAATCATGCAAGACAAAGGGAGGAGGAGGAGGAGGAGGAGGAGGAGGGCAGGCTTGAAAGTCCAGAGTTTGAAGATTGTGCTAAATTGGATAATGGCAAGGCAAGCCTAAGCCAGGAGTCTGACAAGATGATTATGTCTGGTTCTGAGAATGGTGATTCCCTGAGATCGCCTTCTCATATTGATCCTTCCTCAGTTGCTGAACTGCCTGCCTCAGTGCCGTCATCATTCTATGCTGTGGGGTCCTTTCAGGACTCCCCAGGAGAGAGCCCAGTGTCATGGAATTCACGCATGCATCCATTCTCCTACCAACTTGAGACTTCAGACATTGATGCTGCTGTTGACTCACCAATAGGAAGTCCTGCATCCTGGAATTCGCACCCACTCAACCGAGCAGAAGCTGATGCAGCTCGAATGAGGAAGAAGTGGGGAAGTGCTCAGAAACCTATTCTTCTATCAAATTCTTCACACAATCAGTCCCGCAAGGATGTGACAAAAGGGTTCAAGAGGTTGTTAAAATTTGGAAGGAAAAGTCGTGGAACAGATAATCTGGTCGATTGGATATCTGCTACAACTTCTGAAGGAGACGAGGACACAGAAGATGGTAGAGATCCTGCTAGTCGATCATCAGAAGATTTGAGGAAGTCAAGAATGGGATTCTCACAAAGCCATCCTTCTGATGATAGCTTCAATGAGAGCGAGTTGTTCAATGAACATGGTAACCTATACATCCCATTTTCAGATTCATTGATTACTCAAAAGCCCTATTCTAGTAAAATTAGGTTCTAGCATGCATTTACAGTTGTCTGTGGTATCATATGTGCTGTCACTTAGCTTGGAAATTGATGTCTTTTACTCCAGTTTTGATGAAGTAGCTGATTCAATGATTAGAAATTTATATCATGGCTTGTTTGATATTATGGTGCTTTATATTATGCCACCGAATATATAAGAAGTTTAGTTGCTCATTTTCTGCTAGATTTAAAGCAAGGATTCTTTATGGATTATTTATTGCAGTGACATTCTTAAGGATTTCTCTTTGCTGTTGTATGTGAAACATTTGTCAATAGCTCAGACTGAAAACACCTTGCTGGCTTTGCAAAGGACTGATCTAGTATTTGTTGATTTCATTGAATTAATATTACAGCTTTGCTTGTTAACCCTGTTATCCAGGGAGATTTAACCATTTGGTTCAGGTCACATTATTTTCACATGATGAAAGTTATTATGTTGCATTTTTATACGAGCTTTCCTAAATTAGGCAGTGCTGAAAATTTTGGAATCCACTGGAATTCTGGCTTGCTAAAGCATTAATGTACTAATGACTGATGATTTCCATTATAGTCCCTCAAGTGAGCAAAGAATTAGTGGACAAGTCTATGAGTTTTACAATGAATACTTAATTAAGATTTTGATTCCATATAGATTTTCCTGTCTTATTTTATATTTTCTCATTTATACCTCTTTGGATTCCAAGTAAAAGCAAAGGTGGGGATTTGTGGTGTTGGTTATGCTTTTGTTTTATGCTGAAATTTTCAAGAATATGACCATGCGCCTGTCTTCTTGCAGTTCAAATATTGCGTAGCTCTATACCAGCACCTCCAGCAAATTTCAAATTGAGGGATGATCAAATATTTGGAAGCTCCATTAAAGGTGATTTCTTATGTTATCATTTGCCCTTTCGTGTGTTGTTTTTCTTGGTCACTAACTGCATTCATATTCAGCTGCAAAAATTATTGATGATGTATGTCCATAGTCCTTGGTCTAGTGGATAGCATGATGTCACTGGAAACTGTATGGTCGATCAAACTTAGGCTTTCTTGCACTTATCTGGCTTAGATAATCACGAACATTGAAGTTTTGCCAAATTAGAATCGTCCTTGCCATATTATGGGATTCTGGGCTGCATAGCTGTAACTTGACTAGAGCCTGCTGTCCTAAATCAAAGTTCATCTCCTTAAGCATATTAGAGCCTTCTAGCTAGATAAATGGGCATCTTTATATTAATGTCTAATCAATCAATACCACTTCAGAGATCTGATCCTGACGAAATTCATTGCCTTGATTTTGTGCTCCTCATTGAAGTGGGGGAAAAAGAAGACAAATCTTACACGTATAAATGATGTCCTTAGTAATATCCTATAGGCAGTTGCAGGTTATACAGTCCTGCTCTGTTTATAAGTTTGCACCACTTTAAAAAGTTTTAAAGCCTGATCCTGATTATCCAGTGGCATAAAAGGATAGTTCCTTTCTGTTGGAAATTGATTGATTGATTTTTTATGGTATACTTACTTTGATGCCTACGATTTACAGCTCCAAGATCATTTTTTTCACTCTCCACATTTCGGAGCAAGGGAAGTGACTCGAAACCCCGATAACACTTTTACCAGAAGTTTGGAGATGGTGCTTGAAATCATCTCTAACAATAAGCTGTAAGGGTTAAGTACAGGAGAAAACATGCTTGTGCCAGAACTGGTTGTAAATGCTGTTACGAAAAAAAATCACCTACTGGTGTTGGTATGATTTTGGTAGTCTAGGAGCATTCTTTCATCTTCTCTTCATTTGTTTTAGTATCGTGTGATGTGTACATGAGATCCTATCATTGAAGTTCCTGAGTTGTTAATGGTGTACGAGAATGATGTGATTATACGGAGCAACTTGTAAACACGGACTACTTCATTTTAGTAATACGTAGACAATCCTGTTTGTGGTTGGCATTGTTTTTGTTCTTTATCGTGTTGCATCTCAACTGCTGATAATAAGCTTTTCTACGCCACTAACAGTTAGCATGAATGCACGCTAAAAAGACCACCAAATCCTTCTTGTACCTTCATTAGCTCTTGGAACGACGTGGTAATGGTTGCATATTGCGATGAAAGTCACTCATACTCTAGCAATCATCACTCAGATTTAACAGAAATACAAGAAAATCGAAGAACATAAGTGAGTGTGTGATGGTGTCTGAGGGTGTTTCGAAGAGAGAGGAAATATACATTCTCAATGCATCTAAATAGTTGAAGACTAATACCTAAGTTACTAAGACGTGGGGACAAAAGACAAAGCATATGTTTGAAGTGTTAAAACTCAATACTAAGCCGTTTTGTACATGTCTTAAGCTTAGCTCAAAGCACAGTCGTTTGCAGCTCATGGTTTTAATACACTGTTATATTTAACATGCTAAGAAGTTATAAGACGTAGCTACACTAGTGCAAAATGCAGACAGAAGGAGTAAGGATTTTTTAATGACTCACGTGAATGACACATGGAGAAGAGCTGACACAAGCAAGCCAACAGTTGATCCGAAGACCATCATCTTCTCCAGCATCTATTAAAAGAAGACAGAAGCATCAAACAAGAACATAACACATTCAGAGAATTTCCATTTTCAATTTACCTTGTATTCTGTATTTGTGAGTGCAAAAAGAGAGTAGAGAAAAAAGTTTTTAGAGAGTGCTAGAGTACACCTGTGGGTACTAGGAGAGTTTTGGGAAAAAGCTCTTTGCAAATGTAGGGGATATACTAATCTCTGTACTGGTTTTTTCTTCTCCTTCTTCTTCATATAGTGAAATCTTCACTACTGAAAGTGGGAATCTTGGATTTAGATAGTGATACACTATCAAACCAAGTAAAGATCCAGTCTTATTTACTTTTCTACAATCGTATTATATATGCAAATTAACAATCTTTATCAAGTTCTGTGTTTCAAAGAATAATAGTAAAGCAAAGATATCCCAATAGAAGTGGTATCAGAGCATTCAAGACTTCCTGGGGCATTTCATGGACTCTCCAAGCATCAAGATACATCAAGAACAGTCAGTAACTAAAGACTTTAAGGTTCTTTACACTATAGTTATCATGGTAGGCAAGGAAATGGATGTTTTTTTGGTAAAGAAAACTTTACCATATGGAAACTCCAGATGCAAGCTCTTCTTGAATCATATAATTGTTATGATGCTATAGATGATCAATATGACTTAAGAGACTGATCCTATAAAGAAGCTAAAGATGCAAAGACTTGCACATTGTAAGTTAATGCTTCACTTATCACCAGCATTAATAAGAAAAGTACAGAACTGTGATACTACACAAAAGCTTTGGATAAAACTTGATAAATTGTATGCCAAGAAGTATCTTCCTAACAAGATAACATTTCTTCACAATCTTGCTAACTACAAGATGAACATGTTAGTCTCCTTAGATGATAACCTAGACTACTTCTTTAAGCTAGTTCAAGATTTAGAAGCTACAGATGAGAACATCTCTGAGAAACATCAAGCTGTAGTAATCCTAAAGGCATTATCTGAATTTAATGCATTCAAAAAGGTAATTAAGCATGCTAGTAGAGAATCTCTTACTGTAAAGAGGGTTTTAGATTCTCTAATGGAAGAAATAGTGGAAGTTAATCCTTTTAAGAAAGAGGCTAAAGTGATATTTGTAGAGAATAACCATTAGAAGAAATCTCATAAGAAAAGTAGCAAGAAAGGAAAGTGGTAGAAGGGAAGTGAGAAAGAAAAACACTCTAAGGAAGGTAAAGAAAAGAAGAAAAAGGAAAAAGGGAGAAAATGCTTTTACTGTGATAAGGAGGGACATTTTGCAAGGGATTGTAGAAAGAAGAAGAGGGATAAGGTAGCTAAAAGTGAAATTTTAGGTAATGTTGAAAAACCAGAAGATTCTAGTGGAGATAAAATTCTGGCTGTGACTGAGGATAGTGAGGACCGTAGTAGAGAGTGGACTTTTGATTTATGATACATTATGCATGTCACTCCTCATAGGGACTGATTCACTACATTTGAACCAGTCACTGTCAAGGTTAAAATGTCATATTCTGGATAGCAAAGGATAGAGGACATTGGAAGTGTCTCTATCAACATATTTGATGGAAAGAAAAGGACCCTCACAAATGTCAAATTTGTGCTTGGAATAAGAAGAAACGTGATCTTTGAAAGCTTGTTTGATAAATAAGGCTTCCAGATCAAGTCTAAGGATGGACTCAGAGAAATCCTAAGGAATGGAAGAGTTATCATTAGAGGAGTGGAAACGGGTGAGCTATACTATGTTATAGGCTCAACTGAAATCAATCAAATCTTAAAAAATGGAAGCCATGAACGAACCAAGCAATGGCATGCAAGGTTAGGTCATGTAGGGAACCAAAGCTTGTTCCATCTCTCTAGGCAAGGTCTAATTCCTGAATAGAACCTACAAAAGTTAGAGTTTTGTGAATCCTATACGCTAGGAAAGTACCACAGGTCAGTATTTCAAAGGGGAGCTAAGAGAGCCACAGAGATCATGGAGTATTCTCACAGTGATATCTGGAACTAGCTCAAGTCCCCACAGCAGGAGGAAATTTATATTTCATGTCCATAATTGATGATAAATCAAGGAAACGTTAGGTTTACCCTATGAAGAGAAAGGATGAAGCATTGGAGATTTTCACAAGATGGCATACTATTATGGAAAATCAAACTGGGAGGAAGTTGAAATGCTTAAGGACTGATAATGGATTGCAGTATTGCAACTGTAACATCCCGTTACTGATTAGAGGGTAATTTTGGTAAATTGGGACGGACTGATAGGTTTCATTGCATTCACTGATTGAATATGTCACTGGCCTCTAATTATGGAGGAATGAGTTCCTTGCATATGCATTTGTAGGTGCATGCATTCATGATTTTTCG
>JANZLD010000001.1:17923315-17945658 GCA_026413575.1 Erythroxylum carthagenense
CTCTTCTAACCCCATGCAAGTGTAAGTTCTCCATGGCAAGACAACAACTTGGTTGCAAGAAGAAGAAGAGCTCTTAAATAGAAGGAGAGTAACTTAAAGAAGGAGAAGAAATGGATGGAGATGGAAAGAAGTGAAGGATTTTGGATGGGAAGGAAACAAATGAACAAAACCTCTTCTTTTTATCCCTTTAATGTGAAATCACCATAAACACAAATAAAGGAAGAGGACAAAAGCATTTACTCCATGGAGATGTGGCATTTTTATTAAGAAAGAGACAAAATAGTAATAAAACAAAATTTGTAATAGGAGTTAGGAACCCTAATGAAATTTGACCCATTCTAATCCAATGGCCCTAATTCCAATCCCAAAATAATATACCCAATATTACAGTGCCATTGGATAGAAATTTTCGTTACCGAAAATCAACCGGTTCGCCACTTGGCGATTTTTTCCCGGTCCGGGAATTTTCTCCAGAAAATTCAAGAAAAATTCCTAAAAATCTCTTAAAATATAAAACACTCAATGACGTACTCAGAATAATTTTTTAAACCCAATAGCTACGTTAATCACAATAAAATTGCCTTAGGCACAAAAACCGGGAATGTCATGTATGCATGTACAGCAATTTCATGTACACAAATGATACTGTGTATCAATCCAATTACGCATGAACAGTACTAATTAATCCCTATCAATCCCATCCTATGGCAAATTTACTATTTAACCCTTCCTGACAGGGGTGGGATGTTACAGAATCAATTATGACAGTAGCCTATTTAATTAATAGGCTTCCAACCCCTGCTAATGACTATAAGACTCCTTAGGAAATTTGGAGTGGTAAGAAGTCAAAACTCACACACCTTAGGACTTTCGGATGTGCAGCCTATGCACATCAAAAAGCGGGGAAATTAGAACCTAGAGCAATCAAGGGGATTTTTCTAGGATATCCATAAGGTGTAAAGGGTTATAAACTCTTACTATTCCAAAAGGGAGCCTACAAAACAATCATAAGTAGAGATGTCATCTTCGAGGAAGATGAATTCCCTCTGCTGAACAAGGATTCCTCTAATTCTGACCTCCAAAGGAAAATTCAGGAAAATCTAGGGTTATTAATCCATTCAGCCCCATTCTATGTACCACCAGAACCTGAAGAAGGTGGTGCTATGCAATCAGAAAATGTGGAGCCTACAGAAGGTACTACACAGTATGAAGAAAGGAGAGAAGGGGTAGAATGTGAGGGTGATGGAGAAACTTTGCACCCAAATTTGGATGATGCACAAGAAAACCTACAAGATTACCAACTTACAAGGGATAGGCAACCAAGAAACAGAATTCCTAATAGAAGGTATACAGAACTAGACTTGGTTGAATTTGCATGTTTCATAGCTGAACTTATGATGAAGCCATGAGTAATAAAGATGCAAAACAATGGAAAGAAGCTTGTGAGAAGGAATATTCTTCATTGATGAAGAATAAGACTTGGACTTTAGTCCCTAGACCTTATCAAGCCAAATTAATTGAGAATAAATGGTTGTTCTAGTTAAAAGAAGGAGTAATAGAAGCATAACCTAGAATTTATGAGGTTAGGCTTGTAGCTAAGGGATTTGGGCAAAAGGAAGGAATAGACTGCAAGGAGATATTCTCTCCTGTAGTCAAATTCAAGACAATTTGGCCTATACTAGTCCTAGCAACTCTATATGACTGGGAAATCCATCAAATGGATGTTAAGATAGCTTTCCTATATGGAAAGCTAGAGGAGACAATTTATATGAAGCATCCCGTTGGATTTGAAGACAAAAATAAGCTGGACTATGTTTGCCTATTGCAAAAATCCCTGTAAGGGCTCAAGCGAGCTCCTAGACAATAGAATAAGAAGTTCCATGAGGTTGCTGCTAGCATGAACTTCATCAGAAACTCATATGATTACTACCTATATTACAAGGATCTAGGAATGACTAAAGTAGTATTTATATTAGTCTATGTAGATGATCTCATCATCATAGGGAAGGACTTGAATAAAATTTAAGAAGTTAAGACTAAATTGTGCCCTCATTTTGAAATGAAAGACACAGGGGAATCTCAGAAGCTTCTAAGAATGTAGATAATCAGACATAGGAGGGAAGGAAAACTGTGGCTTGTTCAAAGGAATTACATAAGAAAAATCCTAGCTCAATTCAACATGGAACAAGCTAAACCTTCTTCAGTATCCTTAGGATCACACTTACAGATGGTTTCTGACAAGTGTCCTAGGACTGAAGAAGAACAGAAGGCTATGGCTCACTATCCCTATGATATAGGTGTTGGAAGTCTAATGTACCTTATGCTATACACAAGACCTGATCTAGCCTATAAGTATCCTAAGTAAGTTCATGGCCAATCCAAGTTTAGAACATTGGCAAGGGCTCAAGAATGTTCTCAGATATATATCTGGAACAGTTAACTATGGAATATGCTTCTCTAAAAGAGAGCTAATCAAATGCAATTACCTGTCTCTATATAGCTATGTGGATGCTGATTATGCAACAGATAAGGACTCAAGGAAGTCAATTTCAGCTATATATTTACACTATCAGCAAACACAATAAGTTGGAAATCACAACAACAATTAGTGGTAAGTTTATCAACTATAAAGGCAGAGTATTATGCAATAACAGAAGGGGTAAAGGAACTAGCATAGCTATTAAGAATATTAAAAGAAATTAACATAGAAATCACAACATCAGTACTATATACAGATAGTCAAATTGCCTAGTAATTGAGTCGAGATCCAGTCTTCCATGAACGATTCAAGCACATAGATGTGCGATTGCATTTCGTCAGAGACTAAATCGCCAAGGGAACCTTCAATCTGGAGAAAATTAAAGGTGAGAAAAATCCATCTGACTTCGGGACTAAAATACTAACATAAAAGACGTTTAATTTTTGCAGGAAATACATACAAATCATGGAAGTCCCTTAATTCCGAAGGCAGATTCAACAGATCTCACAAGGAGGTGAAGATTAGGGTTTCGGGTTTTAAATCTCTCTAGGGTTTTTTTCATTTGAGTGAAGATTGGAGGAGTAGGAGGGAAAGTGTGATGAAAGTCACTCATACTCCAGCAATCATCACTCAGATTTAACAGAAATACAAGAAAATTGAAGAATAGAAGTGAGTGTTTGATGGTATCTGAGGGTGTTTCAAAGAGAGAGGAAATATACATTCTCGAAGCATCTAAAGAACTGAAGACTAATACCTAAGTCACTAACACGTGGGGACAAAAGACAAAGCATATGTTTGAAGTGTTAAAATTCAATACTCAGTCGTCTTGTACATGTCTTAAGCTTAACTCAAAGCACAGTCGTTTGCAGCTCATGGTTTTAATACACTGTTATGTTTAACATGCTTAGAAGTTATAAAACGTAGCTACACCAATACAAAACGCAGACAGAAGGAGTAAGGACTTTTTAATGACTCACGTGGATGGCATATGGAGAAGAGCTACCACAAACAAGCCAACAGTTGATCCGAAGCCCATCATCTTCTCCAACATCTATAAAAAGAAGACAGAAGCATCAGACAAGAGCAGAACACATTCAGAGAATTTCCATTTTCAATTTATCTTGCATTCTATATTTGTGAGTGCAAAAAGAGAGTAGAGAAAAAGAGAGTGCTAGAGTACACCTGTAAGTATTAGGAGAGTTTTGGGAAAAGCTCTTTGCAAGTGTAGGGGATACACTGATCTATGTATTGGTTTTCTCTTTTCCTTCTTCTTCATATAGTGAAATCTTTACCATTGAAAGTGGAACCCTTGGATGTAGAAGTAATACACTATCGAACCAAGTAAAAATTCAGTCTCATTTATTTTTATGCAATCATATTATATCTGCAAATTAACAATCTTTATCAAATTCTGTGTTTGAAAGAATAACAGTAAAGCAAAGATATCCCAACACATATAAATTCCCTGAGGCACATTATGCTTGTGATGCCCGTCAAGTACATTGATCAAACCACTTTCTTTGTTGTTTTTCGTCTCTGAGCTTTTGTCTTTACAGGCTTTATCTCCACGTCCAGTGACAGGCTCCTCTGGTACAGCCAGAACAGACAAAGAGAGTCAATTATAAGGGCAACTTTGGTTGGTTAATTTTGCCAAGAAAGGTCTCTGATGACAAATGGAAAGGGACCACTGTGTATGGTAACTCAAGTCTTTATAAGAGCATATTTGTCAAATGCAGCTTCTTAGGTTGAATTTCTCATTCTCGTTGATCGGCAAAACACCAGGGTCAAGGAACACAAAACCACTTTACCTAATACAATGCTTTAAGAATGGATTTATGAGTTTTAAACTGAAGGGCTTTTGGCAAAATCTCATGAGCAATATCCCAATGGCCGGCATTGTTATCTAGCATACACACCCCTTGATATAATTTGGATAAAGCCAATCAATTGGCGCATATACGCCCCTCTTTCTCGTACCAGTCAACTTAATCTCATTGGACAATCTTACGTATTGATTACATGTTTCTCGTACTCCAAACTTAGCCTGCAGAGTCACCAGGTGGGCCTCTTAACTATTTAACGTTAGGAAGGAGAAAGGGTTGTTTATCAAAAAATAATAAAAAAAAGGATAGAGAGCTATATTGTCTGATCGGCTCTATTTCTCGGGCAATACACAAAGAGGAACCTGAGAGGAGGACTAAGAGAACCGGCCGTAATCTACGTTGGCTTGGTAAATTAAGGATGAAAATAAGTAGTAACATCGATGACCAATACTATTCTTTGGAGACATCAAACCAGACGGCATACTCAAAGTTTACTTTAATAATCCTTTTTGGACAACTTCAAGGCTGAACCTTGTTCATCATGTCCATTGGCTTCTGCTCCTCATAGTCTGCTTAATTTGTCAAAGTACAGGGACTTAAGACCATCAAACACTTCCATCTCCATACTTGCAACCATGTCTGATTCTTCTTTCGAAAGTTACTACAGGCCAAGAAACAATAGACGCAGACACAGAAGACACCCTACACCATCTTCCATCTCTGGAGTCACTGCTTCACCTTCATTCACAGATTTAGGCTCTTCACACACCTCACAGTTTTTTCAATATGCTCCTCCTCGTACTTTCGCTTCACCCCCATTTACAAACAATGATAACGTCTCTTGGGAAAGTGAGGTATCATGGCAGTTTGAGCCAACAGGTTGGCAAGATAGTCGCAACTTGGGTGTAGCTTTGAATCCATGGATTGATTCACCAGTGACAAGTCGTATCTTTAGAACGGCTAATGATTACTACAGTTCGCATGCTCATGGTGGACACCGAAACTTTTACAGTACCGACTATTCAAGCTATAGTGCAGCTCCTGTTGGTAGGCTTGAACTACAGAGTTATGCCGCTCGAGATAACGAGATTTCGGCCGTCCATGTCAGGCATTATCGCCAGAGTTCTGGTTATGGTAAATCCCGTGGTGAGAGTTCAGGCTTGGAAATCATTAAGGAAGGGTCTGCAAGAAATAGCAACGTTATGGCTTCTCCAGGTGAGCTTGTTCATATCTCTGAGAGAAATGAAGATGTGGAGAGACAGGCAGCATTCATAAAAAATCCTAGCCTTGGTCATCATGGACGCCAAGGTTCTAGCTGGTTTGCTGTCTCCAATGCTTACAAGGATACAGAGCAAGATAGTTTGAGTCATGTCAGTGAGGGCCTTCATCATGCTAAGCCATATGTAGGAGATCATGAATATGGCCAAGGCAACCTTACTCCTAATCAGGATCCAGGATCAGAACAAGGAGATTATGGTGAAGAGGAAGAAGATGATGAGGAGCCGCCAGAGCAGGTTGGTCTCTTTGGTTTGTTCAAGTACTCAACCAAATGGGATATGGTTCTTGTGATTTTTGGCTGTTTAGGAGCTCTCATAAATGGAGGATCTCTTCCATGGTATTCTTATCTTTTCGGAAAATTCGTGAACAAGATCGCCCATGAAACAACTGACAAAGTTCAGATGTTGAAGGAAGTGGAGAAGGTACACAAAATGCTTACAAGTGAAAATGATCATTGTATTGGATTGTTTATCAAACTTACATGACAATGTAGCGATGTTTCTTTTCTGCAATTCAGATTTGTCTGATGATGATCGGTCTATCAGCAATAGTTGTGGTTGGTGCATATTTAGGTAAGATGGAGAATACATCAATGATCAAACCAATGATTATAACTCTATAATAATTATACATATCTAGTGTAGATCTTAACAGTAGTTTTCTACGTTACCAAGATCAACATGTATCATTTCATAAAAAGGAAAAGTTTTGGATGGAACAGAGATCACCTGCTGGAGATTGGTGGGGGACCGATCAGCTCATCGAATACGAACCAAGTATTTAAGAGCAGTCCTACGCCAAGAAATTGGTTTTTTTGATACCGCTGTTAGCACAGGTGATATCATGCACGGAATTTCAAGTGATGTTGCACAAATACAAGAAGTCATGGGAGAGAAGGTCCATCCTACATCTTCTAGCCTGAAAGCTATAATCTTTACCGTAGCACATATTATAGAATTTGCAAAGATGTATAATATTTAAACATTTAAGTATTAAATTTGTTCTCGTTGTTAACAGATTAGACTCACAAATCCCAATGAATATCCTCTAATGAAATAACTTTTAAATAATTGCAGATAGCACATTTTGTTCACCACATATTCACCTTCATTTGTGGTTATACTGTCGGGTTCTTGAGATCGTGGAAGGTAGCTCTAGTAGTTTTCTCAGTCACACCATTGATGATGTTCTGTGGCATTGCTTATAAGGCCATCTATGTTGGTCTTGCTACGAAAGAAGAGGTAAGTCGTTAAGTTCAAGTAATTATTGAAGGATTCATTGTCTGAGATTTTCAATTAAATGGAAATTGCAGGCCTCGTATAGGGAAGCTGGTGGAGTTGCAGAACAAGCAATTAGTGCAATTAGAACTGTGTTGTCTTTTGTTGCTGAGGATCATTTTACCCAAAAATATGCTGATATGTTAATGAAGTCGGTACCCATTGGGGCAAAGATTGGGTTTGCAAAAGGTGGAGGAATGGGAGTTATCTACCTGGTTACTTATGCAACATGGGCTTTAGCATTTTGGTATGGATCTATCTTAGTTGCAAGAAATGAGATTCGTGGAGGTGATGCCATTGCTTGTTTCTTTGGTGTCAATGTAGGAGGAAGGTAGTACTTCACCAAAAAGCGCAAGCTTGCTTCGTATAATTGGCACAGGAATTAAAATTTTGCAAAATTAATAATATCAGCATGTCCATTTTGGCAGGGGATTGGCATTATCACTGTCATATTTTGCACAATTTGCTCAAGGCACAGTGGCAGCAACCCGTGTATATGAGATCATAGATAGGATCCCTGATGTAGATCCTTATAGCAGCCAAGGTGGGAGACTTTCACGTGTTCGAGGGAAAATCGAATTAAAAAACGTCACTTTTGCTTACCCATCTCGTCCTGGTGCTATCATTCTTCACTCTTTAAGTTTGGCTATCCCATCAGCAAAGACTCTTGCACTGGTTGGTGCTAGTGGAGGTGGCAAGTCAACAGTTTTTAGTCTGATTGAGAGGTTCTATAATCCCAGTAAGGGTAAGCCCTCTATCGCTTTGATCAGAATCTGTTTGGCTTAGTCTTCAGTCGGTGAAACCAAACTCCAATCTTATTTCTTAGCTACAAGTTGAAGTCAATTTCATAACTAGTAGAAGTGAGGTTTTTGCAGGAACTATTACCTTGGATGGTCATGACATAAGTAAATTACAAGTCAAGTGGCTAAGAGACCAAATAGGCATGGTTGGACAAGAGCCGATTTTGTTTGCCACCAGCATACTGGAAAATGTTATGATGGGGAAGGAGAATGCCACCCAGAAAGAAGCAATTAATGCTTGCATTGTTGCTAATGCCCACAACTTTATCTCAAGCCTTCCACAAGGTTATGACACACAGGTAGGTATAATGAGAATAATTTCCAAAAGATCCTACCTATAATTGGGAGGGACTAAGCACGCTTGAACATGCTAAAACATTGATGGTTCAATTTCTAAAAGAAAATGTTTCTTGTTGGCAGGCCGGAAACAAGGGAACTCAACTCTCAGGCGGCCAAAAACAGAGGATTGCATTAGCTAGAGCCATTATTAAGGATCCAAAAATCCTTCTTTTGGATGAACCCACCAGTGCATTGGATCCAGAGTCTGAGTCTGTCGTCCAGCAAGCCATTGAAGAGATCTCTGCCACTAGAACAACAGTTGTCATTGCTCATAGGTTAGCAACCGTAAGAAATGCCAACACTATTGCTGTTCTTGATCGTGGATCAGTTGTTGAAACTGGTGACCATCACCAGCTAATGGAAAAAGGTGGAGCATACTATGATCTTGTCCAGCTTGCTTCTGAAGCAGTCTCGGATTCTGCGCCAAAAGAAATGAATAGATCCAAGGACACAGAATTTTCCAGGTACGAAAAACCATATCAAGATATTGCATCAAAGAATGTACAGGACATATCAAGATCAATAAACGTTAGGTCCATGCAATATGACAGCCAGATTAGTGAGATTTTGCAACAAAAAATAAAGCCAAGAGTGTTTCAAATGTCAGATATATGGAAACTTCAAAAACCAGAAAGTTTTGTGCTTTTTCTGGGATTCATTTTGGGGATGATTGCTGGTGCAATTCTAACAGTCTTTCCATATCTCCTTGGCGTAGCCCTTGAGATCTACTTCGATAAGAACAAACACAAGATGAAGAATGACATTGGAAATATCTGTTTAGTAATTGTTGGTCTTGGTGTTGGATGCATTATTTCCATGACAGGTCAACAAGGTTTTTGTGGACTTGCTGGAACTAAGTTAACTAAGAGAGTCAGGGAAATGTTGTTTAAGTCTATACTAAAACAAGAGCCAAGTTGGTTTGATCTTGAAGAGAATTCACCTGGGGTGCTTGTTTCAAGGCTCTCAGTTGAATGTGTCATATTCAGAGCTGTTCTTGGTGATCGATACTCAGTTTTACTCATGGGATTGAGCTCAGCTGCTGTTGGTTTTGGTTTATCATTTTATCTTGAATGGAGGCTAACCATTTTAGCTATAGTTTTAACTCCTTTCACTCTTGGAGCAAACTACTTAAGCTTGATCATAAACGTTGGACCAAAAATAGATAATAGCACTTTTGCCCGAGCTAGTAACATTGCTGCTGGCGCGGTTTCAAACATTAGAACAGTAGCGACATTTTCTGCTCAGGAACAGATAGTTCAGTCATTCCATAGAGCCTTGGATGAGCCCAGGATGAAATCAGTGAAAAGATCACAGGCATTAGGCCTAGCACTTGGTGTCTCTCAGGGTGCAATGTATGCATCATATACATTTTTCCTATGGTTTGGTGCCTACCTTGTGAAAAAAGGTTATTCGGAATTTGGTGAGATATATAAAATTTTTCTCATCCTCGTTTTGAGTTCGTTTTCTGTGGGACAGCTAGCTGGTCTAGCACCGGATACTTCCATGGCTACAACTGCAGTTCCTTCTGTTTTAGACATTATTTACCGTAGGCCATTGATTGACAATGATAAGGAAAGGTTTAGAAAAATTGACAAATTGAAACCACTTGATATTGAGCTTAAGATGGTAACATTTGCATACCCTTCCAGGCCTCAGGTTGCTGTTTTAAGGGATTTCAGTTTAAAGGTCAAAGCTGGTAGCACTATGGCACTAGTGGGTGGCAGCGGATCAGGGAAATCAACTATTATTTGGTTGATACAGAGGTTCTATGATCCTAACAAAGGAAAGGTCACAATGGGAGGAGTGGACGTGAGAGAGTTTAAGGTCAAGTCCTTGAGAACACAATTAGCTTTAGTTGGTCAAGAACCTGCATTATTTGCCGGCTCTATAAGGGAAAACATTGCATTTGGAAATCTAAATGCTTCATGGGCAGAGATTGAAGAAGCAGCAAAGGAAGCTTACATTCACAACTTCATCAGTAGCCTTCCTCAAGGTTATGGAACTCAGGTATGGACTTTAACAAATAAAAATACGATGGTGTTCAAGTAACCATGACATAGACAAACCAGACTTTGACATGATCAACTTGATCATTTGCTCTTTCTTTGATTATACAGGTTGGTCAAAGTGGAGTGCAACTATCTGGAGGCCAAAAGCAGAGGATAGCTATTGCAAGGGCGATATTGAAAAAAGCAAGGGTGTTACTACTTGATGAAGCAAGCAGTGCATTGGACTTAGAATCAGAGAAACATGTCCAAGAGGCACTAAGAAAGATCTCTAGGAGGACCACAACTATAGTGATAGCTCACAGGCTATCAACTATCAGAGAAGCTGACCTGATAGCAGTACTCAAAGATGGCAAAGTTGTGGAATATGGTAGTCATGATGCACTCTTAAATTCACATCGTAACGGGGTATATGCAAGCTTGGTTCGTGCTGAAGCCGAAGCCACTGCATTTGCTTAGCTGGGCCTTAAAACTGTGTTCACAGCAAAGCCAGCATCCAATTTCAATGTGATTTTGCTTATGCTCATGGCCGTGGGCCGTTTCAAACGAATCCAATTAATCCTATGCCAATTGTTTGAGTGTACCTGGATCTGCTTTCGTAGATGAATGGGAATTGATTGTTCTGGCATTATCTTGGATGGATCATCACAGTTCTGGAGAATGTTTTACCCTTGTTACATTCTTTTGATGCAAAGCCTAATAAATGTTAGATGCCTATGAAGGGGCCATTCGTTCATCTGCTCATTTTCTTAAAGAAGGCATAAAGCATTTCAGATTTTTCATAATTTACTTAGAATGGATTAATATGACTGAGAGTATTAAGAAATTCTTTATATTTTGATGACTTGGCCATTTCGAGGAACTGTTCCATTCCATTCTTAGTCTCTTCAAATCTTCAAGACTAATCTTTACGTGGATGAAAAAAAAAGTTCTGATCACTCATGTTTAAGTCATGAATGACATAAAACGTGAATTGAGTGTGCTTATCTACTTCAGTGTGCCATTTTTATCACAATTTCAATTACTTCAAGTCGCTTAGCTTTCAAGATATGTTTAACCATTTGGCTGATAGTAGATAACTTACATAGTATGCTTAAATCTTAATTAATAATTTTTATAATAGTTAATTTAATGATTGATCTTGGACATCAGAGATTGAAAGATCCCCAGTCCCTCTCCAAGCTCTAAAGGGAAATTTGACCTCCAATTAAAAGACCCCTGACCAATTGACAGAAAGGCACTCCATTCATGATACCATAATCTTTCAGGGCTATGTTTGGCATTTCAGGTATGGGCACATATTTTCTTATGGCATAACCATTGTCTCTTGGCTTTAAAGCCAAGGGATGTTTGAGAGTTACGTGCCTGTCATACAAAGATAGTGAGCTTTGCCTATGACTCCTAACTTACAGAACAACTTTGTCTTTGGGATGTTCTTTTATCTCATCTCTATCCCAGAAAAAAAAAAACCAAGAAAAACTCTGTGTCTTCAATGAATATCAGATTCTTCAACATTCTCTAGTCTTGTACATTTATACTTGGAACGGTCTGCTGCTTCCCTCAGGTATATTGCCTTCATATTTCTCTTTTCTTTTCTTTAAAAAAATGCTTGAGATGCTAGGTCGTGCAGACATGTGTTAATTATTATTACAAGTTCCTGAATCCTAAAATTATAATTCCTTGGATCTCGTTACTGATATAATAAGGTTGAGAATGGTGAGCGTAGGAAAATCTTCAAAAAGATAATACCTAGTCGGGATCACGTCATGTGGACGTGAAAACGTGGTTAAGCAAGCCGTTTTTTGCTAGCCAGTGCTTCAGAATTTGGAAGCAACAATTGATTGATCAACTTTTCCACAGCAATGTTATGATACCAGGAAATTGAGGTTTTTAAACCATTGATTTTCTTATTTTCTTCTGACATGCTCGGGAATAGCGTTTTCAACCTGAAACGAATTAGATTATGCTCTTAACATTTGAATTTGGTGCATCAATCAGCTATCTAAAGGCTTCCGTGAAGGAAGGAAATAGACAAGGAGAGTTCATGCTTTGAGAAAGAAAGAAGGGCATGGCCTCTCTCACACCAGGAGTATTACTGAAGCTTCTTCAGAGTATAAACTCCAATGTAAAGGTTCGAGGAGAATACAGGTCTGTTCTGCTACAAGTTATCAGCATTGTCCCTGCCTTGAGTGGCTCAGAACTGTGGCCTAACCAAGGCTTCTTTGTAAAAGTATCTGATTCCTCTCATTCGACGTACGTCTCACTGTCAAAGGATGACAATGAGCTAATATTGAATAATAAGCTACAACTTGGGCAATTTTTCTATGTTGATAAAGCGGAAGCTGGAACACCTGTTCCAGTCCTGGTTGGTGTCAGACCACTTCCAGGACGTAATCCTTTTGTGGGTAATCCGAAAGATTTGATGCAAATGTTGGTACCATCTGAGGGTCCTGTAACAGTTGATAGTGAAGGGTCGAAATTAAGAGAGTCACTAGACTTTAAAGAAGAGAGTTCGAGACAGAAAATTGTCATCAAAGAAGAAAAGGCAGTTGTTCAATCCAGGTACATGCTGGGCGTTTTGACAGCAACTCCTAAAGCTAGCGGAGTAGATATTGACGGAGTTGGGAAGAGCAATGATAATGAGAATTCTGGAGCAGGTAAGAAATCTGGGTCAGTGAGAAGCAAGCTGCTAGAGAATAAAGGTCAGGTAAGATTCTCGGCGGATAACATATAAATGTTTTAGGGTGTTCTATAGTCTCTTTCCTTGGTAATCTAGTAAATTACATATTGGCATGGAATCAAATGTACTTTTCCATCTCCTTTCAAAATATTCCAACCAATTACTCTCCCATTTTGATTGATATAGTGAGTAATTCGTTGGATGAAGGCTTGATTATATCATGGAAAATGAAAACCCCTGTCAACTGATAATTTTTGGCATTGCAAGCATTGCAGGCACGTCCTATCACTCCTTTACGCAGTCGACCTGATGCATTCTCAGCAAAATCAGATATTTCTGTATCCAACATCAAGGAGTTTCAACTAGCTTCCAAGATCACCTCTGCAAGAGTCTCATCAAATAAACAGGACATCACTAATTTCGCTCCCTTCTCAAACGGTAAAGGCAAAAGCTTTTTGCCTGAAACACCAGCTTGGACATCTCTGCCTGTTAACCTCATGAAGCCAGGAAAGGTATGTCTTCAACTTGCTTTGTCATTTCTTCCAACAAATTTCTTCATTCTCAGGGGCATGGTTGGCATGTGACAGTTCTTTACCTGATTGATTTATCTACAAGATCTTGTATTGATTAGTTTTGGAAAAGTTTAGCTTTTTTTTTTCTTAATCGATCACCATTCTCTCAGGGACTACTTAGAAGGAAATATTTAGCTTCTCAAGTTGCAGCAGAAGCTCAGAAAGAAGCATCTAATGCAGCAACTCTCATCAAGTGCCTCAAGTAAACTAAACGGCTGAGTTCATGAGACCACTTATCAAACATGTTTAACTTGACATCTATCAGAATCAATTTTTACTTACTTTTTTTTTTAGAAGTAATAAATTCATTCAAAAAGGTGGAAATTACAGAACTTTTCAATCTTTTCTTGCAGTATGTTTGCTGATCTGTGCTCCTCTGCCTCTCCTGATAACCCCCATCAATCTCTCACCAAGTTCTTCTCGCTTCACCAGTTAATTGATCAGCAAAAGGTCACAACAGCATTAGCGGATAAATCACTCCAACTCTCAATTCAATTATCTGCTTCAGACACAGAGAAAACATCTAGAAAGCCAGTTCTGGCTCATTATTGGAATACACTAAAATCTCCAAAGCCTCCAGCAGATTTAAGTTCAACTGAGAAGTTGGAATGGGCCAAAGGAGATGGTGTAAAGGACATGCAGGAATTAAGAGAAACTCTATTGAATGAAACAAGAGCTTGGTTTCTGAAATTCTTGGAGAGAGCATTGGATGCCGGCTTTCGAGTCGCCACCCAACAAAAGAAAGGTAAAGACAGTGTGGGGCGACGTTTGGAGCCAGAGAACAACCATATTGCTGTAACACTCTCACAACTTAAGCAAGCAAATGAATGGCTAGATAAACAAAGGAACTCAGTGAACTCAGAAACTAACAATGGACTAGTGGATGCAATTGACAGATTGAAGCAAAAGCTTTATGGCTGTTTACTTGGTCATGTCGATTCAGCTGCATTAGCTCTAGAAAATCGGTCTGATCGTGGCTGAGAGGCAAGATATCTTCCGCAGGCCACAAAATAATTCTTGTATTGAAGTAACGACACAAAATGTTTGACAAACTACGTTTATCGCGTATTCTTTTTTTTTGGTTTACACACCGGTATCCGAATTTACTGGGCTGATTTATCTGTGTTGGGGCTTAGTCACACTGAAGGCTCCTCGCCCTTTTTTTGCGGGTGTGTTTCAGTGAAAATCAAATCCGAAACCTCTACCCGTATGTCCGGCCTGCGCAACTAACTGAGCTACAACTCGTAGGTATTTATTGCGTATTCTATGATCCATAATTCTAGTCACTAAAGGCCCTTGAAGGTCGAAATTTTGACATGATACTGAAGTTAAATTAAAGTTTATAGTGATTGAAATTTACATACTTTGTTGTTGAAAAATCATAACGTGATCATGTGCGCAATGGAAAAAAATACAACTTTTTTATAATTGTTCGATATTTAAAATCTTTTTAACTTTATATCATGATTAATTTATTAACATAATAAATCATAAATCATATTTTATTATGAAATTTGACTTTCTTTTAAGCATCTCCTTCCTAAAACCAAGATTTGAAAAGGTTTATTAAAGACGGCTTTAATGATAAAAGTCTCTAACCTTTTTTTTTTTGGAGAAATTAAAGTTCTTTATTAAGATAAAACTACATCATAAGTTAGGGTGTCTAATAAAAAGACAGACGGCATGTCCCTACTAAGTTTATTAGAATATCTAGTAGCTGATTTAGATAATAAGTGGCCGGGTTATCATATTTACATGCCTTATACATTTAAAAATAAATGATTGAAAACTACAAGCAGCTAATTTGCATTCTTTCAAGATCCCTCCTACCTCATTGATGCCATTTCTTAATCCATGAAACCGCTGCACTAAATGAAGACAATCGATTTCCACCTCCACTGATGTGAAGCCAGATTGTATCAACCAAGATAGAGCTTCTTTGAAAGTGATAACTTCAGCAATAAGAGGAGTATAATTTGAAGTAGAAAAACCAGAAAGACATTTAACAAACCGACCTCTCTCTCCTTTTATTACTATGCCATATGATATTGTCCCCTGAGCAGATTGGGTTGTAGCATCAAAATTGCATTTCACAACTCCAACTATTGGGCTGGACCAACGAACAATAGGTTCATCAACACCTGTTGGTGTACCAAAATTGCTAGCCTGAGGTTTGATAGTTTTCCACTCTTGAAGAAATCTATTTGAAGATGCCACAATAACACTGGGACCTAATCTTTATGCCGCCATAAGAAAGAATTTCGGGCTTTCCATAAGTCCACAGAAGTACACAAGCTCGACTCACCGCGTCTACTTGGTCAGTTAAGAGATCCTGCAAAAAGATAATAAGTTTTGGATCAACAGGATATAAATTTAATAAAGCCCAACATGCTCGAGCATGGTTACAGTCTAGCAATGCATGAGAAATTACTTTAGTCTCATCATAATAAGGACAGTTATCCTCAGTTGTCATTCCTTTTCTTTTTAAGGCCTCTCTTACCGGAATAATCTCTCTACATGCTCGCCAAAGAAATTCCTTCGTATTGGGAAGAATTGGTGATGCCACAACTTCTTCCACGGGCCAACAAGCTCATCAAACACTGTGGTGCTTAAAAATTTAAGGACTGCTCTATAACTAGACCTAACTGAGTAGAAACCATCTTTAGTAAAATGCCAAATAGACTTATCTTGATAGTTTGTCATTTACAAAGGAATTGAAAGTATTTTCTCCACATCAATATTACAAAAAAAGCCTTCTATTAATTGTAGATTCCATTCCTTCTCATCTGCTAGTATTAAGTCATTCACCAGCAAATGTTCAAGACCCTCTACAACTGGTGACTGTAAAAAAAATCTACATCTCTCGGTAACCAAGGGTCATTCCATACTGATATGGTCTCTCCATTTCTGACTTTCTACCGTATGCCAATAGCTAGGCAATCTCTAACTTGTAACATACTCCTCCAAATAAAACTTAGATTATATCCGTTTGTTGCTTTCAAAAAAGAGTTCCTAAGAAAGTATTTATCTTTGAGAATTTGTGCTAGAAGAGAAGAAGGGTTATGAATTAGATTCCATCCCTACTTAGCTAACATTAGTTTTGACCCACACATTTTATCCTATGTTAGCCAATGCATTCTGGCACCTCCATTGGGTTTGCTGCCCCACCAGAAGGAGTTCATCATCTTTTGAAATTCATCACAGGTTGTAAATGGGATCAAAAACACATTCATACGGTAATTGGGCAAAGCTTGGGCAACTGTTTTGAGAAGAATTTCCTTTCTTGCTCTAGAGAGAAAATGAGTTTTTCAACTACAAAACCTCCCTTTTAGTCTCTCCTTTAAGAAAGAGAATATCTATTTCTTGTTTCTGCCTCTAAAAGAGGGCAGCCCCAGATATCTTCCATGATTAAGGGGAGTTGAAACTCCTAGAATCTCTTTCATATCACTAGCTAACTTTGGATCAACATCAGAGGAGAAAAAAATTTCAGATTTTTTAAAGTTAACAGCCTGCCCCGAAGCATTTTCATAATCTGCCAGTATTTTTTTAATAGACAGACAATCAGATATAGTTGCTCGAAAGAAGAAAAACAATCATCTGCAAATAGTAAATGAGAAACCGACAGGGCTCTTCTAACAACTCGAAGCCCATGCAAGTTACCATCTACTTCTGCCTTTCTTAATAAAAATGTAGGACCTTCAGCACAAAGAATAAAAAGATATGGGGATAGGGGATAGGGGATCTCCTTGACAAAGCCCTCTTTTTTGGTGCAATTGGACCCACTTCATTTCCGTTCAATAAAACACTGTAGTTCACTAAATTGACACACATCATGATTAACTCAATCCATTTTATGTCAAAGCCTAATTTCCCCATTATGAATTCCAAATATTTTCAGTCAATTCGATCATAAGCTTTGTTAATATCTAGTTTTAAAGCCACATCGCCAAATTTTCCTCTCAATTTCTGCTTCATGTAGTGAATAAGTTCAAAAGCCATAATGACATTATCATGAATTGATCGTCTAGGAACAAAAGCAGATTGTGCAGCAGAAACAATTTTAGGCAGAATAGCTTTTAATCTATTAGCTAGTACTTTTGTCACAATTTTATAAAGTATATTACATAGAGCAATTAGTCTAAAATCCTTAATATGGATCGGTTTATCATGCTTTGCAATGAGGACAATAAAAGTATGCGAAAGGGAAGTAAGGAACTGACCATTACGTAGCCAACATTGACAGCTCCGCACCACATCGATCTTTATTATAGTCCAAAACTTTTGGTAAAATGCTACATTAACCCATCTGGACCTGGCGATGTGTCAGAATATATTTGATCAATTGCCCCTTTGAATTCATCCTCCGTAAAAGGAGTCATAAGAAACTAGTTGTCGTCCTCCTCGATGGTCGCCCTCATCGTAGAAGAAACCCCAACATTTGGATTAGCACTATCTGAGTATAAATTGGAGAAATATGCCCTGACTATTTCAGCCTTGCCATTCTCATTATATAAGTGATGTAGACGAGGACATGTCAAGATGTTAGATCTTATAAAACCTATGCCTATTCATAATAAAGTTTAGACCCTTTAGTACTTTAATCAAATTTTAATTATATTTAATTAAAATTTATTTCGAATTATAACTAATTCTAATTAAATCTCAATTAGGTTCAAATAAAATTTAATTTCTAATATTGATCATTCTTTATCAAAAATCTTTATATTTGACTTTAAATTTTCTCAAACTTTATCATCAAGTCTGATTTGATTAAATTACTTTTTCTTTATTCAAACAATATTTATATGTGACTTATTAAGTTTTTAAATATGTTGGTAATAGATATAAATTATATTATTAAATTATAGTTAGGATTAAATAAACTAAAATATTTTAATTTATCTTTATTTCTCTAATTAAATAATTTATATTAGTAAATTACGATTGGTGCCTAATAATATATTATAACCAACTAAATATTAGAAATGTTAAAGTAGTTTTAACTAATCTTTTCATGCAAGATTTTTTCATATAATTAAATCATTTCATTATACAATATTTTGATCAGACATTGAGTAAGAAATTAGTGTATGTTTCATTTGAGTTTAATCATATTAGTTCTTCATTATTAGTAATCGATTATTTTAATGACATTTGAAAATTATTTTTGTAGTGATAGTGCACCTTGGTTAAGGATTTTTCAAATAAATATCAATAAAAAATACATTCTCTCTAATTATTTTAGGATGACGAATTATATATTAATCATTCAGTTATCTTTATAAGTACATATCATATCCAATGATGATCAATCTAGCTACCTTTAACTAGGATAGGTAAGAAGCATCAAAATATGGTGATCTATATATAAAATGTTTTAGAGATATTGAGTTAAAGGTTCACTTATAAAATTATCACGATGAATATTCATAAATACACAAGTAATTTTACATAAAAAATTCTTGTATCAATTCAGTTTAGTGAATTTGTTCTCTAACAAATACTTATATATTTGTTTAGGTATCTTCATAATTTAGTCAATAAGATTGAGTATGTCCTTCATAAGAAAGAAACATAATAGAATGCTATTATTTATACTTTATTAATTTCTAATATTAATAGAGCAACGATTACGAACATTTAGGAATAATACATAAAGGCAATATAAATCTCATAATTATGAGCTCTTCATGATTTTATTTATAAATTTTATTTATTGCATTGACTTTATCTTATAAGGTAGTTAATTAAACAAACATGCATAAAATAAAGAATACTTTCAATTAATTATATAACAAATATACAACCAACTAATTAGTTACAAGGTATAAACTAACAATCACTACTTGCTTTAAGCCAATCGTGTAAGTATCATTTACTATATATGTATATGACACTATTGGTATACTATTTTGGTGAGAGAATTTCATAAGATTTTGTTAGGAAAACTTGTTTAAACTTTAAGGTTAATTATCCAAAAAAAGCCCAAAATTTTGTCAAAATTTTAATTATGACCTGAACTTTAAAAAATAACAATAAAATGCTCAAAGTTTCAACTTTTTTAATTCTAGCCCGAACTTTAAAAAGTAGTAATAAAATGATCAAACATTCAACTTTTTTCAATTCTAGCTTGATGTTAGTGTTTCCGTTAAGTTTCCGATGTGGCTTGCCACGTATTTTAGAAACCTTAACTATTATTAATAAACGTTAGCCAAAATTAACACAATAAATGAAGATTAATGAAACGGTGTTGTTTAATCACATATTAAAATGACGTCGTTATTTAAAAATGACATAAACCGGATTACGTGACCTCGACGACCTTATGTTTTGATTTCAGTTTTTTCTTCGTTTTCAATTTGTTCTCTTGACGCCTTCACCCTTCTATTTTCAGATTATGCAATCTCGATGCCCTCATACTAAGGGCATTAAGAGAACGAACTTAAAACGAAGAGCTTACTAATGCAGTATGTTGTAATGTGAGAGTAGTTTGGGTCGTCATAAAAGCAAATAAAAAACAAAGGGCTGAGCACTGAGAGCATCGGGAGAACAAGAGATAATGTCAGGCTAGAATTGAAGAAAATTGAAAGTTTGAGCATTTTATTGCCACTTTTTGAAGTTTGGGCTAGAATTAAAAAAAAAGACATTTTATTATGATTTTTTAAAGTTCGGGTTATAATTGAAAATTTGACAAAAGTTTGGGCTTTTTTTAGTAATTAACACTAAACTTTATAACTTTCATCTTAATTATCATTATAATGAAGAGAAATTAACTAAATACTAACTTGGACTCTTTATAAGATATTATCTCTTTTTGCAAAACTAATGACTCTAATATTTTATAGTGCATATTTTTTGAACAATGCAAGAGAACTATATCAAGTTCATTAAGAAACTTCTTGATTCAAATAATCACGACTTGATTAGCCATTCATGCTGTATTGGAATATTTCCAAGTTAAAACAATATCATTTAGAGTAAAATAGACCTTAAATAAGATGTATGTTTGTTCTTGTAAAATTGAAGTTAAAATCCAAATGACATTGCACTCAAATATCGACTTATACGTAGACTAACGAATATCTTTAATATTTCATAAATATCAAATATTTTAAATGGTAAACACCTTTAAATCATTATCTATGTAATCATAATAAAATATATAAGAAACTTTTTGTATTTATCTATATAGATATTTATCCCTAAAAGTTAAGTTATAGCCTCCGATATCTAATTGAGAGTTATTCTTAAACTATAATATCTTCCATATTTGAAAATATGAAATTTTGTTCTCTACGAGCAGTATATCATTTACAAACTCCTAAGTACAACAATAATCCCATTAACCTTTGTTATAAGCATGATGATTCGGCAATCATCTTTGAAATAAACTATTTGAATTTATTTAAAAAGTGAATCTTTCAACATCTCTAACTTTGACTATACATCAAATATATTAGATAAAGACACTATTTTCATTAGGATGAATTGTTATGAGAATTGAACTACTTCAGAATTCGTCTTACTTTTAGTACTCAGTTTGAGACCTAGTCTCTTATAATTATATTGAAACAAATATTTTATTTAATTGAGTTTGTAACTTTTTATCCAACCTTTTGGATATTATATAAACTTTTATGTACCTAATTTAGTTTTAAACTTATTAGATTATGTGCTTCAATTAAGTACAATATCCTTAAATCATTAAATGTGACCCTTTAAGAGTCTTATATTTCCATATCTTTATAAATCTTGCTAATTGATTTGTATTAAATAGTGGAAGCAAGTTGTTATATTAAGACATAACTATGGAAGAAATAAATATTTTATAGTACTATATCTCTTATTGTACATTCCTTTTTAAACAAACCCATATTGTTATGGATTTTAGTTTTGTAGACATTTCCTAAGAATCATATTTCTTATAGATAACCGGACAAATTTAATGTAAAACTCATCACATCAATCTTATCAAAGTTTTTCAACATTCTCACTGCCTAGTCTGTACTCATATTTAAACACTTTGAACTTTTTTTAAAATAGTATTAGTTAATTTAATACATATCACTATATCATATAAAGTTGGTAATAAAAAATTAATGAAATACAAGTAGTTATTCTTTTATAAGGTCCTTATTTGTCAAATATATCATATTTGACTCTAAAGTTCCTTATTTCTAATCCGATATAATTTGATTAAATTACTCTTTTTATTTTTTTAGCATTCTTTGTGTTTGATCAATTAGGATTTTAAATATATTGACAATGAATATAAATTACATTTCTAAATTAAATTTAGGGTAATTTAATTGATCTTTAATTTTCTAATTAAATATTTTACATTCATAGATCAAGATTAAAATCAAGTAAGACATTATGATTACCCAAATATTAGGAATATTAAATTGTTTTTGACTAATCATTAAGTCTATGAAATTTTCACATAATTTAACTATGTCATCAATGTTTTGATCAACCAAAGAGTATGAAATTATTGTCCGTTATATTTGAGTCTAATTATTGTTCTAAAGATAAAAGTTTTTATAAAAAAATAAAGCACTTGAATAAGTGAATACATGGCCTTAACAAAAGCTAGAAAAAATATAGTTAATTAAAAATAACTTCTCGAGAGATCTAACAAAACAAATTAAGACCAATCAAATTATGTAGCAACACTCGGAAGGTCTAGCAATGTTCCATTTCAGTACTATCAGTAATTGACTCTTTTAATAATGTTTGGAAAATATTATTAAAATGTCATTCTATCTTAGTCAAGAATGTCTCAAATCAATAATAATTATGAATAATGAAACATTATCCCAAATTACTTTAGGATGATGAATAACTTATTGTTACACTTAACTACCTCTATATAGGTGATCGCGACTCTGTCGATTCGATCTTACAATCAATCCTTGGAAACCGGTCAAATATAAAAAGTTCCAAGATTGCGGTATAGGTTGCAATTCTCGGGTCTTCTCACTTAATTGGAACCAAGTGAAAAAGGTCTAGGCTAGCCTATATGTCAAAAATTGCAATGAAAGTTGATAAAATGGGGGTTTGGTATTTTTGTCAAAACTGGTAAAGTA
>JANZLD010000001.1:18154803-18171066 GCA_026413575.1 Erythroxylum carthagenense
GCAAACACAAAGACCTACATAACAACCTAAACCTAGCATCCACGTCATATATAAGGTACTATTCTACCATGAGAAGACATACGCAACACAAACCCTAGTTCTCTGTCTTTACGGCAACCCTACCTTCTTAACAAAATACTCATTTGAACGTCGGAGTGGCCGCCCGGGGATCAACCCCCGGCGCGCCTTTATCTGTTTTGCAGGTATCTTCACGTCAGTTTCATCGCAGAAGGAAGATTACAATGGACTTCAACGGCAACGCACCGTTCAGCCAAAAACCTGGCAGAACCAGGATAGATTAATTTACCTTTGGAAGAAGGGGATTAATTACTCTTAAAATTCACATACAAGGTTAGGATTGTTCATTTGTAGAGGATAACTAATTCAATATTAAGGTTGGCAAAAATATCATTCCCTAAGAGAAAATCATTCCCCATTGACGTTAATACTTTTAATTAATCAATTGTTGCACTCTTTTCTTAATTAGTTATTGCATAGATTTGTCATATTCATAGTTATTTTGGTTGCATTGAATTGGGTAGCCGCTTAGAAATTCCTTTGAGTTTTTAATAATTCTTTACATTACTTTTAATTTTTCAAAATTTCACCCAACTCGGTTTCAAACATTGTTAGCTAGCATAGATTTGAATTTTCTCATAATTCTTGTAGACACAACTCGGCTCTTACTGATTTATTACTCACTTCGACAATCATGTACTTGCGATTCACGAACAAGTTTTTGTCGCCGTTGCAGGGGATTAATGTTTGCATGTTTGTTTCTATAGCTAGTTTGATATTTACTTGTTGGTTTTCTTTTTATCCCTAGAGCAAGTTATTTGTTTCTTCTTATTTTTGCATTCTCGTTTTCTTACGCATCTTGTGTGTAAGAGGTTGTATATCCCGAACCATTAGAGGGCACAAAATACATTTTGAACTAGAGTTGAAAAGAACAGTAAAGTCAATTGGTCGGTAAAAGAAAATGAAAAATCAAGCAAAAGAATTTCAGAGAATTCAAAGAGAGAGTGATGAAATGACTTAAAGATTAGCTAAGTTGGAGGGCAGGCTTGGTGCAGCTAATTTGAATGCAGCAAATAAAAGAGGAGATAATGGAAATGAACAAAAACAATTACAACAACGTCCTATCAGGGAATATTTCTAGCCTACAATGGTAGACAATTATCACGGTATCTAAAGATCTAATGTTCATGCTCAGAATTTTCATATTTCACTTGGACTCATCAATTTGGTTTAAACAAATCAGTTTGGAGGGGCACCAATGAAGGATCCAATAATCATCTTGCAAGCTTCTAAGAATTATGGGACATTATTAAGACTGAAGGGGCCGCGCAAGATGACATTAGGCTCACTTTGTTTCCATTTTCTCTTCGGGACAAAGTAAAGAATTTGCTTCATTTAATTTCTGCTGATAGAATGCGAACTTGACAAGAGGTGACACAATAATTCTTTATTAAAATTTTCCTACCTGGTAAAGCTGTGAAGTTAAGAACTGAAATTAGTACGTTTATATAGCATGACTTAGAACCATTTTCTTCTCAACTTTAACATGATCCTTAGTAACACAATTTTCTAAAAATTAAACTCTATAGATGAGTTTACAGATTCATCTTGCAGAAATCATTTTAGAATTCTATTCCCTAAAGATGCATCGTATAATTTGGTCGACAAAAATTATGGATTGACCCAAGCTTCCTTCACTCTAAGGCTAATAGCTAGAGGAAGACTGAGCACTCTTAACAGATTAACTAAAATTTTAACTATCCCAAATTAGTGCACTCTTTGTAAGCTAGATCAAAAGTCATTGGATAGCCAATTTTTCAAATATCACCATCCTAAGTATTCTTGGAAGGAAATCCTTTAACTATGTAGCTTAGAAAACCCTCTTGAGGACTGGCCTGATATGACAGCGTGGAGCATCCAAGCTAAACATAGAATGAAGGGGATAAATGCCTTAAGTTGCTTAGTTACTGGCATTTAGGAAAAACAAAATAGAAGAATTTTCACAAGCCAAGCCTCACTTAAGGATAACTTTATCAAAGATCTTGGTAGGAACATAAGGCTTCACCTTCTTCTTTATAAAGACAAAAGCATATGCAATGCTATTTTAAGCACTGAGTGGAAGCTTCATTCATCTTTAACTCTCCACATTAGTTACACTTTCACCTATTCTGGTTTTATTTTGATGGTCCAGGATATGACTTTTACATTCCAAGTTATGTACATTTTGTACTCTATATATTGATGCCCTTTGAGGCTTAATACATTCACATTTTTTTAAAAATTATTGAATATACATATATTCATTTATATAATTTTAAAAATTAAATCTCTTCATCATTTTTAATATATTAGTGTTAAAAATATGCATGGATGCATATTATTTATTAAAATTTAACATATTATAAAAATATAATATTACATAAAAAGACCTTTATATATTTATAAGAAAGTTACCATTTTTACTAATAGATATATAATATGACAAGATTATTACATATGTTTTTTTTTACATATATGTATTATAACAGGTGAATCTAAATTTAAGCTTACAAAATATTAAAATTTTATTATTATATTTAAAATGTGACATAAAGTAAGAGAATAATATTCATATATAAGAAGCGCGATTGATTTCAAATACTGCTTTTAAATATTTGATAGGTTGTTATAGTAATTTTCTACTTTCATACATTATTAGAAACCTATTGCACTTTTTAAAGTAGGTCTTCTGAGTTTGCACTACAAGACCTTTAAACTATTTTACTTGCAATTAATAGTTATATATAAAATTTTAAGTAATTTTTATTTTTCTTACATTTAGAAATACTATTTTGCATTCAATAACTAAAAAAAGTATGAAAACTCTTTTTTTATTTACGTGTAAAAGAGTAATAATTTAAATTGTATTTTTTCGATATATCATATCAATTATTAGATAATTCTTAATAGTTTTATATTTATAATAATTATTGTAAAAATAATTATTATTGATTTAGTTTCTTTTAATTTATCAAGAAATGTACAAGTGAAGTTGATATGAAAATTTAAAGTTTTTACAACTTATCAAGTATGCAAATTATTAAATAAGTGAAAAGAAAAGAGTGTTTAATTGGAAATTTGTTAGTTTTATTTAAAGTTTTAATTTTAATTTCAATATACAAATAACTAGCTTACTTAGGAATTTTATGGTAAGTTAAGGTATATTATCAAAATAGTTTACATTCATAATTTAAACTTAATTATATTCAAGTATTATAACTTTTTCCACAAGCTATAGTTATATAATATAGAATTAATATTTTGTATATAAAATTATAAAATGTCAAAAATATTATTTATTGTTAAAATTTTAAATTTCTTTTAAAATATCAAATTTACTAATTCAATATAATGATTAAAAACCTCAACCGATTCAGTCGGTATAACGGTAAAAACTTTTAACTATCAAACTTTTCGGTTTAGTTATATCTTTTTGATTTAATTATCTTAATAACTCTTCTTGTTAAAAGTCGACCAACTTATTAATTAATCGTTTAATTTTTGTAAATTAATAAATTTTTATTTAATAATATATTTTTTAATTAAACATTAAAATTTTAGATAGATAAAAATAATATCTTTCAATCATATTTTAAAATTTATTTAATATTTAGTCAATTTTATGATGATCTAATATCGGTGAACTTTTTAAACCTTAAACTTTTTGTTTTATTAGTTTAACTTCTGGTCCAGTTTTTAAATCAATAATTTGATGTAAATTTTTATAATAATTAATTGGAAATTATTTTAAATAAAATATAACTAAAGTAACATTTATTAGTTTATAGATATTTATATAAATAAAAATATATTCTGTAATAAATTATATCAATTTAAATAAAATATAAATTAAAAGAAAAAGGACAAACTTTAGTTCTACTTATAATAATATAAAGTTAACAATAAATTCACTGTGAATTCTCAAAAAAAAAAAAAAAACTCTGTGACGTTATCCCATACGCCATGCAACCTTAAACGACAAATTGACTACTGTAGCTGAACGTGGACAAAAGATGGTGACGGACACAGTGGCAAGACAGCATCTTTAACTGATACTGCACAGATTCAACTTTTTTAGCAGTTTCCTAATCTCCTGCAGTTTCACGGACCCAATAGAGTAATTCTCAACCAGGTGCGCTTCCCTACGTGTCTCTACTAAAGTACCGAATTCATAGCTTTTGCATGATTCTAATATCTGGGTTACTCTTTGTCCATTTTTATCTTCATCGGTATCCCTTATTCATAATCAGATTGCTGTTAATATTAAAGACTTGAATAAGTGCTGTCTTACTGGGTGATGGGATTCTCTACGGCGTTTGTTCAAAGATAGAGTCTTTGGAGTTACTAATGCTGTTTGTCAAGTAACATGTTCAGGATCTTGGTTGTTGGTTCTTAGGTATGTACATCAGCTAGAAAAAGAGCATATAAAAAGTACAAACTGGGGTTTCTATTATTGGTTGATCTTATCCGATGTCAGTATGATGATAGATTATGTGTGGCTTTTATGAAAAAATTGGGTCCTTTTTGTTGTGTTCTGGGTACTTTGTTAATGACACTTTAGGTACCAGATCCTTGCAGTGTGTTAAAACAATTTATAGGATTAGTCATGTATTTCCTGGGGACAGCTTTGGTATGATTGTTTGTAGAACCACAACCAATAAAATCATCTCACCTGCTAAATTCCCTATATTAATGTCTAAACACGACTTGATTCTGAGAGCTTGCATCTGCGTGCGCTATTTGTCCAAAATTTTAGTAGAACTCTCAGAAACTTCACTTTGGGTTGTCATTAATTAATTGGCATTGATGATCCAGTATAGATGACAACTGAACCAGTCAATGTGAATGATTTTCAAGGATTGGCAAGGCAAGCCCTTCCAAAGATGTATTACGATTTCTTTGCTGGAGGAGCTGAGGACCAGCACACACTAAAAGAGAATATGGAAGCATTTCGTAGGATCACGTAAGGGTTTAAACCTTAAATGATGTTTCTGACTAAATGTATGACTTATCATTGATTGTTGACTTTTCCCATTTCAGATTTAGGCCAAGAGTTCTTGTTGATGTCAGCAAAATAGATATGTCCTGTAACATCTTGGGTTACAGGATATCAGCACCAGTAATGATTGCTCCGACTGCTCTGCATAAATTGGCTCACCCCGAAGGTCTAATCACCTTTAAAAAAGCACCTATTTCTATATTTTGACTCCCCTTTTCATCTGCTCTTTGTATTGGTTCCAGGTGAGATTGCCACTGCCAGAGCTGCTGCTGGATGTAACACAATTATGGTATACTGATAACGAAGTTTTAAACTCAATTATCTTCAAGAATAGACCTAATGATCTTAATCCCATTAGATTTTATCCTACACGTCTACCTGCACCGTGGAGGAAGTTGCTTCCAGCTGCAATGCTATTCGGTTCTTTCAATTATATGTATATCCTTTCAACAGATCATTTGATTTGTTTTTAAGATAGCACTTGTAGCATAAGCAACTTTCTTTCTTCCATCTATCCTTTTTCAACAGGTGTACAAAAGGCGAGATATATCAGCTCTGCTTGTGCAGAGAGCAGAAAGAAATGGGTACAAAGCTATTGTTCTAACTGTTGATACTCCAAGACTTGGTCGAAGGGAAGCGGACATAAAGAATAAGTGAGAACAATTTCTCCCTTTTCTTCTTTCTACCCCTAAAATCTTAACACTACTTTCTCAGTTTCTCTTTGGCATTTAGTTTGGGCTGCTAGATATATACAAATGACTTGGCACAAGATCTGGATTTGAACATCAAAATGTTGTGCCAATCAACAGAATGCTTGTTGTCTTTAATATAGATTCAAGTCTCCATATCAATTTCATGCTTGTTACATTGGATCTCTGCAGAATGGTTGCACCTCAATTGAAGAATTTCGAGGGCTTGATATCAACTGAATTGGACTCTGTGGGTGGAATTATCCTTTCAGCTATTGCATGCAAATTTGAAGCATTATAGTCAGGGATGCTTCATTTATTTCCTTGCAATTACCATGTTTCTAATAGTGTACTAGACCTCATATGATAATTGATTAAAACAAGAAAACTGTTGTACCTCGTATGATAGTTGATTAAAACAAGAAAACTGTTAACATCCCAGCCTTGCATATGACCAATTAAACTGCTACACTTTTTTTTTTCTGGAATCTTTAGATTACTGGTAGAATTTAATGTCATTCCTTATTTGTCACAAGAATGATAACTTTTCTTTTTCAAAAAATAAAAGATCTGTAACTTTTGGTATTTGCTCCATCAATTGAATTCTTTCGGACTTTTTGTTAATACTTCCTGCTTAATTCGAGAATAATGTGAACTGCCTTTCATATGGGTGCTCAACTCTACCAATACCATTGTATTAAATTTCATGATTTTTTATGCTGATTATTATCTCCTTTAGCAAGCTTTAAATAACAAAAATTGTGACTGTTGTGTTGAGTCTGTAATTTTAACTTTGGCAGAACGAAGGTTCCAACATTGAGCTTTTTGCCAAGGAGACCTTTGATGCTTCTTTTTCTTGGAAGGTCAGTTAATTCATTGATTTTTGAGGAAATATGTGCAGAAGGATACACACCTAAAGCTGTAATTGTCACTTCTCACATTTTTAAACTGAAGATACCTAGATACTTAACAACTGTATGTTTATTACTAGTTTTTGACTTGACGTGAAGTTTGATGACAAGGGTATTACCTGGATAGCTTTTGTATTTGATACTTCTCATTATTTTTATTCATCATCTCATCATTTGCAGGACATAGAATGGCTAAAATCAGTTACAAATTTGCCCCTTCTTGTAAAGGGCATACTCACTCCTGAAGATGGTAAGATTGGTCCTCCATTAATCAATTTTCATCAGTACATTCTTTTCTCTTTGAAATATACCATACAAAACTTTGACTTAGCCACAATTTGTCTCTATTTTCTAAAGTTCAAAAACCAAAATATCTAATGCTTTAATCAACAGTTTAAAACTTTTTGCAGTGTAATGGAGAATAAAAACCAGAATATCTTTGATTGTGCTAAATTTTGAAGTTGTAAGATTTCAAACAGGAAACTTTGTGTTAACTAATTAGGTTTTGAGTGGGTCTCACACTCTTAGCTACTAACTTGTATTGCCTAGCATTCTCATAGTTATTTTTGCTCAAAATTTAATTTATCTGAATTGACAGCACTAAAAGCCTTGGAAGTAGGAGTTGCTGGGATCATTGTGTCCAACCATGGAGCTCGCCAGCTAGATTATAGTCCAGCCACTATTGAGGTTCTGGAGGAGGTAACTGCATAATAGTTTTGTCTTCATGCCCGAACAGGATATCAGTGAGAGAGTGCTGTCAACATGTTTCATCCTTCTATAGTTATGAACAGAATTTCAGACAAGTTTCTAGTTAGAGTGAGAGATGATGTATCAAGAACCATCCTTCTAAAAACAGGATACTTCATTTAACACCTTGCTGGGGAGTCCATATAGAAGTGGTGACCCTTTCTCATTTGCTTAGGAAACAACGATGGCTAGCCTTTAGGAAAAGTTATTTGAGAAGTGACATTGTTGAAGAGAGCATTCTTGCGTACTGCCTTGCAGGTGGTTCAAGCTGTAGGAGGAAAAGTTCCTGTACTACTCGATGGAGGAATCAGGCGGGGTACAGATGTTTTCAAGGCCTTAGCACTTGGTGCACAAGCTGTTCTTGTAAGCCTCCGATCACCCTACTATTCTAGTCCAACCGCTAACTTTTGTTTTCTGCTAATTGGCATATACGTTGATACAGGTTGGAAGGCCAGTTGTCTTTGGCCTGGCCTCAAAAGGGGAAGATGGGGTGAGACGGGTGATAGAAATGCTAAAAGATGAGCTTGAAATTACTATGGCCCTTTCGGGCTGCTCAAATGTTAAGGACATTTCGAGGAGTCATGTCAAGACTGATCGTGATAGAGTTCAATCAATGCTATAACAAGTGTTCGGCTGTGTTGTAGACGCATTTGTGGGCCAAGCATATGTGAGGAAGAAGCGTTAATTTCGGTTCCATATTTCTATCTAGATAGTCAAGTTGTTATTTCTGTTTTGAGTCCATTTGTTATTTTATACTCTGCAGTATGTCTTTGCCGTATTTCCCTTTTAAATCAAAACTTCCTCAATAGGACTTCTAATGACGTAAGGTGACTAGCCTATTTATCTCAGCAATAAAGAATAAGCAGAATTTTTACTAAAAACACGAGGAGTTCTTTCCTTCATTGAATTCCAAGATTTCAGTCTCCCTTAAACGAGCTGAATTTACATTCATGATAGGTCGGTCTAAGAACGCGAATAAGGGCAAGGAGAAGAGGAGACTGTTTGAGATTGACTTCCTTGTCAATCATCCTGTCACGAGGTCCATAACTCGGGAATGTAATAATTTGGTATCAGAGTCTAACGTGATGGGCGATGATATGGAATCCAGAATCGAATCCCGGTTTCAAGAAGAACGGTCTATAATAGACTCTTAAGTTTTTTTGCAATGGAACAACATCTCGGTGAGCGAATTGTGCAAATCATGCATGAACAATTCTCAACATTGGGATTGGGCAGCCACAAACATATACCGAAGGGGGGAGAAGCAAGCAGTTTCACTACAACAAAAGGGCAAACCGCCACTGGTGCAGGCATAGAAAATACCAGTCCACAAACTGGACCTCCACCAACTATGATTCCACGGTTTGTGAAATTGGATTTCCCGACTTATGATGGGAAGGAAGACCCATTAATTTGGGCGCACCATTGTGAACAATTTTTTGAGAATCAAATACACTCGAAGCAGAAAAGGTGGGACTCGCAGGTTTTCATCTTTTGGGAGAAGCCCAACTATGGTACTATCAGTTGAGAAGAGCCAAGGGAACCATGACTTAGTTGGAATTTCAAAGGAGTTGTTTTTAGCGTTTTGGACCTCCAGAGAGCAGCAATCCCGTGGGGGAGTTGGTCACTCTGCGCTAAACAGGTTCAGTGGAAATTTATCAATGCCAATTTCAGGAGAAATTAGCACGAGTTGTTGATCAAATTCCAGAACATTTGTATGTGGATTTGTTCATGGCAGGATTAGATGACTCTCTTCAATTGGATGTTCAATTAATGAAGCCGCCAGATTTATCTGCAGCGATGAGCTTGGTAGAGCTTATGAACAAAAGTTTCATTTACAAAAAAAACCCCAGTATACGGAGAGGACCATGGCAACCAAGAAACTCTAGTACACCTTCAGCCATAGTAACCAAACCAATCTCCACCCACACACCTTTCTTCAAAAAGTTGTCACGGCCAGAAATGGCGGAGCGACGGTCAAAAGGCTTATGTTATAATTGTGATGAACTGTACTCGGCTACACACCAATGCAAGCGACTTTTCTAGTTAGAATTGGCTGAAATTGAAGAAGATCCTCATGAGGACAGCTTAGAAGTTGCTCCAAAAATATCGTTGCATGCTATTACTAGGCAATTTTACGGAAGTACCATGCAGTTACCAGCTCTTATGAATGGACACCCAGTACTAGGCTTGATCGATTTCGACAGCACTCATAATTTCTTAAGTTTTGTAGCGGCTCAACGTCTCTCTCTTTGCATTCAATCTTTGCCCAATACCACCGTTTCCATTGCCAATGGAGAGCGAGTTAAGAGTTTGGGCGTTTGCCTTCAAGTTCTATTTTCTATTGCTGGCCATGATTTTTCAGTAGATTTCTATGTGATTCCACTCGGTGGGTTTGACATGGTTTTGGGAGTTAAATGGTTGAAAACATTAAGACCTATTTTATGAGATTTTATGGCACTCACCACGACTTTTTCATTAAAGGGCACCTCTATCTTACTTCATGGATTACCACGGCATGGAGACCATCACACCCACCTCTTGATTGAAAATCCTTCCTCCGAACAGCAGCTAGAAGAACTCTTATCTACATTTGAAGACTTGTTCTAGGAGCCCACTGGCTTACCTCCAATTCGTGAGTGCGACCATCGCATTTGTCTACTTCCTGGTACAACTCCTATAATGGCTTGACCATATAGATATCCACATCGTCAGAAGGATGAGATTGAGGCACAGTGTAACAAGATGCTACAACAAGGGTTCATTCGGCCTAGCCGATCACCATTCTCTTCTCTAGTTTTGCTAGTTCCCAAATAGGATGGTTTTTGGTGACTTTGCATTGACTATCATAAACTGAACGCAAAGACAGTCAAGGACAAGTTTCCCATCCCTGTAGTAGATGAATTACTCAATAAGTTACATGGGGTCAGGTACTTTACTAAATTGGACTTACGGTCCGGCTATTATCAAGTTCGTATGTCCCAGGATGATGTCGGCAAGACTGCTTTCTGTACGCACCATGGGCATTTTGAGTTCCTTGTAATGCCTTTTGGCCTTAATAATGCTCCCTCTACTTTTCAAGCTTTGATGAATGAGGTATTCCATGAATTTTTACGTCAATTTGTGTTGGTATTTTTTGACGATATTTTGGTTTACAGTAAGACAATAGAAGAGCATTTGATTAACATGCGAAAGGTCTTTACCTTGTTGCGAGCTCACAAGCTTTATTTAAAGTGTTGTTTTGCATAAGCTAACGTGGCATATTTGGGCCACACTATCTCCATTGACGGTGTTGGGGTTGACATGAGCAAGGTGCGATCTGTTTTGGCTTGGCCACAACCATAGTTTCTCACTTCCCTCTGTGGTATTTTATGCCTCACTGGTTATTACAGCAAATTTATTCGTGATTATGAGTTATTGGCTGCTCCCCTCACTTCGATGCTAAAGAAAAATTCATTCTAATGGACATAGGTTGCCTTAGAAGCATTTGAGCAGTTGAAGCATGCTTTATCTACTGCACCAGTTTTACAATTGCCTGACTTCACTAAGGCTTTTGTTGTCGAGTGTGATGCTTCTGGTCGGGGTATAGGGGATATTTTACAACAAGAGGGTCATCCTATTGCCTTCTTTAATAGGCAACTGGCACTGCATCATCAGAAGCTCGCGGCTTATGAGAGGGAATTGATCGAGTTGGCTAAAGTCTCAAATTCTTGTTAGAACAGTGCCTTACGACTCCCCCTCAACAACACTGGCTTAGTAAACTCATGGGGTATACCTTCACTGTTGAATACTGTGCCGATCGGCTCAACTCCGTTGCGGATGCCTTATCCTGACACGATAATGATGATCCTTCTTTGCATACTATCAATTCTCCTTGAAGTGCCTTACTTGACTCCGTCAAGGATGAGCTGTTGAATTCAACGGCCCTCCAAACCTTATGTAAACAAGTTGAGAATGTGGAAACTACTTCGGATTGGAAACTTTGTGATGGGTTGCTTTTGTTCAGAGGCCGAATTTATTTTCTCCCTGATTCTCCGTTGATTGCAACGATTCTGTCTAGTTACCATGATAGCGCCCATGAGGGCATTCACAAAACACTCCATCGGATTCGTGGAGATTTTTATTGGAAAGGCATGAAGACTGCTATAGCTTCTTATGTTGCGGGATGTCTAGTGTGTCAACATAACAAGTCTGAACATTTGAGTCCAGCGGGTTTGCTCCAGCCCTTGTAACTACCTACTCAAGTTTGGGCTGATGTTTCTATGAATTTTATAGATGGATTACCCAAGTCTTAGGGGAAAACAGTTCTGCTAGTTATGGTTGAAAGGTTCTCCAAATATGCCCATTTTCTTCCGTTGGCTCATCCATATACTGCTACTCGTGTTGCACACATTTTCTTTGAGCATATTGTTCTACTGCACAGTATACCCGAGACTATTACTTGTGACCGTGATGTGGTTTTCACTAGCCATTTTTAAAGGAACCCTTTTGCCTTCATGGAGTCAAACTGCAGTTTTCTTCAGCTTATCACCCCAAATAGACGGACAAACAGAGGTGGTCAACTGAACAATCGAAATGTACCTTTGGTGCTTGTGGGTGATTCTCCTTGCAGATGGGTTGATTGGATTCTGGAGGCAGAATATTGTTACAATACTTCCTTTCATTCCGCACTACAAACCACGCCATTCCAGATTGTATACAGTCGTACCCCACCTCGGCTACTTTCTTATAACCCCGGCTCCATAAGTGTTGATGCTGTCGACACTGCTCTTTTGGATAGAGATAAAGGACTGGGTGACATTCGCAGCCGTCTCCTCCAAGCTTAAAGCCGTATGAAGG
This sequence comes from Erythroxylum carthagenense, assembly GCA_026413575.1. Taxonomy (NCBI): domain Eukaryota; kingdom Viridiplantae; phylum Streptophyta; class Magnoliopsida; order Malpighiales; family Erythroxylaceae; genus Erythroxylum; species Erythroxylum carthagenense. The sequence goes on from JANZLD010000001.1 coordinate 18,167,046, forward strand.
AGTATTATGACAAGGCCCATCATGATGTTGACTTTGCTGTTGGTGACCTTGCCTGGCTTCGCCTACATCCTTATAGGCAACATTCCATTCGGCTACAAATTCACAGTAAACTCTCCCCTAGGTATAATGGTCCCTTTTCCATCTTACGGAGGATTGGCCAAGTTGCATATGAGCTTGATTTACCAAACGACAGTCGCATCCATAATGTCTTCCACATCTCCCTGTTAAAAGCCTTCCATGAAAGTCAAATTCCTCCTACTACTACTCTTCCTCCAATAGATAATGATAAGCTTATTCCTCTGCCAGTTGCCATTCTGCGTGCTCGACTTAACCGTGGACAGCGGGAACTTTTGGTCCATTGGAAGGGACTGCCTGAATCTGACGCCACTTGGGAGCCTCTGGACCAATTCCTCCAGGCATATTCGTCGTTCGAGCTTGAGGACAAGCTCTTTTAGCGGGAGGGGGGTAATGTTGTGGACGCATTTGTGGGCCAAGCATATGTGAGGAAGAAGCGTTAATTTCGGTTCCTTATTTCTATCTAGATAGTCAATTTGTTATTTCTGTTTTGAGTCAATTTGTTATTTTATATTTTGCAGTATGTCTTTGTTGTATTTCCCTTTTAAAACAAAAACTTCCTCAATAGGACTTCTAATGATGTAAGGAGACTAGCCTATTTATATGGCAATCGTAGCAATAAAGAATAAGCAGAATTTTTACTAAAAACACGAGATCGGAGTTCTCTCATTCATTGAATTCCAAGGTTTCAGTCTCCCTTAAACGAGCTAAATTTACATCCCCGATAGATTGGTCTAAGAACGCAAATAAGGGTAAGGAGAAGAGGAGGCTGTTTGAGATTGACTTCCCTGTCAATCTTCTTGTCACGAGATCCATAACTCAGGAACGTAATAGGCTGTCTGCCAATCAAGTGCAGCAAACCACAAAAACGCAAATTTGGATATTTTCGAGTCCTTAAGTTTGCAAATGGCATTCGCTTAGAATCTGTAACTTCATTGAACAGATTAGCATAATCTGGTTGGAACTTATGGAATTGACAATCTATAAACTAGTTTGATTACCAGGAAAACTTTTTAGTCGACATTTACTATGGGGGTGTTTGGAAAGGGGTGAATTGAATTCAATACTGCAATTGAATTCAACTCAGGTGTTTGGAAATACAAAAAATAGATGGATTTAATTCATGCATGTAATTGAAACTCATCTTCTTTATAAATTGAATTCACTCCTCCAAGAATAGGAATTCAATTACATTGAAGCTTAAGGAAGACACCTTTGAATAAAAAACTATTGTTTGTTGATCAAAGTTTATATATTTATTATGCGTTTTTATTAAGTATAATTCTTTACCCTGTATTTCTTATCAAGAATCACTCCGTGTCATTCAAAGGTAGCGTCTTGCTCTTTTGCTCTTTTATTCTTTGGATTACTTCACTTCTCACTTTTTTGTGCTTCACTTGATTGGATTCTAAAATCGAATAATTAAAATATTATTAATAATTAATTAACTACAATATAAATAATTAAAATATAATTCATTCACTAATTAAAATATTATAATTAATTATAATATTTTAATTAAACAATATATTGTAATTGATTAATTACAATATAAGTAATTAAAATATAATAAAATTTTATTTCTCCATATTTTTTAAAAATCAACTACTGTTAATAGTAATAGTAAACATTCATTCCTCTTAATTAACCAGTATAATTATAAAAATAATGTTCATTCTCATTCCAAACAGTATAATTAAATTAATTTCTAATATTAGTTCCAAACAGTGTAAATTAAATTCAATTCAATCTCATTAATATAATTGAATCTAATTCGTTAATGAATTCAATTCAAAGGTTTCTAAATAGCCTGTATATAAAATGATCCCTGAGCAGAACCAAGTCAGAATGTGTCTCAGATCTAAGGGTACCGATAGATGCGGAGGTACCTATTAATTAATTTACTGAAAGAGGAATTGCGATCCTTTTTGAATGATGAACTTTCATCATTTACTTAATAGACTCTTTAACTCATATAGAATATGGAGCCTACTTATTTCTCAAGCTCGGCTACATAATGTGATTTGACAACCCTTGGCACTTCTATTTCATAGGAAAAACTCATGAGAACGAGCTACACAAGCTAAGACCAAAAGTATTTTTGTCAGTTGTCTATGCATTGATGCTAACTGTGCTTATTTTTTTTGTCACGCCTTGTAGCTCCGTTGGAGAACTTTTGGATATGGGGGGACTAGCAAGATAAGCCCCTTTGCATTACCAACACAACTCCGCCATTGCAGTCAACTGCGGCCTCATTTGCTGGGGGCTGGTTGTTGCTAAGGCTTTGTGACTGCATCTAATTATAGTGGAGGTCTCTCATATGATTGTATATGCTTTTCATGAATGACTATAAAAGCATCACCTATATATCATATCAATGAACATTGTTTTATTCTTAGGAAATATAATGACATCTCTTTCAGTTATCATTTTTCTTCTTTAGTTACAAAATTAAACACCTCCTGTAGCACACCGTTATCGCAAGACACGTATCCGGCATCCTAAAAGATATTCAAGTATGTATCTCGCAAGGGTGGCATGCTAGAATAGTCCAAACTCATTAAAACTCAGTACAAAATTTTCACATTTATTATACGTATATGTGGAAATCAGTAATCAAATCGAGCTTATACTTTTAATTCATAAAACTCGAAATCGCAATCGACATTATACTTTGATCAATCTCTTTTACAAAACATTTCCAAATTTCACCAGTTATTACACACGGAAATATTTGACTATATATTGTACAGAAATCATGGAATATACAATTTTATATAAAAATAAGAAAATACAAATGCAGACACAAACTGATCCTGACCTTTACCTCTTACTTGAATGCAGTGGTTATACTCCTATTTGCCCAATAGGGTAACTCTTCTAAGCTTGAAAAACATTGTAAATTTTGGGTGAGTTTTGCGAACTCGGTGAGTGACCATCTTCAATGGCTTACTCAGTCACATAACACATAATTCACATCATTTATCTAATAATCACATAGAATCACATACACTTGATCAATCATTTCACATTTTACATTCAATGCATTACAATCATTCATATCATACATATGCAGTCCACATGAGACTAATTTTTTATTTGTTACTTTGTTGTAATCGAGAGCCTGAGCTATTCCCTATCCATTATGGATACCGGGCTCATTGGTAACTGTCACGTATCTGTTGTACCGTGCTTATTTTATATAGTAAGCCTTTGACTTTTATACACTTTCTGAGCTTTAAGCTCTTTTTTCACAATCTGAGCTTTAAGCTGTTTTTCGATGCCTACTCCGATCATAACTGTCTTTATGTTTCATGCATTCATGTAATAGAATACATCACATATCATATGCTCAATCGGTCATGTAACATCCCATCACCGATGGGAAGGGTAAAATAGTAATTTGGAACGGGTTAGGAGTGTTTAAAATTGTTTTGCTATGTTCATGCATTCATATATACACGTGAATAGTAAATTTTGCACATGTAATGATTGTACATGCATTCATGAAATTTTTCGGTATATGTGTCTCTAATGTGTTTATTGTGAAAATTATGATTTTTGTACTTGAAAATTTAATTGGAGTGGGTCTTTGTGTGTTTTGAATTTTGGGAGAATTTTAGAAATTTTTCTGAAAATTTTTTGGAGTATTTTTCCGAACTAGGAAAAATGCTAAGTGGCAGACTGACTGGTTACCGGTAGTAAAAAGTACTGTCCAATAGCACTAAAAATTAGATACATGATTTTAGGATTTATTAATTTTGAGCTATTGGAATTTTGGGGAGAAATTGGACTAGAAATAGGAAGTGAATTGGAAGGAAATTAAGTGAGTAATTAAGAGGTTGACATGTGGCAAGTGACATGTGTCACTTGCCTACCATGCCACCTTATTTACTTAGGTTAAAAGAAACCAAGTCATTTACGATGCTTATGTTTAGAAAGGGTT
>JANZLD010000001.1:18244047-18262672 GCA_026413575.1 Erythroxylum carthagenense
TTTAAAGAAACGGTTAATCAGTTGAGTTCTGTAACTAACTCGAACTGACTCCTTCGTCTTCTTTTCGAATTCTGCATTTGTTTTTCTCCGTCTGTTTTTTATCGTCTGTGTTTCTGCGTCTGCGTTTGCTTTACTATTTTTTCTATTTGCATCTGCGTCTGTTTTTCTTCGTTTTTTTACTTCGTGTGTGTCTGCGTTCGTTCGTCTGTGTTCCTTCGTCTGTTTGTCTGACTTCGTCTGCTTTTGTTTTTCTTTTATTTGGGTCTTTTGTTATACATCAAAATTATATCTAAGTAAAGTCATTTGGACTTAACACAATAATCCAATGAACGCATTAAAATCATCACTCACAATACCCAATAGGCTCATACACAAATAACTGAATACTAACGAAAATCCGATTATCCATAAATAATGCCTAAATTAATTATCATAGGATAACACAATCAATTCCTAATGAGAGAAAGAAACAACAAAATAATAATAAAATTACTTAACCCGGATCATCGGTGTTGATGTCGCCTCCGAACCGGCGTCGGGACGTCTAGCTCTTCATGGGTCTTTATGGAAAAAAATGCTTCAGCCTCATTTTACTCATCCCTGTGTTTTGCCGACACTGTCTTGTTCCTCACTGTAGCTTTGTGTCTACTGTTCGTTGATGTGACCAATAAAGGTCACCATCAACTAAAACATTGCTCTCCACTGTGCTTTCTCTCTACGTTTTTGCTTGTTATCTTCTGCCGGCACTGTGCTTCTTAATACTGTGCAAATCCCCAGACAATTAAACATTGCCTCACTTTAAAACCCTTGGCTGCTCCTGCGTGTTTGCTTCAGCGTTTTTAGGTGAAACGTTGCGTCTCTACTCCTGCCTTCCTGCGCACGCCTACTGCCTTCTAAAATGCACAGCATGTGCGTTACTCTAAAAAATCCCTGTTGAAACCTCTCTAGTGCTGTCGTATGCGTGCGTTGTCCATTTACTGTGTGTTTTTAATAAAACGCACAACATCCTCACCTCCTGTTGCGTTTAACGCTTGCTTTGCATGCTTCTGCTAATTTAATTTTTACTCCTCTCTTTGTGCTTGACGTTGCTGGGTCGTTTTTGCTTTCTTTTTTTTTACTTCTTACTCTATGAAGACAAGAAAAAATAATTTTTCGAAAAATGACCCAACTTTAATGCTTCCGACCCACTTTAATTTCTTTACTCCCAGATTGTACCTAAAATCATAAATGAGTTAAAGTGAGTATCTTAAGCATTTTTATGTCAATAATCACTAAGTGTAAATGATTAAAAATATCAACAATTAAATACATATCAATTTCCTACACATTTAGCTTTTGACTGTCATCGAGCAAGACATCAAAATCAAGTTCAAAGACCCAAAACATTTACTCAATTTCCATAATTTCCAAGACTATATAATCATAAACATAGATAAACGACTTCCAAAAATCATAGCAAGAAACCAACATTCCAAGCTTTTACTCATGATCAATCAACAAGCATTATCTTCGAAAACTGAACAATCTAATGGTAGACTCAAAAAATGTGTTTAACTAAAATGTATCTACGGGTACACTCAATATCATTCATGATCATGACAATCCATAACTTTGCATATCATTGCATTTCTCCACCATTACTGTTCACTTTCAAAATCATGAATCAAAGGACTTTTCAAGATTGTAATGTGGGCAAAGATGAGGTGAGATATATTTAGGTTAAGTAGCATGAAAGCCATCAAAGCTAGTGAAACAAAAGTAACACTCAATCAAAAACTGGGTATCGTCAATTATGACGAATGCAACAATTACATTTCATAACCCCATTCAGCTCTCGCACACAAACCACATGAAGCATATATCAATCCAAAGGAATCACTCATACAATTTATCTCAATGAAATCACAAGAGTGAACTTTTCAAGCAAACCTTTACCCCATATTCAACATACTCAAATAACTTAACCATTACAATTCTAGGAAGATGCATGAACCATAAACAACTTTTCAACACATATGCAATTCTTCCTTGATATATTTATTTTAAACAAATTTTTTTCATCTTTTTTTCCTTCTTCTTCATTTCCTTTTTTTCTTTTTCTTTTTTTTCTTTTTTTCTTTTTTTTGTAAAAATTAAAATAAACTACATCAACATGGGAATCTCAATGATAAGACATAAAATAACATCCCAAGATTGTAACCAACCCTCAGATATATACACCCCCACACTTAGAATTTTGTACATCCACAAACTCAACAATCACAGTTCCACTAGCTTTATGACTTGGGTAGGACATTTGGTTAAGTTTAAAAGCATGAAATGTGGTTTATATAAAAAGAAAGGCTAAAGTTCAAAGGGGTTTATCAAAGGAAAAATCATGTCAATAGGGTAGGTTATTTGGCTAATGTAGTTTATGAAAAACAAAGAATGCCTGATCATATCCATGTTAATGCATGTGATAAAAATGTGGTCTCGAATAAAAAATCAATGCAAAATCGAGATGTACATGCCATGAAGGTCACACATTATCAAAAGAAAATGTGACTGATATAGATGTGTCAATCTAATACGACTTAAATTCTCACCGGCTTTGTCTACCATTAGTCACTACTCTTCCAAAGATAGTGCATATCGACCAATCACAAGAGCAAAAGTATATGCTAAAGTTGCTATGAAATTATCTAGTCAATTCACACTCCAATCATGATGATATAATCCCAGAACCAATCGAAAATGAGAAAATGTTTGTTTCATTTATTTTATTCTTTCTCTCATTTTGATTGAAAACTTAAAAACAAGTAAGACAAACAATTCAAAAACACACATACATATAAAGAGTAATGTGGAAATGTAAAGGAAAAGAATTTTACTTCCTTTGGGTTGCCTCTAAAGAAGCGCCTTTGTTTAGGGTCACTGGCTCGACTCCTTCTTCTCCTTACGTGACAAAATTGTGATCTTCGGGCGTCACATGTGGCTCCTCCACGTGACGTAGTTCTGAATAGGGCCTTAGTTAATCGTCATCCTCATTTAGCATCTTCCCTATCCTCAGGCTCTTAATCTTGACTGAGTCCATACACTTCAGAAATATTTCAAACGTCTCTTCACCTTTTTCCTTATCATTTAACTCCTCCAATCTGTAATGTAAAGGTAACGAGTTAGTCTAAAAAATAATCATAGACTCAGTACTTACCTCTGAGCAAAAAGATGCGTCCTTTTTAGCTTCGAGCTCCTTCTTTGCTTCTTCTACACAAACAATTCATTGAGGGTTGACCTCAAAATTCTCAAGCTCCTCATTACTTTGCAAATTTTCCACACAGACTTCAATTGGATACACCTCGGGTTGATACAGCTACGCCTCTTCTCGTTGCGATTCTAGGTCATCAAGGCTTATTACCATCTGACCAATTAGGTTTTCCATCCTCTGTTAGTGTGCCTTTGTCTCTTGTCGGAATTCTTGCATTTTTTGCTGCATATCCTGTTGACATTGCAAAGTGTTAGCAACAAGTTTGTTGACAATTTCTTCTAAAGATGCACCTGAACCAAGTTGGCTCTTCGGATCTTGGGACCAAGTGTTTTATGGAAATTGCCCTCCATCCTTCTGGAATTGTAAAGTATTCTCCTGCAATTGCAACATCAACTCTTCCAGAGATGGACCAGAATTATGATAGGAAGCTTCTGGTCTATATGAGAATTGTTATGTGTCTTGCAAACTATCATGGAAGTAATTTCACTGATTATCCCATCTATAACAAAAGTTAGGTTGATCAGTCCAAACATTGTTATAGGATTGAGAATATGAAAAGAAATTACTTTTGTCCATATTTTTTTTAAAACACGAAACAAAAAAATGAACATATCACAAAATAATAGGGAATAAATCAATTAAGATCAAATATATACAAAACACTAATTAAATCACAAACAAAAACTAAAACACCGAACTCTCCAGCAACGACGCCAAAATTTGACCACGCGTCGTAACGCTAGTTAAAATAAAATAACTAGACTACTACTGTAGCTGTGGCAAGTCTAGGTCGATCCCACAGAGAGTATGTGTAAAGTTTATGAAATGAAATCAACCGGTGTTTAGGAAAAAGGGGGTTTTGGATTTTTTCAAAGATGAAAATAAAATGAAACTAACTAATAAAAACAAATTAAAAAAACATGCAAAAAAATGATAAATGTGGGGAATTCGATAAGGACCCGGTTCTTTGGTTCAATCTCAGCCTACACCCTGACTACGCATATTTTATTAATTTGTTGTTCTTTAACCTCTCCTAGCAATTATTAATCGTGGGTTAAAAATTAACCCGAGTTTTTCCTTAGGTTTTATTTAATTAAGATACGATCGTTAATTAAACCTAACCACCAAATAACCTAGGACATGATCTCTAGATTTAATTAGGTAGTAGCATTACGAATTAAGAAAACTGATTAATTAAGGAAAAAATCACATACGATGCATCATTTAACCTAGGTCATGTTATCCCTAATGATTACGAATCATTAATTGCTACACGTGAATTTCAACATAATAATTACAGATTATATCGAAATTCTAGCAATGGGTTTTGCAATCAACAATCCAACGAATGCAATAAAATCATCACTAATAATACCCAATAGGCTCATACACAAATAACCGAATAATATTGAAAATCCGATTATCCATACACAATACCCAAATTAATTAACATAGGATAACACAATCAATTCCTAATGAGAGAAAGAAACAACAAAATAATAATAAAATTACTTAACCCTGGTGATCGGCGTTGATGTCGCCTCTGAACCGGCGTTGAGACGTCTAGCTCTTCATGGGTCTTTCCCGGAAAAAATGCTTCAACCCCATTTTACTCATCCCTATGTTGTGCTAAAACTGTCTTGTTTCTCACTGTAGCTTTGTGTCCACTGTTCGTTGATGTGACCAGTAAAGGTCACCATCAACTAAAACATTGCTCTCCACTCTTTGCTTTCTCTCTGTGTTTTTGCTTGTTCTCTTCTGCCGGCACTGTGCTTCTTAATACTGTGCAAATCCCCAGACAATTAAACATTGCCTCACTTTAAAACCCTTGGCTGCTCCTGTGTGCCTGCTTTAGCATTTTTAGGTGAAACGTTGCGTCTCTACTCCTGCCTTCTTGCGTAGACCTACTGCCTTCTAAAACGCATAGCATGTGCGATACTCTAAAAAATCCCTACTGAAACCTCTCTAGCACTGTCGTATGCGTGTGTTGTCCATTTACTGTGCGTTTTTAATAAAACTCACAGCATCCTCGCGTCCTGTTGCGTTTAACGCTTGCTTTGCGTGCTTCTGCTAATTTAATTTTTGCTCCTCTCTTTGTGGTTGATGCTACTGTGTCATTTTTGCTTTCTTTTTTTTTCTTCTTGCTCCATGAAGACAAGAAAAAATAATTCTTCAAAAAATGACCTAACTTTAATGCTTTCGACCCACTTTAATTTCTTTACTCCCAAATTTTACCTAAAATTATAAATGAATTAAAGTGAGTATCTTAAGCATTTTTATGTCAATAATCACTAAGTGTAAATTATTAAAAATATCAACAATTAAATATATATCAATTGTATTCCTCAATATTCTGACCCCTAACATTGGTTACATAAGCAATATATAACCCTCCGATAGTAAAAGAGAGTTATAGTTGTTGACCCAATAACGAAGATGCAATCTAAGATTAACAACTTGACTTGAAAGCTGAATAATATGAAAGCCTCCTCTTTAACGACTATTAAAGCAATTTAGTAGAGATGTGGACAAGACAACCATGATACCATCAACTGCTTTATAATGCAAAATAACGAGCCAGAGTAGCTTAATTATATAGAAGCACAGTTTGGTCAAGGAGGAGGGAACAATCCTTGCTCAAGCACACAAAATCTAGGATGGAAGAACCACCAAAACTTCTCCTGGTTAAACAATGCAGGAGGTCAATTCTGACTTCAAGGGTCACTAGATTTCTAACAAGAAAAGCCCAATTTTAGGGATGCTAAATTAGACAAAATCTTGAAAAAGGTTAAGAGCATAGAGGACTCATTGGAAGGACAATTTGAATAAGATAAAAAGAACTACGCCTTATCCATCCATAATTTAGAGGTTCAAATGAGCCAATTGGTAGATGCATTTTTAACACGAAGTGTGGGAGGTCTTCTGAGCAACATTGAGACAAATTCGAAGGAAATTATAATGGTAATCACTAAGACCATTGAGGAGAAATCAACCAATTTAAAGAGGAAAGGGAAGACCAAAAGTGCAGAGAATCATGGAATATTAGCCTCCAATTCCATTCCCTATCCTAACGCAAAGGAAATCAAAGGAAGCATAATTAAATGAAGTTATTAGTATAATAGAGCAATTGAAAATGTGACTCGCTCTTACGAAATCGATAAAAGAGAAATTGGTAAACAAAGGTTTCCTGAAGAAGTTGGAGAGTGAAATAGTAACCAAGGAGAACTCCAATAAAGTGGCAACACTACCACAGAAGCAAGAATATATAGGAGATTTTTACATTCCATGCACTATTAATAGTGTCAACATGGATAAGGCTTTTGCAGACTTAGGATCTGGTATACTTATGATGCCTTACACTCTATAAAAAATGATGGAGTAGGTGAAATAATGCCCATCAGGATATGTGTGCAGATGGCTAATAGATTAATCCATCATACTAAAGGTGTAGTTAAGGATGTTCTTGTTAAGGTTGATAAGTTCACCTTTCCCATGGACTTCATCATATTAATCATTGAGGAAGATTTGGAGACATCCATTATCCTTGGATGACCATTTTTAGCCACCACTCAATCTCATATAGATGTCAATGGTGGTGAATTAACTCTAAGAGTGGGGGAAGAGAAGGTGTCATTTAAAGTGTCTAATGGAAAAAGAAATTCTCTCAAATTTGTAGATGTTATCAAGAGAAATAAGTCATGTGAAAAGGTTAAGTAGAGTCATACTGACAAGGGTTTATTAGAACAACCACAAATTCAAAAGAATGATTGAAAGAAAAAATGAGAAAGAAAGGTGGTAGAAAGCACAGTTTGGTAGCTCACTTACAATTCATGAAATCTATAGTAGTGTTACCATTACATGACCCATTTGAACCACCATAAGCATAAGAGGTATGCTAAGCTTTAAATGAAACACTGCATAGGAGGCAACCCATGATTTTTAACTTTTGTGTTTCATCTTTCATATTAGATTAAGTTTCCAATTATATTTTTGCATGTTTTTGATACAAGTTGAACATATTGAAGAAATCAAACTTAAGTGCAACTTGTGTTTTCTTTGTCTTTCTCTTTTTTACAATGGATGGGAATGGTGTGGAAGGCAAAACAATAAGGTGATGGTGAAAAATATAAGATAGGGAAGCAATTTGGGAGTGACATGAAGAAAAAATAAAAAGGGAAAGAAGTGTGGAAATTTCTAGTGTCATAATCGTGATTTATTGACCACGATTGTGACCCTGTTTTAAACTCTCTGTCACAATGGGCAAAACAAGAACACAAATTTTTCAAGCCCCTTTTCTTAATTTTACGCCTCCTTTCTCCTCCCTAACCTATATATTCACCCTTACCCTTACTTTTCTCACCCACACCACTCTTTCCACTCTCTCTGTAACAAAGAAACTCTCAAATCCTCTCACTTCTCTATACAAAGTTTGATGTGTTAGATAAATTAGGCTTAAGAGAAAAGGTTGGAGACCTAGGTAGGAGAATTTGATGGGAAAAATTATTGCACTTCAGCTTCATAATTTATGAAGAACTTACCCTCAAATTATTTTCCTCCCTCTAATTTGAGCCTAGTGATAGTGGTAGATTGCATAATATTTTAGTGGATAGTTTAGTATTTTTTAATTGTTAAATTGAATAATTAGTGCATGTTTAGGTTAGGATTGTATTGTTTAGTTAGTGTTTTGAGTGTTTTATAGGTTACAGTATGCCAATGAGCTTAAATTTTGTGTGTTTAAGGTGTCTTGACGTGTTTATTAGTGTTTTAGATCAATTATCAAATAAAGAAGGAGAATGGTTTACCCCAAATGGAAAATACTATATAAAGAAAGAGAAATGACCTAAAAAGTAGCTCTCTAATTTGCCACTTTTGGGAAACCACCAAAAAAAGAGAAGAAGTAGAGAGAGAAGAGGAAGAAGAGGAGAGAAGAGCCTGCTGCTGCCGCTTTCCCAAGACATGCCAATCCCCTTCCAAAGTGTATTTCCTTCATCTTTTTGTTCTTCTTCTTTGAATGTTATGATGGATATGAATAAGTTGATGGATTTGATGTTTTAATTTTCTTTGGAGATTTTGACTTAATTTAATGTTAATCTAGTTATTTTTGTTTTTAATCATTTAGGTGTTGTGATTAATTACTGTAACTTTATGCTTAGGTAAAAATTGAGAGAGTGAATCGAATGCAAAATTATTTGGTTGGGTTAATGAGAATTAAGCAATTCAATAGACTATGCGGTTAATCAAATTGGTTATTATATGGAGAGAGACTAATTCTCCCTTCGATGGCCTAAAACCAACACCTCATTAACATATAAATGACTAGCTTAGCATTATTGATAGGAAAAATCTCTTGATAATTGTAAATTGCATCGTGTTTTAGGGCAAAGTTTGATACTTGTTTAGCATTTAATTCTATCAGTTAGTATGTGCTTAGGTTAGAATTGTGTTAGTTTGTTAATTATTTGTGTTTTAAGTATTTTATGGGTTAGTAGAAGCTTTTAAGCTTAAATATTATGTTTTTGAGGTAACTTGATGTGTTTGCTTGTGTTTCAAGATCAGTATTGAAGAACTAAGGAGTTTTAGAAGACATTTGGGCTGAAACAACGACTTATGCCATGATCATAAAAGAAGGCTCAAATGTGGGCCACGGTCGCGGCCTACATCGGGTAGATGCGCAGTCACTTATGAACTTCACATTTCTAGGGACCTTTTGGACTTTTCAGACCCTAGAGAGATCCTAGGGTTACCCAAAAAATAAAATATTATTAAAAAATATTAAGAGGAGCATAAAGGAGCTTTTTTTCATCAGCCACACTTGAAATCCTAAAGAGAGAATACCTAGATCAGGAGGTTTCCTGACGTCGCTGCCTTTTGTTGTCCATTCTAAATCATTATTTCCTTTTTGTTTCAATTTTATTTATGTGTAAAATATAGATGGGCAATATGATGATAGGATTTGGAATATTAATGGTGTTCCAAACTCTCTTTCAAGATTTTATTTTGATTTAATGATAAATTAGTTGATTGTGTTTATTAGATGAATTTCTTGATTTGCTTGTGTTCTTGTGTATTTCGGTAATAAACTGAGAGGGTGAACTAAATGAAAAATGATTAAATTAGATTAATGAGAGTTAGGCGATTTAATAGAAATCATGACAAATCATATTGGTAATTATACAGAGAGAGGTCCCGTGTGATGTTTTGATAGTTTATTAGAGTGTTTAAGATCTAGTTAGGGTTTTGGATAATTTGTGAATTGAGAGATTGCAAATTCCGTAATCTCATTAGGGTTTATAATTTAGGGTTTAATGGCTATAACTCAAGAGAGAGTAACCAACCCTAGGATAGTTTAAAACTCACACTCCATTGATAAATAATCGATTAGGATAGCATTAATGACAAATAAAATCTCCTTTCTCATAAATTGGTAAATTTCTTAGGTTGATTTATATTGTGATTACATATTACTCACTTGTTAATACTTTTGTGTTTAATTTATGATTTGATTAGTTGAACTCAATTCTCGTAATAAATTTCTGTCGCATCTTTATTTTCAAATTTATAGTTTTTCTGGCATTTTATTTTAGGATTATAGTACTGTCCTTCCTCGTGGGATTGACACCTTTATTACTATGCTACGAACTTTGCACTTATGGAATATTGAGGGTTTATAAGATTAAAACTTACCTCGATCAAGTTTTTGGTGTCGTTGCTGGGGAGATGAAGAATTAGTTAAATTCTTGTAGTTTAAGGTATTTCACTATCTTTTGGGATTGTGGTACCCAATCATAAGAAGGAAAAAAAGTGTAGGAAGTTTGGGTGAAAAGTTGAAAACATATTGATTTGGACATAACAAAGCAGTGATAAAGAGTACAAAAAAATAGATATTAAGAAGACTTAAAAAGAATGATCAAGGAGTATATATATTATGGGGAGTAAAGGAATCTTGCGAATTTCAATGAGCCCCAATTTAGTTGGGGAAAGCATTATCCTTAGATGACCACGTACACTTCAGGGTGGCATAACCACCCAGATTTCTATTGGTCTAACAATGTAAGTACTTGCATGGGACATCAAGAGCTATTAGGATTTTAATAAGATGAGTCCAGTTCATGGGATTCCAAATTGGACAAAATCATGGATAAGCTAACAAAAATGGAAGAGACTGGAAGAGCAATTTAATCAAGTAACAAAAAATCATGCCTTTTCTATTCACAACCTGGAGATTTAAATGAGACAACTTTCATATGAATTTTGTAGGAGAAGTGCTGAAGACTCTCTGAACATTATAGAATTACATCAATGAGAGCAATGTGACGCTATCATACTTAAAAATTAGGAAGAGTAAGAAAAATCAGTGGGAAATCAAATTGAACCCCATCTTATAGAAGACCAAGAGAAGAAGAAAGAGGATGAAGAAAAGAATGATATCCTCCCTATTATTCCCTAGATCTTGATATACCATGTTTGAGCAATGAAAAAGCTTAGGTAGATGTCTATGAAGAGAACCTCATCATTCAGATTAGTGATGACCAAGTGACATTCAATATGAATGATGTATTAAAGAATCTAGAGAAGGGCAACTTATTCAGAAAAATTATTGTGCTCAAATCTTTGAAGGAAAGAGAGGATGAAGAACAGTTGACAACGGACATAAAATTTGAAGAACCTATGACCAAGAAGAGAATAACTAACCCTCTTACTGAGAAAACTACTAGATTCTATGGAAGATTCAAGGATTTTTAATATTCCTTGTTTTGTTAACAGTTCGCTCAAGAAAAGGACATTATTGAGCTTAATTAGTTTCATAATTTTATCAATATTGTCCTTATGATCATTTTACAATTTGTAGCTTACTTATAGGCTGCAAAATTGATGCTGAATGAAAAGGGTGGAAGCAAGCCACTCAATGTTGGTCCCAGCTGAGTTTCTATTGATACAAGGTCAAGTTAATGACCATAAATTAGCACGTTCAGTAGTCATATTTAAATCGTTATGTTTAATTAGATTTGTTTTAAATTTTAAATAAAAGTTTAATGATTTGAAATAATTTAGGATTACTAATTCTCTTACTCTCTTTAAGCAATTCCAAGATAAGGCAACTATTTTAATCGTCAAGCGGATTTAGTCTCAACACTTCACCATCATCACCTCCACTACTGTAAGGTTTTGATTCTAACCCTTATCTTTTAAATTCAGTCTTTATTTTTATTTTATTTTATGTTATTTCCTTCCACGTGTGTTTGTTTGTCTCCTTCTCACATTAAGGACAATGTGTTTTTCAAGTATGAGGAGAGTTGTGTGTTTTATTTTGAGTGTGAATTTTACATATTGTTATGTTAGTGTGTTTAAGTTGCATAATGTGAATTGTGTGAATGTATTGATGGCTTAGATGGAATGAAATCAATTTAATTTTGAACATAATCTATTAGGTTGTGAAGAGTCATTAGCTCACGAAATTAGTGCTCTGGGTTCTTTAGCTAAAATGTGCAAGTTAATTAGGATTTAGTGCTAGTTTATCACCCTAAAAGTTGTCACATTCATTTATAATTTTTGGTCTTTTGACTAAGTAGCTTTGCTAGTAATTTTTCATGAAAACGAGTATCTAAAGTAATAAGGTAAGCAATAAAAAAGAAGAAGAAGGAGGAGGAGAAGAAGAAGAAGAAAAAGTGTTTATAAATTTTAAATAAATAACCACTATGCTGGCATTTGGGTTATGAATAGAGCTAGTAGCCAGTTAAGAACATGATGTAGTTGAGTAAACGAATCAACAAACATCACAAATGTGTGCCTTCTCAAAGGATATAATGGTGTTCCAAGCAAGCAACTTACTAAAAACATGACCTAGTCGAGTAATCAAATCGACATTCATCACCAATGTTTGCCTCCATGTAAAAAGACTAGGTCTATGTCCACAAAAGTAACAAAAAAAAGTTTTCTAATAAAAACTACCAAACTTGTACGTAGCTTAACTTTTCATGAAAACATACTTAATTTTAGTTACAAAGTTTGATTGACCAAATAATTATTAATGTGTGTACAATTGAAAGGGCTGAATAAACTTGAAATTTAAGTTTTGATTAATATGTATATTTAGTCTAGAGTTCCTAGATGTTGATTCTGCATGTTAATAATTTGGAACAACTTGAATGGTTGTGTTTAGAGTTAAATTTGTTTCATGAAGTTGAAGTGATTGCCTTATTATTGCATTTTGTGCTTAGGATTTGAAATATTGATGATGTTCTAAACTCTCCTTCCATATTTTATTTTGATTTAATGATAATTTAGTTGATTATGTTTATTAGATGAATTTCGTGATTTGATTGCATTCTTGCATAATATCAGTAATAAACTAAGATGGTGAACTAATAAAAAATGATTAAATCGAATTAATAAGAGTTAGGTGATTTAATAGAAACCATGTCAAATCATATTAGCAATTGTGCAGAGAGAGATCCCGTGTGATGTTCCAATAGTTTATTAGAGTGCTTCAAATCTAATTAGAGTTTTGGATAATTTGTGAATTGAGAGATTGCAAATTCCATAATCTAGTTAGGGTTTACAATTTAGGATTTAATGGTTATAAATCGAGAGAGAGTAATCAGTTACAGGATAGTTTAGAACTGACACTCCATTGAAACATAATCTACTAGGTTTGCATTAATGATTAGTAAAATCCCCTTTCTCATAAATTGATAAATTCCTTAGGTTGATTTCTATTGTGATTACATATTGCTCACTTGTTAATACTTTTGTGTTTAATTTTTGATTTGATTGGTTGAACTCAATTCTTGTAATTAATTTCTATTACATCTTTTATTTTCCGGTTTATAGTTTTTCTAGCCTTAGATTTTAGGATAAGATTACTCTCCTTCCTCATTAGATCAACACCTTTAATACTATGCTACAAAATGTGTACTTCCAGAAAATTGAGGGTTTATAAGATTAAAACTTAACCCGATCATCTCCCTTTCTCATAATTTGGAACTTCTTCTTGTGTGGTTTCTTATTGTGAATTTGGTATAGCTCAATTTAATTTCTTTTCATGTTAACTTGCCTATGACCATTGAGTAACCTAAGGGAATTATGGTTTCGATTTCAGGGTTGATTGTATATGTTAAATTATGAAATTTTGTGTGACATCGGATTACTAGAATCGACCATCGTTGATTAACATGATCGATTCAAACATTAGTGGACCTAATTGACTAGGTTAGATAACTTCAACCTTAAAAGTGCCCACTATAATTTAATTTGTAATCCCAAACAATTGTTGTTACATAAGTTCATGTGTCAAATAGTGTTTGATAAAACTGAAACCAACAACTGTTCGATTAAGAAACTATTCATTTTGTGGTGCATGGATAATAGCATCCAAGTTTACACATCCACCCACATATTTAACACTCTTATTACTACTCCAAAAAAGAGGAGCAATAAGCTTGGCATGGGATACTTGATTTCAACTATTGTAGATTATTACGGTGTAAATGGTGATGAACTAATTGTTTGCTTTCTTAGTTTCTTAACACTAAATATTTGATTAAAGCTGAGATCTTAGAAGCCCAAGTTATTATACTCCTAGATGTTAGCTCGATGCCACCGTAATAAGGGGAATTAACTAGTGAAGAGTTAGGAGAGGAAGAGACAGCTAGATGGGAGAAGGCACTCAATGCAATTTTAGACACTAAAAAAGCTATTGTAGATAATGCCAAGATGTTGAAGGAGATAGTGAAGGAGCAAAGAAGAAAATGTTGAGACACCCAAAGCATTAAAAAAATACTTACTACTTAAGGCATGGAGATTCCACCTGTTGTGCCCAAAGTAAGTTCTAAACATACCTAGGCTATGATACTCGCAAGTATACGAGGTAGTAGTAGTTGACTACCTAAGGTCGTCTCCCACGGAGGTGAAATTGGTCCACTCAAATTAACTTTGAACAAAAATAAAAACAAATGTAATCCTAAACTTTCTATCCCGATTTGTTTAGTGAAGGCTTTAAAGAAAATCACAAAATTAGACTAAAAAGTAAACAAAATTAAATGGAAGTAAAAAAAAATATTTTAATCGAAGTGGAAAACTATTGAGAATTAATTTCACTAATTGAATCTTCCATGTATGATTAAAGGGAAATGATTGGGTAGTTATCTTACTAAAATTAACAGTTCAATTTAAAGATCAACTGGAATAATAAAATAAGTCTAACTTTCGTATTCGACAAGTTATCATCCGTATTAATTATGAAAACTTCACTACTAATTAGCACTTAAGTTAATATATTTCTAGTTCTTAACCAAAGCATTTATAGTTTCTCATCCCATATAAAACTTCATCTCTCGATCCTTTGTTTAATACCAAAATGATGCAAAGTTTGGTCATGCTATTACATCCATTCAGTTTAGAAATTATAGCAAACATAAGACAACAATGTAGTCCTTGAATCATGAATATTTGACTAATTACAAGTTATACAAATAGTCCCAGGGGTGAGTATGGAAATCACGAGTGTGACTCATTGTCACCCCGTGCAGTTGTGGTCACGTGTGTGACCCATTGTCACACCCGTGAGTTACATGGTCAAGGTTTTGACCATGTAATTCATGTGTCAAACCTGTGACTTACACGGTCATTGGTGTGACCATGTAACTAAATGTGTGGCCATGCAATTAACTTGTGTGATATGAAAAATTCTGTTGATTTCTATACAACATTCACAGGATAATCAAATTAACATTCTTGTAATATTCACACCGTTTTTACTCAATTTATCTTACATTTGAATCAAAACACATCAAGATATGAAAGCAATTAAAAGCAATAGATACTCTTTAATTCATTGTTCCTAGCTCCCTCTCCCAAATGTTTGCATGAAGTGTCAGTATGAATCACCAGTATAGCATACTCCTTTATTACTAGCTACCTTTCACCCATCTCTTGATCTTTGGGTTCCTTGAGGTTGTCTTCAAATTCCCTTTGAGGTCCTCTTATCCAAAGCACGTTGTCAATAAAGGGAGCAAGTTCACTTTCTTGAGACCTCCTTCCTTGTATAAACCAAATAAAAACTACAGTGAATTAATAAGAAAATTACTAAAATAACTCAATGAAATAGCATGACAAAAATGTAAACATGAACAGAAAAATTCGATAAAACAATCAAAATTAAATTAAGTACAAACACTAAACACCTCCTCGAAAATAACGCCAAAAACTTGTATGCCAAAAATAAGTTCTAAAAGCACCTAGGTTATCTTATTCGCAATTATACAAGGTAGTTATAGTTTATTACCTATGGTCATCTCCTATGATAGTGAAATTGGTGTACTCAAATTAACCTTGAACAAAAATAAAAACAGATGCAATCCTAAACATTCTATCCCAATTTGATGAGTGAAGGCTTAAAAGAAAATCACAACAATTAGAATAAAAGTTAAATAGAATTAACTAAAAAAATGAATAGATTAATCAAAGTAAAAAACTCTTGAGAATTAATTTCACTAATTTAGTCTCCTATGTATGAATAAGGGGAAATAATTGGTAGTCATCTTACTAAAATTAACAATTCAGTTCTAAGATCAACTCGAACAATAAACTAAGTCTAACTTTCATATTCGACAAGTTATTATCCGCGTCAATTATTAAACCCTAACTACTAATTACCACTTAAGTAAATATATTCCAAGTTCTTAACCTAAGCATTTATAGTTTCTTGTCCCATATTAAACTTCTTTTCTTAGTCCTTCGCTTAATACCAAAATGATATAAAGTTTGGTCATGTTGTTATGTCCATTCAGTTCAGAAACTATAGCAAACATAAGATAACAACATAGTCTGTCAATTATACATATTTGATTAAAATAGCTACATTAATCCTCATGAAAAAGAGATCAGCCATCACGAAAATAACAAGATTCATCATACTTAGATACTTTAATCCCATCTTAATCAGTATAAGAGAAGTATTAAAGCAATAAACCAAGTGAATAATCGAAAAGAAATATCAAAAGCTAACAAAGTATGAGTCTATCAACTAACAGAGGAGCAAGTTCAGTAAAACAACAGAGAAATAATAAACAGAATGAGCAAACAAGTGTTCAGATGAGAGAGTTACGGTGATGTCCTACCACTCTTAAGCTCTCTGCATTAGCGCTCACTTTTTTCTTTTGCTCGGTTCTCACCCAGATGATCGAAGGCTCATGCTGCTTCCACCTCTCTACTATTCTTCTTCTTCACTGTACCAGACTGGTCTCTACTTTCAGTCCTCTCTCCTTCGCCTTCTTTTTCTCTATCTATTTTGTGTCCCAGAATGAGCATGTGTCAAGAAAGTGTGTAAAATGATGGAATGTGGAAAGTTCTGCCACCTCTTGATTCTCGCCCCTTTTCTAGCCTTCTCTTTTCTATTTATAGGCCAAGTATAGGTTTAGGGTAGGTTTTATCTGGGCCTTCAAAGCCATGCACTTGTTACATGTTAGAAGAATGGTATAGGGTGAGTATGGAAGTCACAAGTGTGACTCATTGTCACCCCCTGTAGCCATGGTATTGGACCTCGCTTATGGAGCCCAACATTTGGAGTCATAAAACATGAGTGTGACTCATTGTCACCCCATGCAGCCATGGTGTTGGACCTTGCTTCCGGAGCCCAACATTCAGAATCATAAAACTTATGCGTACTCATTTCTTCAACTTTAGAACAGATAGAAACCTCAAAGCAGAATTACAATTTGACTTCTTTAGAAAATTTGTTGCCCATTGTCTTAAGTTTCTAATGACACCAAAATCATTCAATTTGGTTTAGAACTCTAAATGTTATGGCCCAAACATTTTTAGACTATTGTTAAACTGAAACAACATACTATACTCAACTTCCACCTAGAAATTGAAAGTCTTAAGGACTGAATTAAAATTTGATCAGTTGAGATAATTTATAGCTCTCTGTCTCTAGTTTTTTTAGATACAATAATCATCTCATTTAGAGTGCTACAAATCACGATATCATGAAACTACCAAAGTGTGGTTAGTAAAAATATCTAATTCATACTCTTCCAACCTATACCTTTACTTTGATTCAATCAATCTTTTTCAAATCAATACCAAAAACTATAAATTTTTATACAGTGATCGAGGAATGTGTTAGGAAACTATTGCTTCAAAACTCAGGTCATTTAAAGGTCGGATGAAAATGTTATGGCCAAAAGATTCAGAGGTTTTCAGATCAGGGAACACCTGCAGGTCGTGATCGCGACTTTCGCACGCAGTCGCAATGTTCGCAAAGCCGCGATCGCGACTTCCTCCTTCTTCCTTTTCTCTTTCCAACCTGTTTTGGTAAAAAGGGATTAAAATTAACTAGAAATATCAAATTAAGTTCATTCAAAGACCGTTTCGAAGAAGACTTCTAGAAATACAACTTTCATGAAGACCATGAAAAGATATTTTGCCTCCAAAAGGGTCAAAAATTTCAATCAATGTAGTTGTCCCGAATGTCCATCCTATGCAGCGTCACAAACTTCTAATAATCATATCTCTTAATTTCGATATCTAAAAATTTCATACTATATAGCGTTAAAAAGCTAGAAAGATATTCTACAACTTCTAAGAAGACAACTTTGTCCAATTCAGCATAGATTAATCCAAATTTTCCCCTAAAATCAAAACACAATTTCTACACCTATGAAAGACTTGAAATAAGAAATGTACAACTACAAGATAGATAAGCACATACACATTGGAAACTTCAATTCTCAATTCATTTCTAAATCAAAATGAAGTTCATACATAGCTTTAATTACATATCATCATAAAATCAAAGATTTAACACAAGATACAAAATACATTGGATGCTCAATGCTTGATATGCTTATAAAGCTATCCAAAAGTCTAGTCACTAAATTAGTTACAAAAGTCTCTAACTATCTTGGAATTTTTGATGCTTTGCAAGGTTCAAAACTCGTCTTGTTTTACACCTGAGGAGTGAAAAATATGGGATGAGCTACAAAGCTTGGTGGCTAATATTTTTATAGCCATTGGTAATTAGTCACAAATTTAGGCAGGATGGAAGGAGATGGAACGTAACACACTTCCATCGTTTGTTTGAGGGTTTCATAATGGAATGGGATGGAAGCGGAGGGTTTCATGTTATGTTCTATTCCATCATAAACAGTGAAAATAAGAAACTTCTGATTCTGAGGGTTTAGGATGGAACGTAAACTAATAAATACATACTACCTAATATACCCTCAATCATTCTTCTTAATATCAACTCTGAACAAATCATAATATTAATATATTAAATATCATATACTAATATTAAATATAATAAATTTTATTAAATAATTAATAATAATATCTTATATTATTAATAATAAATTATATATATTTAATAATAAAATA
>JANZLD010000001.1:18290781-18308625 GCA_026413575.1 Erythroxylum carthagenense
AATTTAAAACCTAAGCCAGAAAATGTCATGAATGCATGTATACAATGTGCATGTACAACCAATCATTAATCATAGAGGCTATATGCTGTATGTGCATGCCGAGATATAATTTAATATCCCGAACCTGTCCTAATTACCAAAATACCCTTTCTTATAGGAAAGGGGATGTTACAATAATAACATGACTTAGTTGAGTAACCAAATCGACATTCATCACAAATGTTTGCCTCCGTGTTAAAAGACTAAGTTCATGTCCTTAAAGAAAAAAACCAACAAAAAGAATGTTTTCAAATAAAAACCTACCAAACTTGTTATTAGCTTGATTTTTCATGAAAACTTACAAAGGAATAGCTACATGTTTGTTTTGACTGAATGATTATCAATGTGTGTGTACAAGTGATAAGGCTGAACAGACTCAACATTAAAATTTTGATTAGTTTGAATATTTAGTGTAAGGTGCTTAAATGTAGATTTCATTTGTTAATAAGTTAAAACAACTTGATTGATTATATTTAGAGTTAAATTTGTTTCATGAAGTTGAAGTCATTATCTTATTACTGCATTGTGTGCTTTGTATTTTTATGTCGTTTACTATTTTGTTTGCTTGAGGGCAAGAAAATGTTTAAGTGTGAGGATGTTGATAAGTGTAAATTGCATCGTATTTTAGGGCATAGTTTGATATGTGTTTAGCCACTAATTCAATTGTTTAGTATGTTTTTAGGTTAGAATTGTGTTAGTTTATTAATTATTTGTGTTTTGAATGTTTTATGAGTTAGTAAAAGCTTTTGCACTTAAATATTATATTTTTGAGGTACCTTGATGTGTTTGCTAGTATTTTAGGGTCAACATTGAAAAACAGAGAAGTTTCGGAGACACTAGGGCCGAAACAATAAGTTAACCCATAATCATAGCCCATATGCTACGATCGTGATAGAAGCCCAAGACGTGGCCCACAATTATGTCCTGTGTTAGACAGACGCATAGACACTCAAAAACTTCAAGTTTTGAGAAATTTTCAAACCTTTTGGACCCCAGAGAAACCCTAGGATTGCTCAAAACACAAAAGATATTTAAAGAATAAGATAAAGAAAAAGAAGGATCTTTTGCCTCAGTCATTTCTGGAGAGAAACCCTAGAGAGAATTGTTGAGGGACTGAGAATGAGAAGAAGGAAGAGAGAAGTAGAGAAGAGGTCGACATCGACACACTTCCCAGATCAGAAGTTTCTGATGTTGCTGCCTCCCATCTCTTTTTAGAATCATATTTCCTGTTATTTTCCATATTTATTATTGTATAGAATTGGAAATAGCATTTTGATAATAGAATTGTGAATGTTGAGTTGTTATATACTCACTTTTGGGTTTTTTATCTTTGATTTAATAAATTCTAGTTGTTTTATGTTTATTGGAATTATTGTGATTGATTTCTATGATTGCATAATTCAGTAATAGATTGAGAGTGTAAATCGAATGAAAAATAATTAAATTGGGCTAACGAGAGTTAGGTGATTTAATAAGAACAAGAAATTAATCAATAATGTTCCTGGAAAGTCACAATAGGAAAAAAGACAAATGAATCATGTATTTTCTACTTTCTTCTTTCTCTTTTGATTTCTAAAACGATATTTACTTGAACCAAAAGTTGTCCCACTACCTTAATGATGGAACTTGGTTAGTTCTATATATGAACTTTGAATTTAAAGATATTGTTAAGAATTTAATTTCTTTCAGCTCTACTAACAGAACAATGATATAAATTATTGGACAACACATTTGACGAAGTAAGAGAATAGTGATTTTTTATTTTCCACATAAATCATTTTCACCAATCGCCATGTTTGTTGACTTTAGCATCATGATGGAAAGTTAGTGATTGTGAACCAAATTGCTAATTTGTTAAACTCAATTATTATAGTCCCTAATTTTGATAGCTTTTGATGATACGATTTGAAGTCAGCTTTTTAATTATAAAAAAGAGAAGACCTTGCCTATATTCACTATAGTCAGTCTTTTTGAGTTATGTTATGCCCTTAACTCTAACTAACCATCCTCTAAAATGTTGCCTTTTTTGTCCTAGCCCATCTAAAATTTCATGAAAAGAAAAATAGATCTCATTCTCATATTTCATCGTCAAAGGGATGAAGGTACCTAAAGAGATACCCAAAACCCAATTCAACTAACTTTAATCAACTAAGCTAAACAAACTTCAAATAGCTTAGTCTACAAGTGAGCCAACTAGGTTTTTTTTTGTAAATTAAGACAATGTATTAAAACCTTGAATGGGGAAACTATAGTTTCTCTACATGTATATATTCAAACACTCCAAAACGCATTGCATCTTTACGTGCTTAAATCTCAAACACTCAAATCTGCTTAAATCTCATGCGTGTCTCTTTAGCAATATGCTCCATTTCATCATGGATGCTAGCTCCTTCTTTCTATTCTTCAACCCAACCCAAGGCTTCTTTTGTTGATTCCTCCATAAATGTCCTAATTTGGTAGAGTCCATCAGGGGGAGTTGCGAGCCAGCTTATTTGTGTGAAACAATCCAACATCCTTCAAGACAGGCCTAAGTCAAGTTAAATGTTCCATATTGTTAAATCAAGGTTTATATTTAATGATAACTATATAATATTTTAAATTTGAAATTGAATTTATTTCTTTACACAGATAACGGTATTTTTTTAAGGAAACAAAATCATAGGAAAATTACTTCCTTTCTTGCAATAACCTTCTTAGTAAACTTTCCTAATTAACATTCGAAAGGATCTTACTTTTTCAAACAGTTAACTCCATAAATTTTTGTTCTAGCAAAAATGATATTAAAAATTCAAAGTCAACTTAAAATTGAGAGGAAGTAAGGGTTAGTTGAAGAAATTAACTATTTAAAGAATAACAACAGCACTTGTGAAGTAATGAACATACCCAGACTTTCGAAACATTTAAACAACATATATATTCTTAATAATCATATTATTCTTATTATGCCTTAGAAAGTAAAATCACTCTTAATAGAGATAAATTGTTATTTAAAAACTTACTTTTGATTTTATAATTTTTTTCTATGAGCTTTTAGAAGCTTGTTATACACTTCAAGAATGGAAAGTTGAAGAACCTTAAAAAATATATACTTGTAAGCTTGAAAAGACTCGTCAAATTTAACACTCAAATTCTTATAGTAAAATATTCAATTTGGATATTTGGGGACTGGACATAGGCTTGATTGTTAGCCGAACCAGTATAAAACTACTGTATCCTTCTTCTTTCATTATATTGTATGTGTATTCTTTTTAGCAAGAGACTCCTTCACTTTAATAAAAGGCTTCTTCTGTTTTCAATTTACAAGACGGTCTTTTCAATTGTAACAGGCATCTTCTATTTTTAAATTATTTTAACAAGATTTATCATTCAATAAACTCCTTTCGTTTAAGAAGGATCATATCTCACAAAAGACTCCTATCGATTATAGACTCCTATCATTTAAAAAGTCTTATTATCTATCAGATTCCTACTATTTTTATTTGTTACCTACTATTTTTATTCATTACCTAGGAAATTGAAAGAACTTATTGAAAAAAAAAAAAAGTGACACGATTCAACCCTCTTGTTGTTTGCTTTATCATATATACAGTACAACTTCACCGCAATGATTTGATACTGATGCAATTCCTAACCGGCTACGTATAGTCCTAATCCTTGTCCTTATCTTCAAAAGGTGGAATCACTCACCCTAAGCGCTCTCACACTCTGACTCGACAAAATAATGAGAGAGTAAATCACAGTCTGATCTTATTTAACTTCTCAGAAAGGTAGCTTAGTATTCGGTACGCATAAAAAATCAACATATTAGATGAACTCTCACATTATTACTGCCGAAACTCAAACATGAGATCTTATTCCCAATTTCCTTTCCAATGATCAAATGAGCTATCCAGCATCCTAATCCTTGTCTTAATTTTATGTGGTAACCGTCTTGTTTGACAACGCCAGAGTGAACCCATACTCTTTTAATACGTCATTTGCTTTCGATCCTCCGTATAAACGTCTAAGCATTTCCCCGCAAGTGGCATTCAGACAAATTTAAAGACTAATCCAGGTCGTATCCATAAGACAAATAGTACAATAGCAGGCAACTTCGGCTCTATCCTCTGGCTGTAAAAAATATGGCAGAGCTAGTCTTCTGCTCTTCCTTAACCAACCGCTACTATTCTCTCTCTTCTCCACCGTCAACCTCAATCGTCTCAGCCAAACCCGATCTCTCTGGTTGGTCTTTTACTTTCTCTGTTATCTCTCTTTGGCTTCGATATGTTCTGATGATTTGACTCCTTTAACCTTGACTTCTTTGAACTATGCTTGGTTTGGGGTATGCTTTTTTGTTTTGGTTTCTCAAAGATACAAAGGAATGAGGAACTGGGTTTGAATGAAAACTGAGTTGCTAGTGTTCGTAGTTCTTTGTTTGAAAACGTTCATCTGTATGGTCATGGAGATCAAATATACAATGTGGTTTGTGAGATTGTGCAACGGTGATTTCTTTTGCTAGATTTACACGAAACGATGGACTAGATTTCAGTGTCGGCTGGATATGGAGATGTCTGCAACTGGAGTTCGAACGAATTACACTTAAAAATTAACGATCTCCATAACTCAGAAAACTTCAAGCTTTATGCTAGTTCTTATCGTCTGAAATTCACTACCACAAGTTTGCTTGTGTGCGTGGGCTAAATGTTTGTGGGTAACTAATGGATGTGGTGGGTAACGTTAAATGAACAATTGATTCATCTCTTTGCATGATTTCTGAATGAAAATTTTCTGTTATGAAAATGGACTCTGAAATGAAATTTTGTTTCTTTTCAGATTTCGCTTTGTTTAAGCCGAAAAAGTTTTCACCAAGCTATGGACGTTATCTTAAGTTAATTGACAGAAGTGTACATCTAAAGTCTATGTCCAGAAAGTGCTCGGATATCATTAAAGTACTGCCTCTTTTCGAACAGTTGTCAACACATCAGGTATGATGGTGAGTTCTCCAGTTTTACATGTACTCGTGTTTTTATTTTTCTGCACGATTTGGATATTGTAATTCTTAATTGCAATTTAGCATGCTCTTAGTGAGCAAAATGCTTGTCATTTTTTAGTATGGAGAATCATGGAGGTCGATGCCTCTTTTGTGAATGTTTTCAATCAAACTATTGCATCTAAATCTAGTAAACCTTCTGTTTTGATAGTTCAGCAACCAATTTGTCATGAGATTGAAAGCTGTTAATTACTGTTTGGGTTTTGATATCAACGTAATGATTGCCTTCAAGCTATTATTAACTTGGTCTATGAGTTAATGTGAGTTCCCTGGTTCATCACTATAGTTAATGTAACAGATTCAGCTGATTGAATTAGACAGAATAAGAGTTCAGGATTACATATGTGTTCCATGATATACTTTCTTTTTCGTCATTACCATGATTAACAGAATAAGAGTTCAGGATTAGATATGCACTTATTATACCCTTTTTTCATCATTACCATGGTTAATATAACAGATTCAGTCGATTGAATTAGACAGAATAAGGGTTCAGGATTACATATGTACTTTATGATACTCTTTTAATGCATTACTATGTTTTCATTTAATAGACCTGGGTCTTCTGTTTTATCATGGCATATTTCATCAATCTCACATGTTCCAATCTGGTTGAGTGATTATAGCCTTTTCAGGGAAAAGTACATCAAAATGTATCTGCAACGGCATTTCTAGTTAGCAATGCCTTGATATGGACAATGCCATTGCAAGCTTTGGCAGAAACATGCGAGGCAGACAACTCTTTCTTCAACATGCCTTTACTGCTATTTGTCGCTCTCATTGGCGCCACTGTTGGAGGTATTGATACTATACACATTGAGCTCTTGCTTTCCGCCTTAGTTAAAGAAATATGTTAAAAAGGCTTAATAACTCCAACATCCAAAAGGGATAAAAGATAAGATCAGTTTATAGAAGAAAATATCCAAAACCTAATGGCTTTAAGGTTTTAGGTTAAAATGTGAACCTCCTTGTATATAAATCAGTTCTCTTTCTAAATAAGAAAATTATGAAATTTAACATAATAACAGAGTAAGTTATAGGAGCCAAATATATGAAAAAAAAATGCTTATCGAATAAGAAAGTTCAATTATTTATAGTTGAATGACCTTAAAGTTTTAGGTTGAGATATATGCCTTCTTGTATATAGACCATTTCTCCTCCAAAAGAAGAAAATTATCAAAGTTAACAGAACTGTCTCTCAATTAATTTCTTTATATCAATGTATAGTTGGAAAATTACCAAATGTGAGTTTCAAGATGCAAAGGTTTTGACTGGCTTTTCTTGCCCGTATGGAATACATGTATGGAATGTTAGAGGTCTATTAGTTAAGCCGTGTGAGATTTAATTTTTATTTTTGCTAAAGATCCAAACTGGTATCACAGGACTGCTTGCAAGGCAGAGAAGAGGAGAGTTGCAGAGGCTAAATGAGCAACTGCGTCAGATAAATGCAGCTCTGAGAAGACAAGCTAAGATTGAGTCTTATGCCCCCACTTTGAGTTATGCTCCAGTAGGCAGTAGAATACAAGAAAATGAAGTAATTGTTGATCCTAGGAAGGAAGATTTGATTTCAAAGTTAAAGGCTGGAAAGAACTTTTTGAGGAATCAAGATCCAGAGAAGGCATTTTTGGAGTTCAAGGCAGCTCTTGAGCTTGCTCAGACTTTGGAGGACCCGATAGAGGAGAAGAAAGCAGCAAGAGGCTTAGGTTTATTTTATTCATCCACCAGTTAACATTTATTTTATCAAGTTGTTCATCTCAGTGTCCTTATATTTGAAAGTGCTTTATCTAGGAGCCTCACTGCAAAGGCAGGGTAAATACCGTGATGCTATTAAATATCATTCAATGGTTCTTGCAATATCCAAGCGAGAAGGAGAGGAGTCTGGTAACACAGAGGCCTATGGAGCAATAGCTGACTGTTACACTGAGCTCGGAGATCTTGAACGAGCTGGGAGATTCTATGATGAGTACATAGCAAGGCTGGAAAAGGACTAACTCCATTTTTCAAGTAGACAGCTACAAGAATTAACAGATGAACTGCAGCAGTTAATCTCCCCTATCCAGACTCCGCTCCACTAAGTATCCATTAACACAGGATTTTAATCTTGATCCTTCGGCAGTTCTTGCGATATGTAGCCTATTATGCCTGTCTTCATGTTTTTTAGCCTGATTTTCAGTGTCTTATGTCATACATTTTCTAAATTGTATGGAATTAGTGTTTGTATGTCCACTGCTTCAATTGTATGGAATGTTGCAAGCAATTACAATTAGGGTTTCTATGTGCACAGCCCCATGTAAGTCCCTTCGAAGCAAAGCTTTTTATCTTCTTTTTTTGGGAGAAACATATTTTCAAGTGATGTAATTTCTTAATTAAAAGGTGCTTTTAAACTTAAAGGTTTATCAAAAATAATTAGGGTTTAAACTGATTCAAAATTAAGTACTCTGTTCTAGCATAAAGTATATGGCTCTAATATTTAGAAGTGTTTAAAATAATTTCAAACATTTTATGGTTATCAAAATTTCATCTTTAAATAGATGGAACTTAATTAGGTGGTGTGTCTCGTTACTACGTGCCAGACGCCCAACGTAGATCGCTAATTCTCCAAATTACCTTATTTTATGGTCCCCTTTGTCTTCAGTTTTGTTCTATGTTTCATCTTACAATAAATTGTATGAAATCTCTTTAGATAACCAAACTCATACCCAGAGACATGAGATTGTTGAAAGGTAAAGTATAGAAAAGGATATTTAGAATGTGCATTTTTGTTAAAAAGAATCTTGTTGGGTCAAAGCTTTGTAC
This sequence comes from Erythroxylum carthagenense, assembly GCA_026413575.1. NCBI lineage: Eukaryota > Viridiplantae > Streptophyta > Magnoliopsida > Malpighiales > Erythroxylaceae > Erythroxylum > Erythroxylum carthagenense. The sequence continues at coordinate 18,298,646 of JANZLD010000001.1, forward strand.
AGTCATATTTTAGAGAACTTTATAGGTTGAAAAACCTCTTTTAGTAGGTGACAAGCTGACAAAGTCGAGAACTAGCATAGATCATAATGCACACCGTGGAAGGATTGATGTCGATTTGATGGTATTTTGTTTTAGTAAGTTTTCGACCTTGAGGAATTAAGAATGATGAAAATTTCGAATTCAACAAAAAAAAATAAAGATACGCAAGGTTTGATTTCTACGACACCTCTTGAAAACTTGTTCTAAACAATCCCAATGATCAAAATAAAACCCAGAGAAACGAACCATCAACATGCCACAATTGGGAAAGCAATTGATAAGTGAAAGATGGTTCGAAAGGTAACAAGAACAAAAGAATAATGTTTCTCCCTATTGAAGCTGACGGCTCTCCGACAATTCTAATCTAAAAGTTTTAAAATTTTGACCTAAAGACACATATTTATACCTAGGTTAAATAATAAAAAGGTTGGGTTAAAATACATGAAAGCTCAAAATAAAACAAAATCCAAAAACTAAATAAATAGGTTTGATGTGCTGCGTCACTACTGGATCTATATGCTCTTGGACTTAAGTGATAAAGCGTTAAAATAACCCAAATCTTCTTGTCTTCAAGCTCCAATTGTATCCGGTCCAAGGATTTGCGACAAGTGGATCAATTTGGGTTGTGATCCAACTAGCTCTCCTCTAATAGGCTTGGCTATCTTCATCCTCTCTATAAGTTGGCCCATACGCGCATAGAAAGCCTCATGTCTCTCGATCGTAGCTTTGGATATAGGTCCAACTAGAATGACAAACTCGCCCCCATCACGCATGCCATCTCCATGGTGATTCTTACTCCTGCTCACATTAGTCTCTCCCTCTTCAAGAATATTCGTCATCGAATCTGAATCCATATCAAAAGAAGAAAGATTAGTAATATTGAAAGTTGCAGAAACAGAATACTCACCTGGCAGTTCAATTTTGTAGGCATTGTCATTTATCTTCCCCAACACCTGGAACGGACCATCACATCTAAAGCAAAAACACTAGTCAAAACATTAAGAGGGTTAGTGTCAGAAATTAAACACTCTCTGTATCTCACCGCTACTAGTGCTATTTTCTCTCCAGTTACTCTCCTCAAGTCTTTTCTCTTAACAAACAAGCTCACTTTTCTCTTTCTTTTTTCTCTTCTTTTCTCTTTCTGAGCTCTTCTCTCCTGCATATCTTACTTTCTTTTCCTCACATGTGCAATCACTCACTATTGGGCCAAACTCATTTTTCTTTTGGGTCTTTTTTCTCTCTTCATTTTTTTGTTCTCACTACCCGAACCCTCCTCACTTTACTTGATTTGATCTGATCTAGGTACAATTTATAAGGTGATAAAGGTAGTAGAATAAAGTTCCTACCCTTAAACTTAAAGGAGTACCTATTGGTAAACCCATCATGTGCTACCCTCTTGGCAAATTGCCAAGGCCTCCTCAATAGCAAATGTCGTACCTCTATGGGTATCACATCACACAACACCTCATCCTCATACCTCCCTACAGAAAATGGCACCAATACCTGTCTAGTCACCTTCACATCTACATAATTATTAAACCAATATAAATTATATGGCTCTGGATGTTTTTTACATGTCAAGCTCAATTTTTCCACCATAATTCGACCAACCCCATTGATACAACTAGCTCCATCTATGATCAAGTTACACACCTTTCCACCCACCAAACACCTTGAATGGAATAGGTTCTCCCTCTGATCCAGAATCTCATCTCTAACTCTAGCACTTAACACTCTTCTAACTACAAGTGCTTCTCCTGTGACAGCTCTTTCCACATATTCATCATCATCATCACAAACACTATCACATGGCAAATCATCAACATCACTATCCTCATAATCAATAACCCCGTTATCCCTCATATACATCACTTTTCTATTAGGACATTGAGAAGCAATATGATCAGTACCCAAACATTTAAGCATTTTATAGATGAATGTTTACTAGAAGTAGCTTGGGTGTTAAAAGTACCTTTTTGCTCAAATCCCCCAATTGGTTTCTTAAGTGCTTCCTTGAAGTCCACCCCTTTATCCTTATACTTCTCCTCCTTCTTAGGCTATTTTGAGTTCCATGAATAACTAGAACTTACTCCACTCCTTGGTGTCACTCTAGCTTTGAGCTATCTCTCCACCTTCATGGTCATGTTTACCATGTCCTCAATCTCCAAGTAATGTTGTAACTCTACCACATTTGCTATCTCCCTATTCAATCCACTCAAGAACCTTTCCATGGTAGCCTCGGGGTCCTCCACTATATTAGCACGGATTATAGCAATCTCCATCTCCTTGTGGTAGTCCTCTACTGACTTAAACCCTTGTGTGAGTCTTTGGAGCTTTTGATGCATCTCCCTATAATGGTAAGAAGGCACAAATCTCTTCCTCATGCATGCCTTCATTACTGCCCAAGTATTGATGGGTCTCTCTCCATTCCTCTTCCTAGAGGTCACAAACTGATCCCACCATATTAGTGCATAATCTATAAATTCAACAACAGAAAGTTTTACCTTCTTCTCCTATGAGAAGTTATAGCTCTCAAAGATCAAATCAACCTTCCTTTCCTACTCCAAGTATGCCTCAACATTATTTCTCCCCTTGAATACTGGGATCTGCATCTTGATAGATTTGAAGTCTCCATCTTGCCTATTGAAGGGTTCTCTTCTCCGAGCTCTCCTAGGCATGCGCTCTTCATAGTCCTCCTCTTCCTCATCAAACTCCTCCTCCTCAGGCTCATACCATTGTGGTTGTCTATGAGGTGGTGGTCGTCATTGACGTACATCTGCAAGCCTGCCCTAAAGTTTCTCGCGTCTTCCTTGTCTGAGCTCATCCATTTGTCCCCTAACCTCATTTAAGGCTAGATTGAACCTCTTAAATTGTTGCTGCATGGTTCTCAAAGTGAAAGCAATATTTGCATCTCCCCCTTGGTTGCCATCATTACTACCTCCCTGTGACATTGTAAATAAAATGATATACCTGCAAAAACAAGGTTAGCGATAAACAACCTCGCATACTCCCACACGTGTTTCACTCAAGAATTTGTCACTCCCCTCGTGTTTAAGTCAGGGCAATAACTCCCTTAAATAAGCTCACACACTTTTGCCTTTTACTACTCAATGTTCTCTGAAATCCAAGTTACAATTAGAACCACAACTTCAACAAATCAATGTTCCCAAATGTAGCTCAAATAACAAGTAACAAGTAACAAGCAACCCAAACGAATAACCAATAACAAGCTAGCAAATCTGAAAAAGTTTGAAAAAAAATTTACAGATTGTTTTTACTTTTTTTGACTTTTTTTGGATTTCTTTTTTCAACTCCCTTTTTTCAAATTTTTTTTATTTTTTCATACTTTTTTTTTATTTTTTCAGATTTTTTTGAACTTTTTTTTCAACTAAGCCAAAAGTTTTCAACAAATAATTGAAGACCCTAACTAAAATAAAAATAAGAAGAAATATTAAAATCCTAGGTCAAAAGTTAATTCATACCTGAATTGATGATACGACAATATTTGGATAGTGATGAGCGATGGTTTCTTGAATTTTGATGGAGTTGAATAAGAATTCTCCTCTAAACCCAGGCTCTGATACCAAATAACACGCACTGCGGAAGGATTGGCATCGATTTGATGGTGTTTTCAATGGGTGTTTTGTTTTGATATGTTTTCAACCTTGAGGAATTAAGAAGGATGGAAATTTTGAATTCAACAAACAAGAAAAATAAGGATGTGCAAGGTTTAATTTCTACAACATCTCTTGAAAACTTGTTCCAAACAATCCCGATGATCAAAATAAAACTCAGAGAAACGAACAATCGACGTGCCACAATTGGGAAAGCAATTGAGAAGTGAAAGATTGTTCGAAAGGTAAAAAGAACAAGTGAATAATATTTCTCCCTATTGAAGCCGACGGCTCTCCAGCAATTATGATCTAAAAGTTCTAAAAATTTGATCTAAAGATGCATATTTATACCTAGGTTAAATAATAAAATGTTGGGCTAAAATACATGGAAGCCCAAAATAAAACAAAGTCCAAAAACTAAATAAATAGGTATGATGTGTTGCACCACTCATGCATAGAAAGTCTCCTTGAGTCTCTCAGTCGTAGCTTTGGACATAGGTCCAACTGGAATGACAAGCTCGCCCCCATCACGCATGTCATCTCCATGGTGATCCTTACTCCTGCTTACATCATATCAAGTGAAACTTAGTAACATCCACAAGCTTTGGACATAAATTACAAGACATGTAAACTATTAAAACTCTAATCTTTGGAGTAAGATGATCCTTAAACTTGCCCCAAAGTCAAACACTCAATTTAGTATTTAAAGTTTGAGCTTGGATTATTGTTCTAGGGTTATTGATATAGAGGTGTATGTGATGGAAAGGTATTAATCTTTACAATGAAACGATAGATGAAAACAACGTTGACAGTGGAGTTGGGTTTAGAAAGATTACTACAATTAGTTAATTTTAATGTGATTAAAAATTAATTTAATCACATTGTAGGTTGGAAAACCTCTTAGTAGGTGACAAGCTGACAAAGTCGAGAACTAACATAGATCAAATGAAACTTAGTAACATCTGTAAGGTTTGGACATAAATTACAGGACATCAACTATTAAAACCCTAATCTTTGGAGTAGGGTAATCCTTAAACTCAACACTATGGATGGCATAAATATAGAGATAACATCAAAAATATGCTCTAAACTATGAACAGATTGAATCTTTATGTACTTCTCAAATTACCTAATCCAATCACCTTTGACTTGCAAAATTTTTGCACCTCCTTTAATGCCTTATCACCCCATAAACTAGTAATCAAATAATCAATATAATCATCATGTTTGCACATATTTAAAGGGATCAAACGGAACTGAGCAATGGCACCGCCTTAAACAAATAGAATAACGTAGTCTTCATGAATATTTAAAAGAGCCCTAAGATTAGGCTCAACCTTTTGAACAATTAAAAGAAACTCTTTTCCTTTGTGACTCATTTCCATAACTCTCATATCTAATTTCCACCAATCATAAAGCTCTCTTTGAACTTTTTAATAATGTAGGCAAGTAAAGCAATGAGACTCGCCACAAAGTCAAATACAATTTGGTATTTAAAGTTTGAGCTTGCATTATCGTTCTATAGTTATTGATATAGAGGTGCATATGATGGAAAGGTATTAATGTTTGCAATGAAATTATAAATGAAAAAAATGTTGATGATGGAGTTGGGTTTAAAGAGGTTACTAAGTCGAGAACTAGCATAGATCAAGTGAAACTTAATAACATCCGCAAGCTTTGGACATAAATTACAAGACATATCAACTATTAAAACTCTAATCTTTAGAGTAAGGTAATCCTTAAACTCAACAATATGAATGGCATAAATAAGCAGATACTTAATATTTGAAATATGCTCTAAACTATGAAGAGATTGAATCTTTGTGTACCTCTTAGATTACCTAATCCAAATCACCTTTGACTTGTAAAATTTTTGCACCTTCTTGAATGCGTTATCACCTCATGAACCGTTAATCAAATAATCAGTATAATCATCATGTTTTCATATATTTAAAGGATCAAAGTGAACTGAGTAATGGCACTGCCTTAAACAAATAGAATAGCATAAACTTAATGAATATTTGAAAGAACCCTAAGATTATTCTCAACCTTTTGAACAATTGAAAGAAACTCTTTTCCTTTGTGACTTTTTTCCAGGACATTCATGTTTGATTTGTACCAATCATAGAGCTCTTTTTGAATTTTTTAATATCGTAGGCATGGAAAGTAATGGGACTTGGCATAAAGTCAAACACACAATTCAGTATTTAAAGTTTGAGCTTGGATTATCATTCTAAAGTTATTGATATAGAGTTGCTTACGATGGAAAAAGGTATTAATCATTGCAATGAAATGTTAGACGAAAACTATGTTGATGATGGAGTTAGGTTTAGAGATGTTACTACGATCAGTTAATTTTTTAATGTGCTTAAAATCATTATATAATATTTTCATAATTTTAATAACTAAAGCTCTTATAAATTTAAGATAATTTTTAATTAAAAAATCCATGTCAACTTTTAGTAAGTTCATATTACCCAACTAACATGCTACAATGGATGGATTAAAAGTCTATTTACATGTAACTAATAGAAACCTAATGGAATTAGGTTTTGAGATACAAATAGTAGTATTTTATAAATGTTAAGGTGCAAAGTTTTACCAAAGGTAACATTAGGTGTTAAGTTAGACTTTTTGTGAAATATTATGGGTGATTTTTACCTTCGGCCCCTATTCTTTTACTTTGGTTCTCATTGTTCTTCATTAGTTATTATTTTTCTCCTGTTGACAAACACTTATAATTAATCATTCCTAATTTTATACATTATGAAATAAGTATTGTCATCCTCGTATTCTTTTATATGTATGTTTTTGTAAAAATCCTATATTATATAACATATGATCTTAACAATTTTTTTATTTTTGTACTAATATTTAGGTTATTATTTTGCATAATTTCTATCAAATCCCCATCATCAACTTGTACAATATTTTTTGATACTATAAGTTAAATGCTTCATTAAATATTTCATAAAGTGGTTACAATATAAGGAAGAAATTTTATTAATGTTTCAATTAATTACTGCCTATTGAATGCTATTTGTATATGAAATGAAGAAACTTATGTTTTATATAAAATGGTTGAATTGATCTACTTGTAGGTTAGGAGATGTAAATTTTTTCAAATGATTTGGTGAAAAAAAATCTTAAAAGAACTATTGAAATTATTTATAAGTTGAGAAAATAAGTAGCTCTTTTGAAGAAGAAGGTTAAAACAAGTACATCTGAAATTGATTTCAAGTAGGAAATCAATACAACTAAATCATTATTGATATCATCAAATATGAAGCTAAGTAAAGAAAACTAAGGAGATTGGAGAGCAAATAAAGCATATTAAGGAGGACATTAATATGTTGGCCAAATAAAAAAATTTAAGTTTATGTTATTGAATATTATTGCAGGAATCATTTTACTTTTGATGGCTATAATTTTCACATGTGATAGTACGAAAATGGTATAAATTTTATTGAATTCTTATTTCAATGGAATTTCAATTAAAAAACATGTAACTAAATTGTTAGATTATGGTCACTTATATCAATATTGTTTGGTGTTATAAATGACAGATCAGTGATAGAAATACATACTTTTAATATTACCAAGGAAGTGGTAAAAGCAAATGATCCATGTATAATCAAGTAACTGACAATGTATAATATATTAAAAATAGATGATAGATCCAAGCAAATGCTTTTGCTATAGGATCATATAATTAACATCCACAAAATATATATTGTTAAGGGAAAATTAAAATAATTTTTAATCCATATATTATTAGTTGTCAAGAGATAAGTGAAATAGTTTACATTTAAGCTCTAAAAATTTTTTCCATTATATGTAAGTCAGTAGCTTAATAATATGTGTAATCATATTTATTGTGATTGATTATGGTTCACCTTGCACTATTCATGCATACTAGACTTGGAAACTTGTATTGTGATGAATGTCCACTTTTTACTGATAAAACTCTTCTTTTCTTTGCTTTACCTTATAAATATTTTTAAGTTATGCTTGATTTTTCTTTGAACTGGATCAAAATCTCCATATTTCTTTAAGAGCATACGAAGAGCCATCAAACTGCCATCAATTAAGTAATTATTTTATTGTGTATATTTATTCCTAAAAGCATGAATAAATATCATTTATTGACTAGGTATAGTATTATCTTCTCTACGTCTCTACTATTGACACCAACAACCTATATTAATCAAAAGATGCAACACTCCAATGGAAGATATTCAAAACACATATTTGAAGAAATTTTAAAGTAGAACAACATTGCATTTCATATATTTATGAAGATGCCTCAGTTGTAGATTCTGAACATCAAGATTTACCTTAATTTTGATTTCAAACAATATACGTCAAATTAAAAGTCACTCACATTTTATTCATATACGTACTTAAAAATATTAGTAATTTAAAAATAAAAGTTTCACATTTGCAAATAGCTCATCAGATATTCCTTGTAGGGTTCACATTTTGATTTGTTCTCAACCTAACTTTTCTTTACAAAAAAAAGTAAAGCTCATGTTAATCAGGTTTTGGACTATGCTCTAGCTTGGGAGGGCCATTCGTACATAATTGGAACTAGTTATGGCTAAAATAACATCAATTTATTAGGTTTTAATAAAAACAACAATATTTTGTTCAATGGATAAAGAATTGAGCCTAAAATGATTAACCAAAATGATGTCAATTTGTTTCAAATTCGATCAAGTTTCAATCATATCGAGCTTATTGAGCTTCAGACCATTTATAGGCTAAAAAAAGGATTAAGCCCAAGCTTTGCATAGCATATTGCTAACCCTAATTCTTAGGGCTTCTTTACTACTTTTTCTTAAGCTATTACCAAAATTATCACATTTTTTATATCTTTACAGTTAACCTTTTTGTAAAACTTGATTGGATTTTCCACTTTTTTGACTCATTTTTTCCTTTTCTTTTTCTTCTTTTAAGACACCTTGGCATGAATCTCTTAGTTGGTAGATGTATTTTCTCATAACAAGTTGTTAGACAAAAAAATAACATCTCTTACAAATTGCAATACATACTCATACATACAAGGAAATTGGGCCTTCCTGTACCAATCATTTATAAATGCCTTGACCTTTTATTTAAAGTTATGATTAACAATTTTGACATATTTATATGAGTATTAATATAAATCTCCAATGCATTGCATCTTTTTGGTTCTTTTCTAATTTAATCATAAATATTGAAGCCAAATCTTCCTTTCATCAATGTTTATACAATCTCTTATTCACATACCTCTTTGTTACCATAGTTTTATTGTTTCAAGCATCCTAATTATTGATCTATCTTTGGTAAGTAAGGTCTACCTATTAAACTTATTCATATTATTACCAACTATTAGGAATTTGGACTCAAATGATTGATAATAAGTTGCTCACCTTTTCATCTAAATTCAAGCAAATATGTGGCATACCTAAGTTAAATTTTATGTAGCCTCTTAAGCTACTCATTGAAGTTTTTAACATTAGTAGACAATCTATAATTATATAACTACCTTTCTCTATATCAATTGTGATAAATATGTCTAGTAAACATATAATATGTGACATTTAATAATCTCTCCTTCACAAATCTTACTAATCTCTAAATAATCAAAACAAATTAATTTAGTATAAATATAATGGTCAAGAATTAAATGACAATATCAAGTATAAGTTCAAGTTCTCTTTTACATATCAAATATTATTTTAAGTCCCTTTCTATCTTCTAATTATTAGTCAAATACAAAGAAATTCATGAATAAACTATATAAGTCAATATTTTCTGCCTCGATAATAACTCATGCCAATGGATATATCCCTCTATCTTGATCAGTCTCAAACGCACTAAGCAACTAGCCTTAAAACTCTTATCTTTGAAAAGCAAACATCTATCCTAAATATTGATCTTAAACGTTTTTTCCTCTTTTTATAAATTTAAAACAAATATATAAAGTATAACAAAGAAATTTGTTGATTCTTTGACAGTTGTAACTCCACTGCAAATTCATAATTGCTCAATTTCAGTCCATTTACATACCCAAGTAGCTTGGAATATTCATTCATAAGAAACCCTCTCCTTTCTCAATATCCTTTTTATTGCTCTATATATGCTAGAATTAACAAATATATTCAACTTCTTCCTACATTCTTCATCTATTTTATTTATAGACATATGAGATTTTTATAGAATTATGTCCCTATATCTCATCAAGAACCTGGAAGAAACCATTTTCTGTTATAAAATCGAAACTAAAATGTAAGAATATTTGGGAGAGGAGAATTCTTCTTATGAAAAAATGGTGTATCTTAC
>JANZLD010000001.1:18308725-18320903 GCA_026413575.1 Erythroxylum carthagenense
CATGTGTATACGAACTATGAAATGGTGCGTCTACAATTAGTGGTACACCATATTATTTCTATTTTTTATAACATTTTCAATTTTTTAGCTGTAACATAATTATAATCAAGTTTATATGTCTTCATTTTGAAATACTTGTCATTCCTGTTATATCCAATATACAGCTCTCATTGACATCCTTTAATACAGTCAATCTCATTCTTATTACTTTGACCATTTTTCCACCTCATATTGAACCACGTTTACATTACATAATCCGCAAGATTTTTAAAATCTTTGGAATTTGCAAACTCCATACCCAACGTCCATTATGGTCCTACCCTAGTTGGATGATGCCTAATAGTTCACTATGCTTCTCTCCGCTTGAAAATAGTTATATATGAAATATGTATTTGAAATTCAGTTTGTCCATGATCAACATTTGCTTGTTTTTTAGCTTCTTCAAGAACTACACCATATGCGTCTTCGTTAATGTTTCCTTTATTGTTATTATTGTTTGAATAAAGGAGATCATCCAATTCTTTATTATTCTCAATTGGTTCCACCCTAACTCCACTATTTCCTTCTTTACCATGACTATCTCCATCAAAATACTTTTAGCATTTCTTTCATTCTTTTCGTTAATCTCCTCTCTTCTAATTATACACATGTCAGGTGAAGGAAATGATATGTCTAATTTATGTGACACATAAATATCAACCATTTCAAGAATTTTATCATGTCGATTAGCTTAGTGTGATTATCATTTAATTTAATGAGTTTCAAAAACTCCTTAACTTTAAAACTTGATACTTATAATATGCCTTGTCAAATTATAAGTACCCAAATCTTTCTCAATCTTGCTAATTTTTCTACAACTCACCTAATAAAAGTTCAATTTGTCATAAATGTCTATTTCCATATTCACATAAGTCAAACCAGGTTCTAATTTGAACTTCTCACTAAAAAGCCTTATTCTTCTATATTGAACCACTATAAATATGTTTATAATCAATAGAACAATTAGATAATGTCTCATATAAATGTCAACAATTTTATATTATTAATATTAAATATAATTGAAGTCTATACCAGTAAATACATACATTTTATTAAATTAAGATAAGTTTATTAAATTAAGATAAGTTGATGTATAAATGCTCTTATAATCATATCTAATGGAAGAATATCACCATTATCTTTTAGTAGCTTTAATTAGCCTTTTATATGTATGAATATGAGAGCCTTTCAAAAAACAAAATTGCTTGTCTTAGATATGTCAACATTTAAGTTATACTTGACATCACTAGTCATTTAATAATTATTTTAATAATCACGTTGTAAAAAGTTGGTGTCATTAATCAGGTTAGTGGAAATATATATGTGCAATATCTAATTAATTAGCTATCACTTAGAATATATCATATTAATGGAAATAGAGATATGCATTCTTAAATTAATCAACTTGCACTTTAAAAAATTAGGCAGTTAATGGACTTTGGGTTTTCTTGTTATTTAATAAAAAGTGAGACTCATGAATCATATTCTAAATTTGTTGTTTATTTTGTTATATTTATGCATTGATTATCGATAATGAAAATTTCCAATGCTTCAATTAATCTATACAATTGACATTCTCTATATCTTCTCTGATAAAAATTCAAGGAAAATTGCCCTAATATTCAATAGCATTGATAATGCATTTTGAAATCTAATAAAAGATAATGTTAGAGTGTAAATAAAAAAATTTAGTTGAGAAACAATAATTTTTAAAAGAGAATTTTCTTTTATTAATTTTGTTACATTGTTAATAATAAAGTAAAATGAATACATAGTTACTTATAAAATGGTGATAAGAGAAATATAGCAAAACTATGAGTAATGCTTTATATTGAATAACAAATTTAGATAACGACAAATATTGTCGCATATAGTTAAATGAAAAATAGGAAAAACAAAATCAAGATCAAATGCAATAGGTTTATAGAAAGGAAAAAGGACTACAGGCCTCTGTAACCAATGATAAGAATAGGAACCAAACACCTCTAACACCAAAAATGTAGTGGAATTATCTCTTTAAGAAGGATATGTTAAAAAATACTTTCATTGAAGAAAGTGAAAAGAAAAATTTATCAATAGAACATACTTTGTAGTTAAACTGAGTGTACCATAGATTAAATAGAAATAGGTGGTGATGAGAAGCATGAAAGAAGAGAGAAGAGTAGGGTCATAAAAAAGGAGAATTAAGGATTCCTAATTCATGAAATTTGGTTGTTTAATAAATAGAGGTGAGACCCACCATTTCTAGGTATGTTCCAAATTAATACTAATAAATTGCATTAAAAAATTAAATATATAACCAATTTCTTATCGAAAATTCTTTAACTATTCATTCTTTAATCTTTCAATTTTACTAATTATCTTCTGTCAAAATTTCTTCTTGATTGTACATATATGCCATCTCATATTATATATGTAGTTACATATAATTTGTGTTTTAGAAAATCTTACATAAAATAATTAATAAAATTAAATTTTGAATTAAAAATTTAATAACTAAGATATACATAATAACAATTTAATTAAAAATTAAAAGGATGATTGTCCTTACATTTTCTTATATTATCATTTTGGTCTACAAATTCCTTTACAAGTTAAATGAAAGGAAACTAGAATAAAACAAATTCAAGGAATTAACAACCACATGGAAACTTATATTTATAATTATATTTGACATCAATGTTATGAATACCATAATGGTACTAGTACTAAATTTGGTTTTGGTGTGATAGGATATCAGTACTGATCAATATCGAGTATCATTTCAAGTAATTTTTAAAAATTATAAAATAGTTCTTAAATTTTTTAAAGTTACAAAATAGTCTCTCAATATATTATAAAATAGTTCTTAATTTTTAAAAGTTACAAAATAGTCTCTCAATATAAATTTAAAATAACAATTATCTATTTATTTATACCAATATTTAATATTATTTTTCACATATTTCACATATAAACAATAACCAAAATTAACATAAAAAAAGACTATTGATTCATCACACAGATATAACCTAAGAATAATGTAAAGTATTTGAAATGTTATAATTTACATCATATAATAAAGAATAATTATAACCTAAGAATACTGCAAAGTATTTACATCATATAATAAAGAATAATTACATTAAAAATCATATTGTAAGAATAATATAGGTCAATTACTCTACAAACATTACAATTTATAGTAAGAGTTCGTGCCGAAGAGCACAGTCAAGTATAAGTAAGACCTAAAACAAAAATACTTATAGGTAAAATTTCTATATTTATATTACACATATAGAATTTAACATATACATCAAATAGAAGTGATATCTATAAAAAAAAATAAAAAATAAAAAACTTGAAACTTGAAACTTCATTCAATAGAATATCAACTCAAATTACATTAACCATAATTTTCATTTTGTACAAAATACTCATCATTGAGAGGAGTTTCTTTATCACTATCATTTAAATTAATTGCACTAAATGGCATGTCAATACTTTCTCATCCAAGATTTTCTTTCAAGTCACTCTCATCTATCAAACTTAGTTCCTCAGAAACCCAATATGTTAAAATATCAATATGGTCAAGGCAAATTGGATCAATAGAACTACTTGTTATATTAAGAGTCCTAGTAAATAAATAAAATTAAATTATCAAGAAATTATGAGAAATTATATTCAACTTAATATTAATAATAACATACATTTCTTAAAGCTTTCAATTTTATATAAAAAAAGACCAAATCCTTCAATCTTTTGTGTTCCAATCTATTCATTTTCTTGAAATAGATGAATTCAAATGTGTTTTAATTCCTTTCACGCCTTATTGTACTCACAAATTGAATTAAAATTTGAACTGCAAACCTTTGTAATTCTAAAACCGCACTTCAGAATTGGTCACAACAAACAACTATAAGACAAAAAAGTACCCTTTTAAACAAAATAAAGTGATGATTAAAAAGTAATAAAGAAGAAATATATATTTAACTTAAGTTTCTCTCTTTGAAAAATTGCAATGGTCATTCCAAAATCACTAAACGCAGTGTTGTATACCTCTATTTGTAAGCTAAAGAGATCTTCTATTATCTTATGTGCAACAATCATTTTGATAGTTAATAGCATTCTCCTTTTAATTTCAACTTTCTTTGTAAAACTTGGTCTAAAATAGATACTATGATAAAAAAAATCCCAGTTGAAAACAATAGAGGTTAAAGTTTCCTTTCCGATCTTTTATTGATGATTACAAGATACGATGTATATATAGAATGCCCATTTTTTAGATTGGTTTGATTGCTTCCTTCGCCCTCTATATAGGATCACAAAAATAACTTATTATTGCCTTTTCATCACTATCAAACAGACAAGGTAATTTTATCAGAGACTCACAAACTCGGATAACAAATTAATATTGCGGCCAAAATTTATGATCTTCAAGTATAATTTAGAAACCTTCATTTCAACATTAGACCTACAATATTGAGATACAATCTACTTATCACTTGTAAATATTTATCTCAAATATTTCTTTATTAAAACAAAGCACTAAAGTGATAAGAAATTAGTCACAAATATTGTAATACCATGATGATACAAATTCCTACCATCGGTAAAATCCTTTCTCATCAAATTTAGGATTCATGCACGATTATAGATGAGAACTTGATCACTTTTCTTGCTTTTTACATAGGTTCATCAATAATAAGAAAGTATTTAGTATCTCCTATATTTTTTAACATTAAGTCAATATAATGTGCAACACAAGCAGTTCAATAAAGAGAATTATTCCTATTTTGCAATCTTTTGTCGGCTGCTTCATAAGTATAATTATTATCAATGATGAATCCTACGATGTTTTCAAACTCAACTTCATTCATAACTCCATCAAATATTTAAAATAGAATATTAGCATTTCTAACAACATCAAATGCATGAATGGACTTCAAAAACATTGTCTACTTAGTAGAATAAACCAAAAAATTGACAATATGCTCATGTCTTTTAATTGTCCAACTATCGCATATGATTGAATACGCATAAGTTTTCCAAGTCATTCTTTATTCATCTAAATAAATTTTTATTTCACAAATAAAATTGCTCAGTAGATTACCTTGTAGTCATCACATAATAAGCTCTTTCTTTAGATTGTAAGACACTACAAATTGAAAGTTGAGCTCTAAGAGTTATCCACGGTATGAAAAAGTTAGACACTGTATTCTTCTATTCCTTACATCTAATGCAACAATCCCTTCTTGTTGGCTAGGAATACACTTTCAGCATTCTCAGTATCATCTTAACCATTACAAAAAGCACTTCCACTACCAATTTCATAGTTCAATATTTTCTTTATGTATTTCTCATGTTGATGCTTTGCATGTAAAATTTTCATTTCTTATTCCACGTTATGACTAACTCTTTTACAAGGTTCAATATCAAATTTAATCCTAGCTAATGCTTCTTTAATTTGGTGATTCTCCTTCCTTTCAAAAGCTTTTTCCAATACAAACAAATGGTATAATTCTTCATTCCAAAAACCAACAACCCGAGCTCAAGCAAAATTATTGAATCTTCTTAAAGAGACTAAATTATCAAGAATACTTGAATTTTTCTCTATATGTAAAATAAATAAAAATATATATCAAAATTAAATTGATAACCTTATATAAAAGTCAATTACAATGTGCCTAACATATGTACATTTACTACTCGTAAATATGAAATGATCGTTAAATTGGAATTAAATATGTAAAAGTTCATGCAAAACATACGAACTCTAAACTCTTTTTTATTAAGTTATCATTTTTATATAAGTTTATATAAAAACTTTAAAAAGTAACTCTAATCCTTTTAGATCATTTACACAAACAAATAACAGTTGATTAAATCTTATAGTTAACTCTTCCACAAATAAATGAAGACTTGATTATGACATGTTACCTCTTAATTAGTGATGTTAGCCCAAAATTGAAGACAAAGATGAATTTAAAATTTTTCTATGAACTTAGAGATGGAACTCCTAATAAGCCATAAACTCTATATTACATAATTAATAAGATGATTTTGTAAATTTAACTAACAAGATTATTGAAATAGAATTAAAGAGTATTGTTAAACATTCCTTGGACATAATCTATAATATTATTGATTTTTTTTTTTTGAAAAAGCAAATTTTCAATTTGATTAAAAAATTCATAATTCATGTTAAAGTCTCATATATCAGTAGAAGCAATTTCCCATGTTAATTGTTAACAAAAAACGCAACCAATACCATAAGCAAATTTTCATGTTAATAGAAGGCAACCCGTATCTAATTCTTTGATAACAAATAACCCATATCGGCAGAGACCAGAGAAAGCAATGAAAGAGTAAGGTAACCGGGGGGGTTAGCTAGAATTTTTTTTCCCCCCCCCCTCAATTTCATCCTCCAATTTTTTGAAATTACAATTGTTACTCTGTATTTACTGAAATTTCGTGTGCCGGTACTTGTTACCGGTACAGTACTAACTTTTGGAATCCCATTTTTTCTGCTGATACTGCCACTACAAACGGTATTCCTTAACACTGATTTGCATACAACAGAGAAACATGATACTAAAAAAATTCTTCCGGCATGCTAACAACTGCCAATACTTTCTAATAACCTTGATGGGAAAAAGCATATAATATAATATATAATGGGTAGGTAATTAGGTATACATCCATCCATCGATACATTCAGATGTCAAGCAAAGCACATGTGCGCGACAAGCAAGCTCATCTATGTCCTATCCTCCCTAGATAGTTTACAGAAAAACTTTTTACCTAGTTAGATCTCAAATGAAACGCCAATGCCAATCAAAAAGGAATAAGAGGTTTTGGTGATAACTAATAGTACATTAACTGCTGGGCAGCCGCAACATTTTGGAATCCACCATCGTATATCGCCTGGCTAGTTCCAGCAGTAGCACCCATTCCCATTGCTGTTTGTCTAAGAGGAAGTTGCCCCTGGAGGTCCTGGTGATGTATCTTGCTCATCGCTAGTTGCCGCTCATAGGCCAAGATTTCACTGGCTGAGATGCTACCTTGCAAAGGAGCAGCTGCTGGTGGCGGGAGTGGGTTTGAACTTGTCCCCAGAGGTGTTGGCTTGCTACCCCAAGAGCACTACATGCACAATAGGAGAGATACTTAAAAGTCAAATGTTTCATTTGGTAATACTAATATGACTCACATAAGCATTGCACATTGGCAATCCATTGGAATAGCTCCTACCTTTATCTGCTTTCCGAATAGAAGTGACTGGGCATTTCCCATCTGAATAGCTAAAGCTGCCTCCGCATGAGCACTGTACCTTACAAAACCAAATCCTTTATCTCGCTGCACACGGACCTCCTCAATCACCCCAGCACCTAGTACATGGAAATGTCTATGAAGATCCACCTGAGTTACCTGGCATAGTGAAACATAAGTTTGTTTTACAGTTTCATGCAAATTGAGATGTTCCAGGTCATCTCATGCTCCAAGAACAAAGTACATGATTAATATACCAGAGCTGAAAGATAAAAAGTTCCCTACCTCTGGAGCAAGATTGCCAACGTAAACAGTAGTATACTGAGGATTGTTTTCAGGAGCCTCATTGTTTGATGTCTCTTTGCCATCTTCTGCATAGGCAACATAGAAAATGTAAGTTTATTTGCTCCAAGATATGTCTGTCCTAAATCAGGAATGTTGATATAATGCAACTTCATTTGCCAACGAGTAAGAAAATTTGAAAGCAAATTAGGCTCTGCAGAAGAAAGACATGATGCTTTCAGCTGTTGAGCTAACATTCCACAATTTCAAAAAACAAAATAGGATCAACTGTAGAGGTTAGTATTATGGGTTTAGATCCTATGCAACTTACCTAAGCCACCATTTGTCAGTTCCACAACACTTTTGGCATCAGAGTTTTGCTTCTCCTCACTAGAACCAGCACCTTTTGTGGCCCAATTACAACGAATTTGTCTGCTTCCAAGCCATTTCCCTATGACAAATCAAACAAATTCACATCATGGTCGCATATTTGCAGCTTTGAGTATAGTATGATACTAAAACTGTAAATATTGTACTTCAAATTATCAATCTTGTGCCACAAAAATCCTACACCTGACGCAAACTACTACAATATTATTTTCCAGTTTTTAAGTCTCTCCAATTATCCATTGGAGGAGGAGTGTTCCAAATATCAGGCATTCTCACATCCCTACCCAAATAATGCTATAACCTGGACAGCCATAAATCAATGATTTGAACCTCTCTAGATAATAAGGAAACAAAATTACCTCATTATACATACCTGTTAAGTCATTTATTGCACTCTGGGCATCCTGAACATAGAATTTACATGTCAAAATGATGATACCACAACAAATAATAAAAATGCAGAACACAAACTGAAAAAGAAATGTACCTGCTGATTTCGGAAGGAAACAAAACCAAACCCTCTGGAGCGCCCAGTCTTCTGATCCCACATGACCCTTGCATCACTGAAACAATTAATCGGTAAAATTAACCCAAGATTCTAATACCAAAATTTCATGATTTTACATATGGAAAACAGAAAGTTCTTCTTAAGGCACACTTATGAGAGGAGAAACTCACGAACAACTGGGATACACTGAAAAGCACGCAAATAGCATTGCATCTGTAACCTCAGGGCTAAGATCCCCAACAAAAATGTTGTAATGAGCTGCATGACACAATCATCACTTTAAGAGGAATTCCAGAGATTAAACAATGATTTTTAAGGTACAATTTAAAATAAAACAGGAACAAACCAGATGTATCTTCTCTCTGACCACTGGTATATGCCCAATTAACTTTGATAGGCTGCCCAAATCTGCAAACCATAGCACCAAAAGATAAGAGTACAGATCAATGAAGTAGATAGCGACGACAGAATTGAAGGCAATATTCCAATGCAAGCTACATACAGATGCCTTCCATTAAGAGATAATATCGCAAGAGCAGCTGATCTGCGATCAAAGTAGTGAACAAATCCATATGATGACTGCATAAACAAAAACAAAATAGAAGTCAAAAATAATAAATCAACATACAAACATTTCAGAGCTTCATAAGGAATAAACATATGAACGGCATAACTAAATACGAGACATTATCACAAATAAGTCTCTCACTCTTACTGAAAATCAGTTTTTGGAAGTTAAGGTTTTCATTCCTTTGTAATTTATTACATGGTCTTTGTTTTGTCCTTGTAACAGAGAATGCACATACAGTTCTGGGATCAATGAAAGCATGCATTCATCTAAAAGATGTTAGGCATTATTTACATAGTTTACCTTTTCCTTCCTGATTAGCTTACACCCTTCAACAGGACCAGTACTTGCAAAAACCTCCTGGAGAAGCAATTCAGTTACTTGTATATGGATGTTCCCCACATACCTGCATTTTGTTCAAAATAAAGGAACTAGAAATTTAAGAAAAGAAAGGGGGAAAAAAAGAAAATAATGAACATATAAGTGACCTCCTCATGAACTATCAGAATCAAGTAATATCAGAAAAGTAATCATCCTAGTATGATTACAACCAATGCAAAAATGGTTCCTATGATCAGAAGTCAAAACAATTTCAGTAAGAAGTAAACCTTTTATGAAAAAATAGAAAAGAAGTAAACCTTTTATGAAAAAATAGAAAAGAAGTAAACCTTTTATGAAAAAATAGAATAGTGCCAGTGGAATCAGCAAAAGATTGTTTACAAAGCAGACACACGCAAAGTAAATAAAAAATATAAGGAAAAAGTCTAAGACAAAGACTCACACACTGCGGCAAGTACTTGGATCAAAACCAGGAGGCAGATTTCCACTGGGGATTGGCTCAATCTGCAAAATCAAAGTGTAAAAAGAAAAGAAAGAAGTGACAAAGAAAAACCTTATTTCAACTTCCTAATCTGAAGTACTACAACAGGAAATACTTTGTTTTCAGAAGATACTCAGAACCACAATAAGGAAGTTGAAACAACATACAAACTAGTACCAAGATTTTGACACGAAATTAGGTAAATGTTAACAACCATGACCTTCCTAAGAAGATAATGATTTTTATAGAATACATAAACCCTGGACCATTAATCATACTCCAATTCTCGTTAGTTTATTGGTTACATCAAAATAACAATCACTGGAAGATATTTCCCTCACGAGCATCTCCAGAGTCAACAAAATGAAGATCAAAAATAGCTTTAAATTAGACAGACCATCTTGACTCTTATGATATGTGGTGGCGGATGAAGTGCTCCCAGCTATTTTATCTTCCCAACGAAGGACACGAAAATAAGAATATGACATTCCTTTTCATTTAATCAAAATAATAATAATAATAATAATAATGAATGACTATATGGATACAAAATTTCAGGAAGTCCATACTAAAAGCTATGTGAATTTTTCACATGCACTTTTCGAACTTCTCCACATATGGAAATTATCATCCATGCATGTCAAATTGAAAACAAACACCAATCAAAGCAAAAAAGAGCTTACATTTTGTGAAACTTAAAATAGGCATCACCAAACTCATTAAAGCAAAAACTGAAACAGGGTAAGAACCCAGAAGCAAGCCAAGTCGTTCACTTTCTCAAGAAAGTGAACTCATTGCTACAATGCAAATAACTCCAAGCACGAGTATCAGGAATTTAAAACAAGTAAAAAAAATATATAGACACCAAGCTCCTTGTTCCCCAAAACCCGTTGAAACCCCAAGATGTTCAATTAAAACTCAAAAATCTAACATTAAATAGAGAGGAAACGGTAAAAGTTCTCGAAGCATAGTAGAGAAAGCTCGTCGAAAGCTAAATTTTCAAAACCCTAAACCATCAACTCAAATCAAAACACAAACAAAAAAATCAATCAAAACACCGATTTCAAATACGAAAATCGCAATCTCACAACTCAAATCAACAACCTGAAAATCACACTGAGAGAGATTACAAACCTGAGGAGCAGCTAGCACGCCAGGATGGTACACAGACTGTTGAAGAAGAAGAGCTTGTTGCATCAAGGCTTGCTGCTGCTGCTGTTTAAACCTTGGGTGTTGCATTTTCCTTTGTTTTCTCCTTTTCGGGTTTCCTAAACTCTGTTTGTTTCCCGAGAAAACGAAGGAAAGTTTCGGAGGAAGGAAAAAGGTCCAACGACAGAAGAAATTGGTGTCTCCAGCTTGAGTAGTTATAGTAGTAAGAAAATTTCGGACAAAGTGGGGTGATAAAGAAACTAAGACTGTGATTCTAAAGTCTGAATTTCGTAGCAAAACGTACCACGTATGAGATCTGTGGGCAGTTGTCGACTGACGAGGTGACCAGTGGGAGATCAATTGGCTAGAGCATGTAATTCGGTATTTGATTCTACATTTTACATTTATGTTTTCGCTTTAATTTTAAGGTTTTGTTTAATTTTTTTATTTTAATATAGTGATATTTTTATTATTGGTAACGATAAATAACTAGATAAATTTTTAAAAATAATTTTATACATTAATTAAATAATGTTCTAATTGTAAATTTTATATTTAACAAATATCATAAATATTTAATTTTAACTTATTATTTCAATATATTTTAATTATTAAAATTAAATTTATTTTAAAGATATTTTAAATTTAAAGCATATTTTCTGAATGATTATTAAATTAAAAATTAAATGATAGTAAATTAAATTACAATAAAAACAAAAATCAATTTTTGTGATTTTAACAAGTTACAAAAATTTAAATAAATTAACACTAAGGACCAAAATTTAAAGTTTAACTATTAAATTAAAAATTAAAAACTCAAATTAAAAACCAAAATTAAAGATGTCTATTTTAATCTTCTATCTTCAATTCTTTACACTCCACGTCATAAATTAAGAATTTATTTTACTCTATTTGATTTTGTCCCTTTTTAAATTAGACAATATTTGGTTTAATTTAAAATCTCACAAAATGCTTCCTCTTTTATTGTTGTTAGGAAAAATAACAGATAAGATCATTTATATTATACAGGTTTCTTTTTTAAAAAAATTGAAAATTATATTGAATTAATGAATGAAAATTGTTGGGTTCCAAAATTATTTTCTTGATGTTAATAAGTATGAATTAAGTTGCTTGTATGATTTATTGCATAATTTGATTTTGTTGGAAGTATTAG
>JANZLD010000001.1:18369682-18391436 GCA_026413575.1 Erythroxylum carthagenense
TTACAAACTTCATATACAAACTTACTTATTTCATACTTTTTATATTTCTAAAATTCACTTAAGATCGGGGTCCAACAGTTTGTCTAGTGGAACGTCAAGGTTAAGGTGTAGGTTTAGATGAAGGCTCAGAAGCAGGTAGTGCTAGTGGGTCATCATAAATAGGGAAATTTCAGTTGAGGTTAAGATTGGGCTTGGTAGGGTAGAACTGTGGTAGGGAAGGGTTTGAAAAGGGCAAGAAGTTTCATAAAAAATAACATCCCTTGACAAGAAGAATTGTTTGGTGTCTAGATCGAAAAGTTTGTAGCCTTTTGTCCTTGTAGAAAAACCTAGAAAAACAGCCTTTCTTGCCCTGGTATCTAACTTCCCTCTGTTGGCTTCTTTAGTGGAAGCAAAGTAGAGACAACTGAACACTCTTAAAGGTGTGAGAATAGGATTGCTACCGAATAGAATTGAATAGGGAGATTTGTTTGATAAAAGAGAAGTAGGAATTCGATTAATAAGAAAAATTGGATGTAAAACACATTATGACCAAAATTTGGTTGGAAGGTTGGCCTGAAATTTGAGAGCTCTTGCCACACTAAGAATGTGTTGGTGCTTTCGTTCAACCCTTCCATTCTATTGAGGTGTCTCAATACAAGTAGTTTCATGCAAAACACCATTCTTGGCAAAAAATCAGTCATTGAAAATTCAACACCTTGGTCACTTCTTATGCATTTTATTTGTTTTGTGAATCGTCGTTCCATAAAAGCAAAGAAATGCTTGATTAATTCTCTAGTTTCTGACTTATGTTTCATTAAATATACTCAGGTCATACGGTTGTGATCATCAACAACGGTGAGAAAAAATCAATGGCCATGAATAGAAGGTGTGTGGTAAGACCCCCAAATGTCAACATGCACAATGTCAAAGCAAGAGGAAGTAATAGAAGAACTTAAAGTAAAAAGGTAACCTTTTTGCTTTGAAAAATGACAAGTTTGACATTCAATAACATTATGAAAGATAACAGAATTGTCTATGCTAGATAACAATTTCAGTCTTGCATTTGAAAGATGTCCTAGGCGTTTATGCCAAAGATTGTGTGAATGATGTGTTATAGAGTATGTTTGTGGCATAGGGGTAAGATAATAGAGTCCATTAGAACGTTTAGCAAAACCAATCATCTTCAAAGTGTTGAGTTCCTGAATAACAGGCGTTTATGCCAAAGATTGTGTGAATGATGTGTTACAGAGTATGTTTGTGGCATAGGGGTAAGATAATAGAGTCCATTAGAACGTTTAGCAAAACCAATCGTCTTCAAAGTGTTGAGTTCCTGAATAACATATGAATATTTGGTAAAAGTCAGTTAGCAATGTGAAAATGAAGTTGACTGATGGAAATTAGGTTGAAAAAAAAGAAAGGAACATAGAGAACATTTGTTAGAACAAGAGAAGAGATATGTATTGAGCCAATGTGTGTGACAGGTACATGTTGACCATTGGGGAGTCTTATTGTTAGATTTTGGGCTGTGGTATATTTAGTGAATAAATGCAGACTGTAGACAATATGATTTGTGGTCCCGGAATCCAAAATCCAAGTAGAGGACTATAAGGAAGATTCAGCAGATAGAGATGTACCTTTGTTATCTTTGGTAAGTGTGTTGACCTGAGGTATAGTGGTTGAGTTGTGTGAGACATCTTTGTCTTTGTTCAATAAATCCTTCAATTGAAAATATTCTTCTGGTATTAGGTTGAAATTGGATAAAGATGCTTCTCTATGTGTGTCTAGAGTGGCATTTCTTGCGGCTGTGATAGGTTCAAATTGAGTTTCTACATTGTTGATAGATTTAGATTTGGATTTGAAGCTGTTTCTTGACTAATAATTATTCAGTTTTCCATTTCCTGACATAAAGTTGGGTGGAAACCCATACTTTGTGTAATATTTGTCTTCTATGTGTCCCTTATAACCACAAAAGGTACATAGTGATCTTTTGTTTTTCTGAAAGGTTTTTTGGGTATTTGTTTTAGCAAGAAATGCTTGAGATTCATAATTGGGTAATTGCGATGTTGCTGAAAGAAGTTGTCGTTCATGTTGAGCTACCATGGAAAAAACCTTTTTGATATTCGGTAATGGTTCAATCAGCATAATTTGTAGCCTAACAGTGGAGTAGGATTAATCTAAACCTTTCAAGAAACGTATAACACAATTGTTGTTTTGATAGGATTTAATGATGCTCAGCATATCACAATGGCATTGAGGATGACATTTGCATTTAGGCAATGGTCTTAAATTATGAAATTCATCCCATAATATTTTTAAATGAGTGTAATAATCAGAGATAGATAGACTTCCCTGTCTGAAACCATAGATCTCTTCTTGTAGATCTGAAATTCGGAAGGAATCTGCTTGTGAGAATCTGTCATGTAAGTCCTTCCACACATTAGCTGCTGAATCTAGCCAAATGACACTCTGAGCAATGGATTCATTTACTGAGTGCATCACCCAAGATAAAACCATGGTATTACATCTTTTCCAATATACATAAGTAGGATCTTCTCTGTCTGGCATAACAATACTGCTATCTATGAATTTTAGCTTGTTTTTTTATAATAGGGCCATTCTCATTGACCTAGACCATGAATGATAGTTGGGTTTGGTCAAAAGAGAAGGCATCATAATAAGAGAAGGATTCTCACTAGGGTGAATGTAATATGGCGAAGGTGGGTGGTCTTTGGGTCTTTGCATTTATGCTTAGTTGCCAACTACACTGGCATAAGATGGCCCGGACATGACTATACAAAGTTTATGTTAGGTGAGATAGTGTTGTCGGTTGAGAAGAGGAAAAATAGAAGATATTCTCTGATATCATGGTAAAATTATACTGTAAAAGGAAGAAACATTCTTCTAGCCAACTTCATTGATGATAAATTGTCTATATTTATAGGCATAGAGTGCAAGTATCTAGAAAGTCCAAAAATAATTCTGTAACAGTTTGTTGGACTGACTATACTTGAGCTTGGGTGTTATTGTATTTGATGACCCATTAGGCCCATGTTCTAGAGTTTTCTATCCTTGGAGTGTCTAGAGTCTTCTTTGCGTGTCTTCCTCTTTTCCTCTCTTTGCACGTTGCTCTTCTATTCTGTATCAGCCTAGAGGACAATACAGTAAGGGTTCAGTAAAATACTAAAATAGTTTCTAATAACCCAACAACAGCATGTTTTGATACCTCTAAGTTTCTTGACTTTTGGTTAACTGAATTTAAAATGCCCTTATACCATTGTAAAGTAGCCAGGAGAAAACACCAGCTACATTTGGATTGGCTAATCTTGCAATTGGACAATGAAAAACGAGAGGAATCTATTTCTGTGGTCATCATTTCATTTTTGTATTTTAGGATTTGGGATGGTTGGTGGTTTTGATATATAGGGTATTGTTCATTGCTTTGCCACCACTGAAAAGTCCAACCTTATAAATCAAGACAGTGTCGATCTCCTAAGGGTCTCAATAAAAATTATTATTAGCATTTGTAAAATAAGGGTAGAGTGCAAATATTAGGTAAACATTTTTAGTATATTTAATAAATTAAAATTTATTTATTTTAATTTAATAATTTATGATATAGTTACAAACTTAATTCAATTAATTATACAAACTTATCTCAATTAGATAACAATAAATTTAAATATAATGTTAACCTTATGTTTATTATTACTCTTAAATAATTAAATAAGAATGAAAATATAAATAAATAATATTCATTTCTAACTATTTTTACGATTATGATCCACTTAATAAAAATTTTAAAAATATTAGAAATGATTGGTTCAATAATTATATTAAATATATATGCAAAATATACATCAATTGTCCCTAGTAACTGATATACCATCACTTCAGTGTTACTGTTAAAATTCATATTAGTAAAGCTCATATTAGATAAAATTCTTGTATATCCTATGTGTTTAAATTAATGTTAGTAGAAATCATATCTTATGTATATTCATATACATCATGTATAGGTAATGTGTTTATAAATATGATGATCACAATCAATTCAGAAAGCATCTTACTAATAGCGTTTTGTTCTTACTTTCCTGGTATCAGAGCATTTGGTTAATTTTTCTACTCTGTAAACCTGTACCATCTGTTCCTTCATTTATCTCCATTCACACAAGACTCTCCCTTGGTTTATTCTCAACAAATCATTTGTGCAGTCATTGGTTCTATAGTTCTCAATGGGTCTTCTGTTTATCTGTCGTTGCACTTCTACGAGAGCATCAGTTTTCTTCTTGGCAAACTTTTGTTCGAGTCCTTTATTTATCTACCACTAACTATATGTTGCGTGAACTTTTTCCATTGATCCAAAGTCACCTATAACCCTCTATTTCTTTCTTGCCGTCGTCGTATGCTGCATATTCAAAGCAATATTTTTCTGAACACAAGTGTTTCTCATATGTTTAATTTGGATAATTATTATATTGGCAGATTTTTGGTTTCTGAATTAATCCAGTTGATTTCATATCTATTCATATTATTATAGATAAAACTAACATCGAAAAGCCTATTACAACTATTCTAACTAGTTCAAATTTCAAGTTTTGGATGCAAGGGATGAAAAGTTTTCTAATAAGTCTCAAAATTTGGAGTATTGTTATAGGAGACGTCACTGAGCCAACTAAAAAAAATTGATGACTCTGATGTTAAAGTTGCGGATAGTCTTGAACATTGGGATAGTAAAATCATCATATCAATACATGGCTTCATATACTTCTATTCCATCCATTCATATTCAATTTGTTAATTATGAAACCATAAAACAAATTTCGGATTTCTTGGCCAATCGATATCAAACAACTAGACTTGTGTATTATTACCATTTGTGGACTACTCTTCATAATCTAAAGCAAGTGGCTGGTCAATCTGTGAATAATTTTCTTGCTCAAGTCTAACCTATTTAGAATAAAATATCTTGTTCCAAAATTAGTAAAAATCATCTTCATCTCATCCAAGTTCTCATGGCTCTTTATATATCCAAGTTCTCATGGCTCTTTGACCTAAGTATAAAGTTGTTTGAGTCTCTTTACTTCATTGAATCTCACTATCTACACTAGATGCTTCAATTCGAGAAATTATTTTTAATGAGACTAGCCTTAATCTAGACAAAACTCCACCGCCTAAAGTTGCTCTTGTAACCACTTAATCTTCACATTCGAAACTTAACAATCACATTTATAAGAATTATCAGCAAATTGGTCATATTTTTTGCAATTTGACCTACTATAAAATGTAGATATTGTTATAGGTATGCTCATATAATTGAAAATTGTCCAACAACACCTCCACGATCAAAAGATCATTATCATTACATCATCACACCTAATCCGAAATCCCGTAATAAAGAAGGATCTGAAGAGATCTGATAGTACGCAACCTTACCCCTACATAGTAGAGAGAGATGAGTTCATTAAATTAAGAAAGGCTCTAGATCTGGATTTTCCTCTGTCACTGTTTTTACTACTAAGGGTTCTACAACTATGAATAATCTTGAGGTACTACTTAAACATGTTCTTTCCTTAGTTTATCACAGTCTAGACTTTCATTTGTCACTATCGTTGCCATTAAAGGTTCTATTGATATCACTATAAGTGATCTTGAGGCACCATTCAGATAGGTTATCCCTTCCAATTCTTCTATTTCTATGTCTACCACCACAAGTAATTCTCATTGACTTTATGACTCTACATGTTGTAGTCGTATGACTATTAATATGAAACTCTAGACCAAAACCTATTTCTTCCTTATCATCAATTCATATAAAGAATGACATTAAAATGAGCATCACCCATATTGGACGTGCTTCTACCTCTAATCTCAGTCTTCCCAACACCTACTACATCCCTAACTTAACCGTCAATCTTATTTCTGTTGATCAATTATATGAAGTAGGACTAAATGTACAGGATCTAAGAACAAGTTAGATTCTTGGGATAGGGCGCAAAGTGAGTTGATTATTTAAGTTTACCTCTCTTTATCTTTTTCAAAATTTGTGTCCGTATCTACAACCACAAATTTCTCCATTCATTAATAGAATGTGCATCTTTGTTATGCTTCAGCTAGTAAAATTGAGTCTTTAATTTCTCGTAGACTTTTAGGTTCTATAATGTTTGAGTCATTTAAATGTTTAGATTTCTAACTTGAAAAGCAACCTGCCTTGTCCTTTGACAATAATGATTTTATTTTTGATAATCTATTTGACCTTATTTATTCTCACATTTGGGGTACTTCTCTTATTTCTTTAGTCAATAAATTTTGTTAGTTCGTATTATTTATTAATAATAATTCTAGACTCACCTGATATACTTTCTAAAACATCATTATGAGTTTTCACAAATTTATATGACATTTGCCACCATAATTAAAATTCAATTTTCTCACAATATTAAAATTATTCCCACAAACAAATACTATGGAGTATTGAGATTCTTCTTTCCTTTAATTTTTGGAGTTAACAGGGCACATTTGTTCGATGTTTATGTCCTCACACTTTCCAATATAATGGACAAGTTGAATGAAAACAATCGCAATCTTGATTTTGTTCGAACTCTTCTTTTTTTTTTTGCCTCACATGCAAGAAATATTGGGGAGAAGCAGCTCTTACCATTATCTATACCATAATACCCATTTGGCTCTTCATAATTTATCTACTTTTGAAAAGTTGTTTAGTGAAACTCTTGACTATTCAATCACCCATCCATGTGCTTGTTTTGTTCTTTTACAACCTCATGAACACATAAAATTAAAACCTCGTGCTCACCTATGTTGCTTCCTTGGTGATGGGATAGAACACAAAAGGTATCGCTGTTAAGATCCTATTTCAAATAAATTATTGCATTTCTCCTTATGTCATCTTTTATGAAAATTAAAATACCATGTCTCTTCTTTTTCCAAATTTTATCACTCTATCACTATTGAATCTTTGTTCTTTACTGACACATCTATTGAGTTGTTTCCAAATTTTGATATAGATAACTCTAATGTACCCGATATTAGCCCTAACCTACCTGCTCTCATTGAATCTGTACTAGCTGATGACCTTGCACCTATACCTACACTTGATACCACTCTTTGTCATTCCACTCAAATAAGACAAATTCCTTATCATCTTATTAATTTTTACAGTTATTTTGCTATTGCAACTCTTTATAAACCTCACTCTTATCATGAGGCAAGTACTGACCCTCTTTGACAACAAGTTATGATTGAAGAACTTTAGGTCTTAGAGAAAACTTTGTACACTATCGGGTTATTCAAGACCCCATGTATCTTATTCCCATCTCCTTGATCAATCAAATAACTGACATATTTACCAAAACACATCTTCTAGCTCGTTTTCACTATTTAGTTAACAAAGTCAAACTGGCATCATGAAATCATAACTTATGTATATCATGTATAGTTAATGTGTCTATAGATACGTTGTATACTGTATGATAAAAACCAATTCACAAAGCATCTTATTTCTAGCTTTTTGTTCTTACTTTCAATTCACCATATTTTAGCTTTCTTCTTTTTCTCATAACAAATTGAGAATAACTAAAAAATAGCTCGGTAGTCAACTAAAAATAGGATGCCTTCTCTCTACTTATTCATGCAGTACATATGGTTCTCCAAGTTCAAAGATATTATTGGATTTTTTCCATTAATTTCAACTGGATTTTGCTAAATAGAGACATTATTAAGGTTTGCACTCTACTCGAAAACTGTTATCTTTATCGTCCTTAATAGCCTTTTTAATATGGGGAATGGAGCAAAAGACAGAAAAAAACATTGGCTCAAACTAATTTTCCAAAAAAAGACAAGAATTATAGTGAAGAATCAACAATGGTGTTGCTTAAGCTATCTTATGATTTGCATGACCTTTAACCATCATAATTTTTTTTTAATCTGGATGAGACTAAAACCACCATCAATATTGATTCATTGCACAACTTGTTCAACTCGAAAGTAAGACCTTGGAAACTCTATGGACTTATAGAAGAAAAGCTTTAGTTAGGTAACAATGTTTCTTTAAAGCTTAACCATTTCAAACTATAAATATCTCTTTTAATTTCCATGCTTAAAGAACCTTTATGTCTCCAAATTCTAAGGTTCATAATCCCCTATGACAAGACCATAAGATTTTTTTGTGATAACCGAAAAACCTAGAAAAACAATCAAGACCAATGAAAAAATAATTACATTGACAAAGAGTTGTCATTTTCTTTCTCCAACTAAATTGTGATGGCATTGAATTGGCTTCTCCGGCCAATTCTTCTCCTTCTTATTGTCTTTCTATTCCAATTTACATTGGAATCTTCAGTGTCTGTACCAAAAGCCCTGATTAAGCTTAAACAATCATTTACTAACGTTACTGCTCTTAGTTCTTGGTCTCTGAGCTCTGTCCTTTGTCAAGGAGGCATTGGTTGGGAAGGACTTGTGTGTTCTAATGATAAGGTCACTAGTCTGCAGCAAAACATGGGATCATCAGGAAAAATCGATGTTGATGCATTGGTTGAGATCACAGGACTCAGGTCCATAAGCTTTGCTTATAATTCATTTTCAGGTAATATTCCTAAATTTAGTTGTCTAAGTCATCTTAAGGCTTTTTTCTTGTATGGGAATCAGTTTTCTGGTGAGATTCCATCAAATTTCTTCTAAAAAATAGGTTAACTGAAGAAAGTTTGGCTTCCCAATAGCAAGTTTATAAGACATGTTCCTTCGCCGTTGGTTGATTTGTCCAAACTCATGGAACTACGTCTTGAAGATAATCAGTTTAGTGGGATAGTTCCAACGTTTCAGGAGCCTAGTTTGGTGTCATTCAACATATCGAATAATAACTTGGAAAGGGGAATTCAAATGAGCTTAGAGAGGTTCACTACGAGTTCATTTGAAGGGATGCAGGACTTTGTGGAGAGAAGTATGGCAAGGCTTGTGTGGCCAAAACTCAAGCATCAATAGTAACACCAAGCCCTATTGGTTCAAATGTCAATATCAAACACCACGACAATCTTGTCGAAAAACCAATTGCAGGTATCATAGCATTGGTTGTTTTGCATATTTCTATGGTTATTGTTATAGTCTACAAAATGAGGCATAAAGAAGAGGAACTTGACACCATTGGGGAGGACACTGCTCTTGAAAAGGAAGTGAAAGGTCAAGTGTTGACTGGAGGAAATGGTGGTGACAAAGAAGGCAGGATCAAGTAGGAAAGGGTCTAGTCGTGGGAGGAGCATAAGTATTTTGGGTGAGTTTATGATGGTGAATGATGAAAGGGGTGTCTTCGGGCTTCTTGATTTAATGAAAGCTTCTGCTGAAATGCTTGGAAATGGAGGATTGGTGTT
Organism: Erythroxylum carthagenense; assembly: GCA_026413575.1. Classification (NCBI taxonomy): domain Eukaryota; kingdom Viridiplantae; phylum Streptophyta; class Magnoliopsida; order Malpighiales; family Erythroxylaceae; genus Erythroxylum; species Erythroxylum carthagenense. Next base: position 18,379,039 of record JANZLD010000001.1, read on the forward strand.
TGCATACAAAGCTGTGATGGGTAATGGTCTAGCAGTGGTGGTTAAGAGAGTGAAATAGATTAATGGAATGGGAAAAGAAGGATTTGAAGCAGAGATCAGAAAGCTTGCAAAGTTGAGAAATATTAACATATTAACAGGACAGATACTATGATCATTTCGTATCTGCTGCTCATACAGTCAGGTCTAGTGGATCAAGGTTTAAGTACTATGCCCATGCAAGCATAAGAATCTATACCTATTCAGGTAGAGGTTCCTAGGGTACAAGAACCTATGCAATTAGGTAGATCCACCAGAGAGAGAGACGACATGCTATCTTATCAAATTACATAGTCTATTTAAGTGAGCAAGACTATGATATATGGTATGTTGTGGATCTAGTTACTTTTATAAAAGCTGTTTCTAGACCCTACGCAGATCGTGGTGGGAAGTGATGAAGGATAAAATGCAATCCATATGGCATAATAAGGTATTAGAGTTGGTTGATTTGTCTCAACATTGCAGACCTGTCAGTTCCAAATGCTATTTAAGACCAAGAAGGACATTCAGGGTAAAGCATTTTAAGTTACGATTGGTTTTCAAAGGGTTCACTCAGAGAGGAGGAGTTGAATTTAATATTACCTTCTCTCCTGTATCCTCAAAGGATGCATTAGAGTGATTGTGACAATAGTAACTCATTATGACATGGAGCTACACTAGATGGACATTACAAAAACTTTCCTGGATGGTGGCCTTTATGAAGAGGTCTATATAGAGTAACCTTAAGGTTTTCAGGATCAATGAGTAACTGACAAAGTTTTCAAGTTGACTAAATCAATATATAGTCTGAAACATGCTTCCAAACAATTGAGATTCTAGCCTCTTTCAGCTTTGTGGAAAACAAAGTTGAAAGATGCTTATACTATAAGGTCAGGAGGAGTAAAGTCATCTTCTTACTATTATATATGGATGATATATTCTTCGTGTTAAATCACTTGACCATGTTGCATGAAGTTAAGCAACTTTTGGCCAAGCACTTTAACATGAAGGACCTTGGTGAAGCATCTTTTGTCCTCGGTATACAGATTCACTAAGATAGATCTCAACACTAATTAGGCCTCTCACAAAGTGCATACATTAAGCGAGTGTTACGAAGGTTTAATATGGTTGACTCTAGACTTGTTGTAGCACCTATCTCTCATAGTGAGAGATTATCTATGGCATAATGTCCACATAATGAAGTTGAGAGAGAGGCTTTGAGGAATGTTTTGTATTTTAGTGCGATTGGTAGCCTGTTGTATACTCAGGTGTGCACTAGACCAGACATTGCATTTACTGTTGGATTGCTGGGTCAGTATCTGGCTAACCTATGTGTAGACTACTAGAATGCAAACCTAAAGGTTATCAAGGATTATATATTGACATATAGGAACGTTAATGATTTAAATCTCATAGGGTATATAGACTCCGATTTTGCCATGTGTTCAGATGATCGCAAGTCCACTTCAGGGTACATTTTTATGTTAGCAGATGGTGCAATATCGTAGAAGAGTGTAAAGTAGACACTGATAACTTCCTCAACCATGCATGCAAAGTTTGTTGCATGCTATAAGGTTGTTTCATAGGTTATTTGGCTCAGAAACTTGATTTCTGAGTTGTCTATAGTAGATTCAGTAGCTAGACCCATTCAATTGTATTATAATAATCATGTTGCAGTGTTATTTAGCAACAATAATAATAATATCACTCTAAGCATTTGGAGGTCAAATACTTGACCATAAAGGAGTTGATTAAGAAAGGTGATGTCGAAGTGGAGCATATAAAGACTAAGGAGATGTTAGCCGATTCGTTGACTAAAGGATTTCGCCCACTATTGTTTGTTAAACATGTATTCAGTATGAGCGTGTTGACATCCTCAGACAATAGTAGTTAGGGATCGTTGTATTTGCTCCTTATATGTTTGTACATTTTGATGTGTTATGACATTATGATTATTTATTAATAAATCATCATCTTTTATCCTCAATAACAATTGTTCTTATGCACAGTCATAATACATGTGAAAGTCTTAAGATATATGTCAATCTTGAGCATTTAAAGGTCATTGGGCATATATACAGATTGACCTTCGCATATGTCATTGTTAGACACATACAGTTTAATATGGATATCTATGAATTTTTAACATGACATAGGGGATATAAGTTTTAAATTCCATAAAGGTTCTCTAATACTATTTAGTATTCAGTTAGAGAGCATAAAGGTTTTCTCTAATATTGTTTAGCATTCAGTGAGAGAAAACATGATTTCTCTAATGTAGTTTAGAATATGTGGTTTAACATAACGTTAGAGAAATCGAGACCTATAAACGAAGATGATACATATTAGATCATATAGATATTATCCTAGTTTGTCACATTTCATTTTCCCATTCATATTAGTAAGGTATTAGATATTCGTGATTATATTGGACCTATGTCACATATGACACGTGTTTGATATCTTCCAATATCGAAAGCCTTATGGGACAGAATGTTGGACTTTCGTTATCTTTGGATCAAATATTTTTCTTAACTTTTAAACTTGGTACCAATATAGTATATGGCTTCACTGAGTTTTAAAACTATTTTCAACTTGAGTTAAAACTGTAATTAAGTATTGTCTAAGGGGGGAGAATGTTGAAATTTTAAACATTTCCCATAAAGTTGAACAAAATTTAATTGCATTTTTCAGTTTTTTTTCAATAACTTGTCAGTTAAGTTACATAATTTGATTCGGATAAAGATGATGAAGTGACCCAATAAATGATTTAATTTAATGAGTCGAAGTCTGGGAGGAAAATAGATCCTGATTAGTGTGGACCAGACCTATTAAGAGAGCTTATGTTTTGAAAAAAACTGTAAAAAGACGTTAACAATATACTATTGAAAGATTCTCGCGAAGGTCCCAGAAGATTGAAGCTCGTTTCAGTCTTGAAAACTATCTCAGAAGTTAAAATGGAACTAAAATCAGGTATTACACATTTCTTTTATATATTTCTCTTTCATGAATGATCTGGATTACGCAATGAGGTTTACGGTACGTGTTACACTTACCTCAAATTCTTGTAAACAATAGCCCAAATTGAAAACTTTTAAAGTGGGGAAATCGATCTGTAAGGATCAAATTGTTCAATAAAGCTCCCAATTTCGATTAAATTTATCTTATCAACCACAAGCTTCAGAATTTTAAGCACAAGTGTTATCGTTTTACTTTGGTAGTCAATCAGTGGATTGAGATGAGGCATGCAAAGTCGAACGAATATTATTCACGCCCAAATACTATAAAATACAAAGAGCAAACATAGATATAGAGAACAAAACGTGTACAGTTGGTCTGGACACAGACAATTCCAGTTAAAAAAGAAAAAGAGATGGAAGAAAAGTGTGGTAAAAAAAAAAGGATTAAAAAAGTGTGGAGAATGTCCAGCTTTTGCCAGTACAGACCACAGAAATCCTTGGACGACAACTGGTTAACATGGGTTGCAACATATGTTTGCAACCATGCAAAAATCAACTACATATATTCTGAGACATATTTGTCCATACCTATATATGTGATGAGCCACCAGCGCTTGACTACTTGTTATTCTGTTCGAGATTGATCACCACCGCAGTTTCTTGACTTCTTAAACCAATATTTTGAATCTGAAAATTCCGTTAGAATCAGAAAAATAGATTTGGCAATTTTTCTTTCTGAGTTTCTGTTTTTGACGCCTGAGGTGAGATTGAAGTGACTGCAACATACCTTGGACTAATGCAAATGCTGAGAGAACAGTTAAGAGGCCAATCTAAATCTCTAGAACAATGTCTGCAACAGGAGAAGAAGAACCAGATCCCATATTAATGCATGGCAACAACATCCAATAAAAGAAATGCAAGATGTATTTGTAACACCTACATTCAGAATCCGTTTTCACCCATTTACATCCATCACTGTTGGTATGTCGCCTTTTTTCTTCATTTTCCTCCCTTGAGGAATGTCTGTTCTCCAGATATTTTTTCATGGAAGCAGATCTAGGAGTACTTTGAGCGTTGATCTTCTTGTGAAGCAATGTTCTCAAAAGCTGCAAATATCAGTAAAAAAATGTAAGAGTTGGAGCTCCTGACTAAACCAAAAACTAGGAACAATCATGCAATACTTAGGCTATACTAACTTCTAGGCTTGTGATTCAGTAGCAAAGCAGAATTGTATAACCATCCTCTATATTGGAATTCAATTTTAATGCAGATTTCTTGTGTGTTGGCAGTTCTAGAAACAAATGACATGAACATCTCCTGTTTAATATTATATGCATGTTGTAGGAAGAATACATGGAACCTTTAACTGGTATGTGTTACTATAAAGTACCTTCTCCATTCTTGATTCTTGAAGTGTATCTCTCAAACTTGGCTGAGGTGAAAATCCATTTCTGCACACGAACATCCTCTTAAGTAGGAAAGAGATAGATTTCTTTCCAATTGCTTTTTTTTTATTTTCTCGAATGTCTTTGCATCTACCAAGTATGACACTGATGGTTCGCTCAATGTCATCTTCTCTTTCGTCTGTTTCGTTGTTATCAATGTTACTTATTCTTCGACTAACATCCAAGGTTGAGGGGCAATTAAGAAATCTGTCGAGTGGAAGGTTCTCAATTTCCTTTTCCCTTTCAGAGGTTGGCTTTTTTGACAATAGCTTTGTCAGTTCTTTCTGAAGCTTTCCAATTTCTTCAGGCGTGTAGTCTTCTAATTCATCTGTGGTCGATGGAGAAGATTGTTCGTGTTGAACTTGTTCATTTTCTCGCTGGATTTCAACGTTGTCTTTAAGATCATTGTTGCCAAAAGTTCCTATAGCTAGCAACCCCTGAGGCCAATCACTAAATTCTTCTCGTGACTCTTGTTTCATAGGCCCTGTACGGCATAGAAAAACCAGTTAGCAAATGTAAGTTTTTGGAAGTCCCAGCATCATTAAATCGATAGATCCATATAACATCACTGACTCTTTATCTTCGGTTGCTTTCTTTTCCCATTTTGTTTTAACTGATTTTGAAATCAAATCAAATTCCAAGTTCTAGCTTTTTGTTTTCACATTAGAACCAAAGAAACTAGATCAGCTTCCATTTCAAGGATATCTGACAAAAATTCTGACTGACTATGTAAGTGGAATCTGTCTGCAACTATGCATTTCATTTCATTGATCTTTACTACTTCTTCAAATCAATATCAACTTGGATCCAGAAAGATGTAATTTTTATCATATAATTGTATTTTTAAGATGGCCTATAGTATACCAAAAGTAATCAAAATAATGAAACACTAACCACTGCCACTTTTATTGCCTACTTCTCACATAAGCTGACTAATATCGTCCTTGGTTTTCTAGAGGAAAAGACGTTCTTTCATAGATCACCTGAAAGAGACTCTAGATTTGAGAACCTACTACAGAAGAGTAAGGTCCTGGATTTGCACAAAAAGCATTCAAGGAAAATGGAAGAGAGCTTACGAGCAGCTGGAACAACATTCTGTTTCCTATCCCCTTGCTTTCCATTAAGCTTGTTTTGCATCCAACCGAAGAACTGCAAACAGGCAGTTTAGCAAATCTGTCAGAACCCCATATATTTCTACTTGTCCATTAACCTTCATAAACTGAACTGAGAAGCAAAGCTCTTCCTGTGTTAAGAAACTTACCTTCATCCTGAGGTGTATATTAGTGCCAGCTTTTTGCTTTTGGGATAAAAGGACCACGATAGTTGAATGAGAAAATGCAAAGGAGGTGAGGCTGTGTTGTGGAGAGGTGGAGGAGGATGGTTGTGGAAAGGTGAGTAACAAAAGCCTGATTTCTTCAGAAACTTAGTATGTTTGTAATTCTCCTATTATCAAAAAAAAAAAAAAACTGATAAACTTGGAAAGTATCAAAACAAAAAGACGAGCTTTTGATGAATTTCATGACCGAACCTTGAGCAGATATAATTTCTACTGGTTCAAGTTCCCAAACATATACAGCCCATTGTCAAATCTTTAGACGATTTGCATTCCCCTCACCCTGTTTACCACCATTGTATATATCTTTCTTTCTGTTGAAGGCTTCAATATATACCCATCACCATAAAACACATTCTCTACTATATATTTTAATCATCTATTAGTCACTTAGGTTCTTGTTCATTGATTTTAGTTGCATGGACGAGGAACATTAATGAACATTCTTTTTCAACATTCTATGAGATCTGCTCTCGTGGCACGTTTTTGCCCACGTGATATCGGAGGACAAATTTCTAAGTTACAAACACTACGACTCAATCTCTATACATTTGCAATCCAACGACTATGAAGATGACACCAGGTTTTAATTATGAAGATACTGTTAACTAATTAAGAACTTGCCACCAGCATGTTCACGTTGCCTCTATGATGAGGACAGTCATTATATACCTGCAAGTTTGTGTTCAAGTTAAGAATTAGATGTTTCTGTTACAAACAGAAGATTGTTCTGCATCATTCTTTCAATTGCAGAACATACTCTATGTTCTTAATGGTCTATGTACCGCTCTGCCTTAATTTTCAACTCAGATGTATTCACTGAAGATGGGTTAAATCGATTACTTGCTTAGATTATAACCCTTCATCGTCGTGTGCTGATCTAGAAATTATGAAACTTGTGCACTGTTTAGCTTCCTGTCAACTGCAATATCGGCGCAGTTTGCAAATTGCCTAGTTAATGTGTGGTGCATGCATCTTGCAAGTAGAGAGTCTACTTTTTCCTGAATTTTTATGTTAATTCCAATTTGCTTTTAACAATTGATTCAATGGTTTCTTTTTCTATTTTTTTGTTTTTATTAAAGGAGTAACAAGGGAGAGTCAGTAAGAATGCAAACTTGGCATCATTTAAACCTTAAAGATTGGCATCATATTCAGAAATTAATAAGGACAAGAAATGATAGAGAATGAAACAGAAAGTAGTCCGCATGGTCATGTTCCCCTGCTCGACCAAATCAGCTCATTACTCTTACCTGCTCCCAGTTGTAAAGCACTAAACAGTGACAAGACGAGAGCTATCATCTGAAACTTTACACACACTGTCTGTTAACGGTTTGCAATTAATTCCTCAGGATAGGCTTCAAATTACTCGTGCTCAACTTAATCTACTTCTCCAAGTGGATCAAGAGACACGCCTTTCCTGTTCAATAGATAATTTATCTGTTTAAATTATGATAAAACCTTTTTATATTTAATCAGCTAGAGCACTCTCATTTGTTGATTAAGGTAATTAAGACAGGAAATCCATGTACCCTTGTTCGCTTGGACATGCAAACCATCCCATGCACATTTACGTTTAAGCAACTATTAGAAGTCAAGACTTTGAACAACTTCTTGTTTAAAGTTGATTCAGGCTTTTAAGAGAATTCCAGGATACTTCTGGTGCAACTAATTCCTAATTACCCCAATAAACTCCTGATAAGCTTCTTCCTCCCCTCATAATAATCAACTAAATCATTGAAAAATGCTGAAACTTTTATTTGTTAGAGAGCTACAAAAGTTCCAATCTTTGCTGCCTATGAGTATGGATTTGTAGGGAAGAAGCTACTAAAAATGGTGTTGGGTCATTAAAGTTGTCTAGGTGTCACGACAAACTCAACCCCATGATTTCTTGTCGGACCAACACGTGTCCCAAAGGGGTCGAGTGGACTTTTCTTCCAGGATTCTTCTCCTCCCGAGTGTCCATTTCTCTGAAACCTCAACAGCCATAACTAAAATCCAAGGGCAGAGGCATTCTCATTCCATTTCCAGTCACACGCGTCCCAACTCACTATTTTCCTTTTCTACGTAATATCCATGATTAATCAGTATAGGCACTGGTTTAATTACTAGCATAGCTAAAATAGTGTTCCTTTCTTTCCCCTGCTTCCTTAGTCGGATATGAAAAGGCATAATGAGTTGCGGCATTTAGAAGTACGATTCAAAGATTAATCTAAACTATTGTGATTGCATGATTCAAAGATTAATCATGCTTTACATGCTGTACACATAAACAGTCTTTCTGTTGCTCGTGTGACTTTGACGTAGTATTATATTATAGGCAAGTATCCCGCATTGATCATCACAAAGATTAAGCAAAAGTTTTGGAACACAATGAGCTACGTGTAAGATGTTCTACGGTTTATAGTTCCAGAGGTCCTCCAGAGGTTTCATCGATTAAACATTCTGTGGATGTCATTCAGTTGCATTGAAATGGCCATACTGCTTTCATAATTCAAAGAAAACAGCTAAAATGACACACAAAAGTATATATCTTTTGTATATATATCGTCACCTAGCTCGTCACTATGGTGCTTAAACCCTGAAAGCTTTGAACTTTTGCATTAAATTTTAAATGCTCCACCTCGAGATGCAAGTAACTAGGCAAAATTGATCCTACCAAGATAGAAAGCGAAAAAAGACTACAGTCATGTGAGTTCTCGCATCTACTAGATGTCTAACGGTTCAGGAACCATGCTATATCTGCAAAGCTTGCTAATTATGGAATGTTAACACTCTTCGGCCAACATAAACTAAAGACCTTATATGATGTGGCACTTTATCATTCAGGAAGAAGAGTGGTGACCATCATGCTTCAAATTGACTAGCTCGCGTTTCAATGGATCTCTGGCAGATTAATATACAAATTGTATTGAATTTAGACTAAGAAAATGGTTCATCTTCCACCAGTGCCCCCGAAAACATCAGGATTTCAGTGCATAATCATCCTCCCACTCACGTTAAACACATTAAAATTTTGCAGCTTGTCTCTCAAAGACAATGAGCAAACCCCTAATTTCTGGCCCCTAACTAGGACTTTGTTGCTGTATTACATTTTGATTACTATCACATACATATTCTTCATTTTCGGCTGCAATGCTCTGCATTTTGCTTCTCTAAACCTTAACTCGATGACTACAGCAGAAAGAGACCATCTTCAATGAAAGTAGAAGTTAACACTTAATGGCATTGCCCAATGCATGGGCCGTCTTAACCCAGCTGTTAACCGTAGGAAATATATCATTAAACTTAATTATGTAAAACATTTGACTGATGATTATCGTGTTTCCAAGTTAGTGCTTAAGCACATCGTAAATCTGCCATTTTAACTAATAAAATGGGTTTGCTGGAAATTGCTATGTAATGAGACAATGTGTAAGCTAATCATGGTAATATTGTGACAAATCTACACCTGTTGAAACAAAATTTATCTAACCGACAACTTTGTTTGCTGCCTCTATGCCAAATAGTGGCTTAGGATTGATATTTTAGGGAGGTTATTACAGTATTTAGTGGAGTTACTAGTTACTATGTGTATACACGAATCTGCCTGTATCTGGCTGTAATTAGCAGAATTGATGTTCATAGAATTTATCTACACTCTTAGAAAATATGAACCTTTCGTCCAAACGAAAATGAATATACAAATACAGCTCACACTTCGTCTGATATCTAAGTTAAGTCAAATAACACGAGTGGACACTCGAAACAATCAGCTTTGAAGTTGCTTCTTGCATGCAAGAAAGCCGGCATGGCCAAACTTCTATGAATCAAGCACATATTCTGCTCAAACTCTAAAATTAAACACCCGACAAGGACAACCCTCCCCAATTTTTAAGTTATTATTCTCATCAAAAGCACGTATAGACCTGAATATCTGATGGACCAATGCTTTTATATGGAAGAGGTAATGCTGTCTTCTTGAAGTTGCAAAGACAAACTAAGCCAGCAAATATACGCATCAACAGGCAACTGTTTGGCATGTTCCTCAAAACCTATAGAATGCTCTGTTGAGGTCAAAATCATAAACAGGTTTATGGGATAATAATACAAGGCACCTTGTATGACTACAACATTGCATGTACCCAATATTATCATCCAAATACTGCCCTTGTACTCACTTCTTAAACTCCTCAACTCAGCGAAAGCAGAAGCGGAAAGGCAGAAATCTGAATAACAGATGACCACATCACAGCTATGCATTTCTGTAGGACTAGTGGATCAGAGTTCATCATGAAATTCAACTTCTTCCCCTATCAAAGGTGAATACGAGCAACCAAAATTATTTTGCATGACAAAAAGGCAAATTAGAACCAAGGCCCCCTGGTAATGTCATGGCACAAGAGTTCAGTGACCAAAAGGAAAGGAAGAACTTGAGTATATATATTCTACAATTAACCCAGATATATAATTTAAGATTGAAAAATTGACACTACCCGAGGACATATCTCCAAAGAAAAATGCTATCTCCCTTCGAGCTGATTGAAGGGAGTCTGAACCATGAACACAATTCTGTTCTATGTTGAGCCCACACATTGCTCTGATGCTGAAAAAAGAAGTGGTTAATAGGGATTTCAATGAAACTTGGATGGACAAAAAATCATTGTAAAGCTATCAGAACTTGACTTGAATGTAAAACGCAAGAGACCTATATAAATCAGTGGACCCACAAGGTATACAAAACAAAACCACCACAAAATACGGAATAAAAATAACCTGTTAGGATGAGAAATCTTAGCTTCTTGTGCATCAGTCGGTCCCATTAAAGAACGCCAGTCAGCAACAGCATTTTCCTTCTCCAATACCATAACTAGAACTTCGCCCCTGATAAAAGCTATTTGTCAGAGGAAAGGAGAATAATAACTGTTGTACAAAACCCGTAGTTCATATGCTCAAGCGGTAGGATAATCAGATTTGCACTAGAAACTTGATACATGAAAGGCACATAGCAATTGAGATACACCCATCAACATGATCAAACAAAATTTCATAAGGCTTTTAGTAGTAGCCTTTCAGGATAACAAAATGAGCCTTTGAGAAGCTCTACTAGGCCACAAGCAAAATTCATACCATTATTCGTTGAGATTGTAGACCACTGTTACAAGAAAATTATACGTTTAAATAATTGACAACTTGATGTTCATAGCTGATATTAATGCAAACAAGTCAGAACTGACTTATATTAGCTAAGCTCATAACACGAATTGGTGAGAAACCTTTTCAAGACCATAAAGTTCTCTATGGTTTGTTAGAACATAGGTCTCAAAGTTATGACAAAAACTGAGAAATTAAAGCAACTAGTGTAAGTGCTGAAACCATAATTCCAAATTTCAGTAGATTAAAGGCACTGATATATAATTGAGAAAATACCTTGTAATGTACTTGATGAGACTCACAAAGAACTTTTTCAAAGAGTGTTCAGCATAAAATCTTGAAGCACTATCTTCATTAAATGAAGTGACCATTTCCTTGGCAATGCCAAAACCAGACTCCAAAATAGCCTCCTTTATCTTTTCAGTGTGATTACCTAACACACCATCTGGCTTTATCATAGCCAAGGTTCTTTCTTTCCCTGCATTGCCATTGGTTAAAGACCTACATTCACAGAGCATCACCATAGCAGAAAAGAAAATATCAACAGATTTGATTGAAGGACTCTTCTTGAATGAAATCACAATCTGTCAACAAAACACAGATCAATCCATCATCATCACAAATCATAATACAAGATAAAACCCTTAACCCACCATTAAGCTCTTTAAGCTAGATTAAGCTCTTACTAGTTGCACAATTTTCCAAACCAAAAACTATACTATATACCAACAGAAATTTCTAAAAATCCTGCTGAAAAAGATGTAACTAAAAACAAAAATCGGGGAAGTTTAAATTTTGCATTTTGTAGAAATCTATGACTGCTCAACATCAATAAGAATATGATTAAATGTTTGAGAAAACGGAAAGGTTAGAGAGAAAGAAGTGGGAGGATCAACGAAAATTTTCAAATCAATGACTTCATATATTACATGATCTTCAAAAGGCAGCAAATCTTTTCTTTCCAAATTCATTATAGCAGATTTTTTCCGAAACCGAACAAAACTTAGTTATCGGAACAGGAAATGAAAAAAAAAACTTTAAAATCACTGTTTACCTGACCGGGAAGTACACGGAAATCAGAAGGAAGAAAAATATGGAGGCAAAACGAAGAAACATTTGAAGCTAAATCTTACACTACACAAAACAATTACAGGATATTCAAATCCAGCCAAAATTTTGATAACAGGACCACCCAACTTGAAATAAATACAACAAAGAGAGGGAATCGCTTAAAGGCTTTATCTTTTTTATTCTTATACATACCCAAGAATAAGGCTTTGTTTGGATCATGCCTACCCAAGGGAAAGAAAATGAAATATTGAAGATAAAAGAATAGAAAAGAAACGAGACTTTCTTTCCTCTGTTTGTTTTCCTAAGTCATCAAAGGAGGGAATTGAAACTTATATTGGTAATTTACATATATTGGAGTTCTCTTGTCTTAGATTTCTCCTCCTTTTTTACTAATTTGAGGGGAAATATATTTGGCTCAAATTTCCCTCAATTTTCTCTCCATTC
>JANZLD010000001.1:18404313-18418982 GCA_026413575.1 Erythroxylum carthagenense
TAATTAACTCCAAATCAAATAATTAATCTAGCAAGCCCACAAAATTCATTTAAGTCATGCTTAACTTCTTCCAAAAACAAGACCTTTATCTAATCATGTAATTGAAGGAATTTGATAGTACTTCCTTCTAGAGAAATGTTCCTCATTGTCTCAATTTTCTAATGAAACTAACATCATTTAATTTGGTTCAGTAATTTAAAAGTTATGGCCTAAACACTTTCGAACTGTTACTAAACCGAGACTATACACTATACCCAACATCACTCCAGAAATTGAAAGCCTTAAGGACTGAATTAAAATTTGATTCCTTCAGATAACTTGTAGCTCCATGTCTCTAGTTTATTTCAAAATAATAATAAACTCAATTGGATTTCTACAGATCGAGATATCACCAAAATACTGAAGCATATTAAAAAGAATATCCAACTCATACTCTTTTAACCGATCCTCTCACTTTGATTCAATACATCTTTTTCAAATTAAAAAAAACACCTACGAATTTTTATGAAGAGGTAGAAGAATTCCTTAGGAATCCAACGCTTCAAAATCAAGTCAATCGGAGGTCGGACGAAAAAGTTATGGCAAAAAAACTATCGAATGTTCATCAGCCTCTCAAAACTTCAAAGTCGCTATCGTGCAATTGCACCGTAGCCACTTTCGCTCTTCAACCTCCAAAGTCGTTGTCGTGCTTTTGCATGATGGTGCTTTTTGGCCAAACCTCAAAGCCACCTTCGCGCTTTTGCGCGACGGTGCTTTTAGCCTAAAGTTTAAAATTCACTGTTGTGTTTTTGCACGACGGTGCCTTTCTACTCCTTCTTCTTCTCAGACATCACAACTTCTAAACCTCATAACTTTTGATCTAGGACTCCAAATTTTGTAAATTTGGTATAAATGGAAAGATAAAAGAAAGATCTACAACTTTTATGAAAAACCTAAAAGCAAATTCTACCTATATAGGAGTCAAATTCTACTTCAAAGTGGTTGTCCTGAAGTTCACCCTAAACAACATCCAAACTTCAAAAAAAATCATAACTTCCAACTTCGATATCAAAAAATGTCATACTTTATAGTGTTAGAAAGCTAGAAAGATAAGCTACAACTTTCATGAAAACAACTTTAGCTCATTTCACCTAGATCAACCCAGAAAATTTATGCAAGTTCATATCAAAATTCAACTCTCTCTTACTATTCATTCCCAAACTTTTCAGACTTCCAATTTTCAAAAACCAACATTTCAAACTTTTATTTCTAGTTTTTCTACTCCATTTCAATCAACTCATTCACCATAAATTCATGCTACTCCAAAATATACAAGTTTAGTCAAAGAAATCATCAAAACCCAACATTCATAATCAACCTATTCATGCTTTGTTACTTTTTTGCATTTTCAACTTTCATGCTCAAATACTATTCTTCCTCTCAACTTTCATTTACACAATCTTTCTTACTTCAGACCATCATCTTACAATTATTTTTCAACTCAAAAACCATTATATTGGTTATCTCTAAACACTCACATATTCAAGTACACTAATGTAAATATACATATATTCACAGTGAAGAGAAACAGAGTATATTATAGTATCATCTTTTTTACATTCTCTATTTTTCTTCTCAACTTTTATTCAAACTTAATATCATCCATAAACAAATTATAGTCTATGATTGATCATGAACATCGATAACAAAACATACACACATATACCCACTCATCATCAACTTACTACATTCACTACCTAAATCTTGTATATCATTTCAAATTCAAGAATTCTCCTTTTTCTTTACTCATAACTAATCACTAATAATTTCTTATTTAATAGTTCTAACTTCCAAGAAAAGTACAGAGTCCAACAAGAGATGAGTTGCAAAAAAGAAGGAATAAAATATAATTCAATAAATAAAAGAGCAAAGAACAAAAAACAAGAAGATATAATCTAGTTAGTTTGCAAGCTTGCAAATATTAACGTCTAATCCTTAACAACAATGCTAAAAACTTGATCTATCATTTTTATCATAGGTGCATTTTGTAGTTGCAATTGGCACTAGCGAGTATCGGTCAGTTCCATAAGGATTATCAATTAACTACCAATTACCTACAAACTTAACAAGCTAGATTAAATTTTTATTGGTGGATGGATATAAAATAAAATAAAATATAAAATATGAACGCTAATTAAAAATAGTAATCAAGAATATATCAAAATATAAATTAACAAGATTTTGGCCAAGTTCCCCTAGGACTTTACTATATTCACTTTCACTTTTGATTGACGAATTATTCTAGTTTCTTTAACCAGCAAGAGTTTCTTATTTACACTCTATTCTCTCCCGAGACATGCAATACCTATTTAAAGGTCAATTAATAATCTCTTTCGAATCTTGATAACCTAAAATGGCTTTAATTCGCTCTACGAACTATCTTGATAGGTTTTATCCTGACTTAGGAAACTTTCTCTTGAATAATTCATGCTCAATCCTCTTTATTCATACTGTGAGCTAAACATACATCTCATCTCGATATATTAATCATGTAGTGGATATTCCACTTTCAATCCTTTGATTTAATCAACATAAAAGTATAAATAAATTACAAGAAAACTAAAATTTCGTTAATCAAATAATAAATTGAAATATATCATATCCTAGGTTTTACCTACCTAAGTCTATGTCTTAATTAGTTCATATTCACACAAAGAATATTAACATAAAAGCAACAAAGTAGAAAAGATAAAGAATTTGTTGTCTTACTCTTGAAATCTTTCAAAGAAATGTTGAATTCCTCATTTATCTTCAAAGAAGGTGGATATTTGATCAAGATCAATGCACAAAATTTCCAAGATAACTCTTAAATTGTTCCCTAGCTAAAAAACTCTTCTTTTCTACCTCTTCCTATCTTTAGAAACTTGAAACCGTAATTTTTAATGAGCTATACAACCTTATACATGAGTTCGTTTAGTTAGCCATGTATTTCAAAAAATTCTCTGGAAATTAACATCACCAACACAATATATATAGGATTATGTGTAACACGTTGTTCTTCATACAGGAAATAACACGGGGCGTGTAGTGTATGCTGAAAAACAACACTTTCATACATGACCATCGATAGGAGACTGTATACCAAGCCATGTTATGTAGTTCTTTAATTCTTCTAAAATTGTTCTTTTCCATTCCAATTCTTCTCTAACTTTACTTAGGTAGAATTATTACATGAAATGATAAAACTTCTTAAATTAAATATCAAGTGCTTCAAATTCATCCACAACATAAGCAATATACTATAAAAATAATCATATATGTCTAAGACAGTAGGATAACTATATCTTTGCAATAAACACTTTATAATAAAATTTTATAAGAAAGTTATCATATTGGTTGAAAATATTATTTATAAACATACTCTAAAATGAATTTATTTTAAATATGATAAATATTAAATTTTAATTAAAATAATTTAAGCTCCCATAAAAGCTAAAAATTAACATCCATTTATAAAAAGTGAAATTGAGTTTAAATGCTAATTTTTAAGTATTTTAATGATTATTGTAATTATTTTCTACATGCTCAATGTGAGAAGTGTGCTAGACTTATTTAAATAGGTATTTAAATTTATAATACACTATTTTAAAACTTTTTACATGTTTCTTCAAAATTATATGCTATAGTCGATGGTTGTCTATATAATTTTTTTAGTAATTTTTGGATTTCTTTCCTCACATTTATAAATATTACAATTGAAGAAAGTGTGAGAAATTTTTTATATTTTCATGTAAAAGAGTAAAAACTTTAGATTATTGTTACGTTATTTTTCTTCATATCAAATTATTATTAGTAATTTTATATTGTTAATAATTAAATATTTTCAAAAGAAGAAATTGATCTTAATTCAATTTGTAGTAATTGTTCATGAAGAGTGCTATGAGAAAAATTAATAAAAAATTTGAATTAAGATAAGTATAACTTACCAAGAATGTATATTGATAAATATGTGATAAAGTAAGAGGTTTTTATTTTAAAGTTTTTCGTTTTATCTGATCTTGAAATTTATATTAAAATATGAATATGTAAATAATTAATTTATTTAATACTTGATTAGATTTTTATAGTAAATTAAGATTTATTATCAAAATAATTTGTATTCACTATGTATATTATAAAAAATTATTTCATATTTAATTAAAATATAAAAAAAAACTTAGAATACTAAGTTTAATTATAGTAATATAATTATGTAATAACTAACATTAAATATTTCAATATAATGAGTAATATTTAAGATAGTCAAATTATTGCTTGATTTATCAGACTTACCGTATATCAACGTTACATTGTTTTACAGAGCGACTTGCAGTTACACACGTGTACGTCCACACACTACCATAGTCCCGTGTCTTAATATTCAACAGCCACTTTACAGAGAAATTGCGGTCATCCACAAAGCTCGTAGCAGCAATTCACTAACTCAAAACAAGCTAGAGCAGCACAGATTTGTGAGAGAACAATGGAGCACTGGTTGTTGATGCAGGAACAGGTTTGGATAAAGCACATGCAACAGCAGCGATCAAGAAACCTGTTGCAACAATTGGTAGCTGCCTTAACCAGCTTTTCTGTCGCATCAGGTGGCTTTGTTTCATGGTCTCCTGGATGAATGTTCTGTAATGTTGCAGTAAAGTTGCCAAATCCAACACCTAAGCTCCCCAAGATAGTCATTTCCGGACCTTCCATATCCACTTTCTTTAGCAAATTGATTTTGTTGAAAAGCTCCTGTATTCTATCTGTTTCTGGTGCTTTTTCTCCTCTATCAGTCTCAAACAAAATCAAACACGTATATTCAGATGGAACCCTTGTTTGTTTGCTCATGTTTGCAACCTTCATTCAAATTGGTTTACATAATTAGGCCTTTGAAACATTGGTATGCATAATCACATAAGATAGTCAAAGCAGATTCAACTAAACCTTCTGAACAAGGTCATGGCTTTGAGAAAACCATGCATTAGTCGTGAGGATATCTATCTGTCTCCTTGCAAATACCTACGAAGCGTGGAGGTAAAGAGCAATTAGATAGAAATAAGGTTGATTGAGGCAAATCTTCATAGATGAACTTTTACTGGGTTGGTGAAATTTTACGGACATATGCATGGTTGAAAGAAAATGTTAATGCCACGAGATATTACCCTATCAAGGGGCACAGATTTAGTTTTTTGTACTTTCAGCTCCAACGAGAAATTGTTCATGTCGGCCAATGTGCCACTAACTTTTACAGAGTCTGGAAAGCTTTGCTCATATCTGCCCGATACAATCAATGGGCTCCTAGAAGAGTGATCTGGAATATTAAGCAACTGCAAGGAAACAGGAGAAGAAAATATGTCAGAAGCAACCAGGGAGATAGGCTTTCTATCTAGCCAATGTTTAATACTATTTCGATAGAATATCACAAGAGTTGGTAACAAGAACAATGCACCTCAGATGAATGAAGGTGTTCCAAAGCATCCACAGTTACATTGGCCAGAATGGTTGATGAAGCAGTTCTGAACAATCTCTGCATTCGAAAATCGACTGAATCTGGAGAGATGCAGAAGTGATTAGTATAAACATTGAAGGGATTCTCAATCCCCGCTCAATCTCTATCTTGGTAGTAGCAGGTAACAGAAAATAGGCCGATTGGCATTAGAACTTCTCTGTCTTAACAGAAACATTACTGACCTGCATCATATGCACTGTCAAAATGACCCCTCCCAATCTGTGCTAGCATTTGCAAGAAATAGTGATTACAGTATGTACCTAAAAGAATTCCATGCAGTAGCTCGTTACAAATTGTCGAGAGCCACTTATTCAATGGAAATGGCAAAGTACCAAATCAACAAGACTGGGGGAAGTTTGTTTGAGAATTAATTTAGTTGATTTGAATAAGTTCTCTTACTAGATTAGTAGAAGCTCTGTTTATGGATTAGCTGAGCTAGTTAAGTTATCCATTACTGTTCAATATCATACGAATCAGTACTCTTACAAATGTTTCCCAACCTTGGCAAGAGTTCAGTCTACAAGGACACAGTTGTTCAAGCTGTTTACAAAAGTGACATAAAAGTGCATTCTGTGCACATACTGTTCAATAACCAAACGTAAAATAAGAAAATCTTACCTATGCCGAAAGTACATATTCGGGGACAAATTGGTCGTCTATTTGTAAGAGAATCTTTGACATATTTGCATATATCCCTTTCATCTTCAACAGTCCCATCAGTAACAAGGAAAATGAGGGGTATTGCGTCAACAGTTTCAGCCAAGAGCTTCAGAGCCTAGTCAACAGTCACGCAAAATCAACAATACCCTCAAAGGGACATCTTGCTTACTGAGGTTAAAACAAGAAGATAAGCTAATACAGTACGTCATACAAATTTAGGGGAAATATGCATACCTGTTGCAAAGGAAGCCATATGTTGGTGCCACCATCTGGAGTTAAACTATTCTTGATCCAGTCAGTAGCTTTTAGTATTGATCCTTTGGTCGCTGGCACCATCAATGATGAGAATAAATAGGTCTCCCTATTGAAAGCAATAATGTTGAAAGAATCTTGCGGGCTGAGCTCGGAGAGTGAAGCCAGTAGTGCTTTCTTTACACTTTCAAGAGGATCACCTTTCATGCTTCCACTGATATCAATTAAGAATATCACCTCTTTCCTGAAGACCTACCATAATTACAAAAACGCGTTAATCATGACGCCTTTGGTAAAGACCAGAATGATTGAATCTCATTTTTCATCGACTTAGCTTAATGTTTGTCGTAAAATAGTATAAAAAAGTAAGCAATTGCGTGGCATCTTAATGCTCAAACCAACCTTCCATCTTTGGCTATTTCCAGGGAAAAGATAAAAGCAGAAGATCTGTCTATCATCGAAATCTCGCAAGGTTGGAGATTGCACCAACATCCCACCTACCAAGTCATTTGATGGGACCTGTTAAAAAAGGAAGCAAGCAACGACTTGATATGTTGGTTCATGAACCTAGTTGAAATTACTAATAACAACGGAGAAAAAAAAAAGGCTGAGGGCCTCACGGTGTAGGAGAAATTGAAGTCAGTGCTCGACCAAGTCTTGACTTCTGATTCATATAAGAAGCACATTTTACCAACCTCGCGCCTTAGCTCCTAAAAGACCACAGTATCAAACAGCTTGATTTGTATTTTATAATCTAAATCAAGCTTTAAAATATTTTGGGAATTACCTTTAGACTATGACTGCTTTCTTTGCACACAATTTCTCGGCCAAAGCTAGAATTCACATTCAACAGTATCTTTTCCTTTTTAGAAACTTTCTTCCCAATGGTATTGACAAATGGCGGAAAGCTGAATGGTATAGTGAGTAAGAATTGGCCTTCATTATATATCAACTTCTGAGACCAAATCACCCTAATTGAAAGAATTGATCCACCGTCAACCTGAAGGTTAAGAAATACGAAAATTTATGCAACAAAATTAGAAACCAACCAAAACCCATGACCCAAATCAAGTGTAAAAAACACAGTAATCACTGACCTGAGGAATCTTGAACGTATATATATTGCCCTTCAAGTATCGTCCTTCTTCTCTTCTGTATGCTTTTTCTTTATCCTTTGCATCTTCTGCAGTTATCAATTGGCTATGATAAGATCTTCCCGCGACATCAACCTCGACACCTAGAAGTGAACCCTGTTAGCCACATCATGTCTTCCGTTTGAGCACAAGAATATTAATAACTACATGGCATGGACATATTATATTATTAGTCTAATTACCATGGAAAGTGAAATTGACCACTTGCAAATCATGAGAGTTGTAAATGCTTAGAAATTTCTGCTTGCATTTCTACTTAGCTTGGGGACAAAAAGAAAAAGTAAAAAAAAAAAAAAGGATGAATTCGATTGATTAGTTGACTTGCTCATAACTAACCTGCTCTCCCATGGGAACAGCAATGAGACAACTGCTCTTTCTACTAGTTTTGACGCAATGCAAACGCCAACTCCCGCTAAGACTTATATTCGCATGATCTAAGCAGCATTCTACTTCCATGGCCACTTCATGCATGTGCAACGGGATCAACGCTGGTGGGTCACACCGGCCATGAACATATGGCTGGTAGCTCGGTACGTCAGGGTTGTCCACCACCTCCGGCTCAGGAATAACCGCATAAACCGTCACCCCGGTCGGCCACAAACTCTCCGGCGCTGTCCGTGTCATTGTTTGCAGGGAAGCCATTTCTTTTCCATAATAAAGCCTCCTGGACAGCTGCAAACCATAGTTAACCGAAGCTTCAAACTCAGTTTCCATGTGGCCGGAAAAGTTCACGGTGGACAGTGATTGTTGGAAGACAGCGAGAGAGGCAGACAGACAAGCAATAAGTGAGCAGAATAAACTTACCCAGTGTAGTTAGGAAGTCAAGCTGTCTTGTGTGTTGATTGAATAAATAAAACAAAAAGGGCATGTTCTAGTTTACACGTGGATTTTCAACAATTAACAAACTTCTGTTCCTAATGTCAGCAAATTAATACGAGCCAAGTAAAAGACAAGAATGACGAAGTAGCTGTAGTTGTTTAATCATGAATTAAAGTAGGCTGACGAAGAAGCTGTGGTTGTTGTTTAATCATCAATTAAAGCGGGTTACTGAAGGAGCTGTAGTTGTTTAATCATGAATTAAAGTAGATTGCAATTACCATCAATTAAGTGCAGTAAACCTGTCTGCCACTCCTTTTCAATGAGCTTGTTTCACTCCGTGGAATTCAAATCAATTTAGGATGGTCCAGGCTCTATGCTGGAAAGCTAAATACTTGTTGGATGTTCATTTGGGGCTTATAAATCACGTACTTTCTTTTGATCTCCGCCGTTTAATGGAGAATTTATTGATTGTACTATGGAGTCATGGTGGTGTTGACAGTAGAGAAAGAGTGAGCCACACCCTAGGACATGGATCTTATCAGAAATGGATGATTTTTGTGTGGCTTTGAATTTAAGCATATTCTTATTTGATTGACACATGTGCAAAATGAGGTTGAGGACAATTAAAAGGCTTAGCAATTTTCTTAATTTACGTATGGTAGGAATGGCGTTTTTGAAAAAGCTAAATGAAGTTTTTAGTGTAATCCCTTTCTTTGACCCTAAAAAATGAATGAGCACAACTTGCATAGATGGATTTGAGTAAGGAATCAATTACAAGTTACACTAGCACATGTTGATTAATATAAAGTAGTAGTGCAACTTACCGGGGTTTTGTCCTTTATCTTTTATATATATATATATATTATGAACAAGTCAACGAGATTGATGTACATACACCAAACCAATGACATTGCAAAGATGAATAGGACAATTACAATGACATTGTAAATACATAATAGATTGCTTCTTCATAAACCTTTTTACAAGCCGCCTTTATCCTTAGCCCCAAGGCCTGCACAGTAAGCACAAGTGAAATTCCCACGAGACAAGATCACAGATGCCATACCATACCACATGGTGTCATATTCTAAATTTTAGGCAATTCTGCATATACAGAGTGTACCAATAGGACGTAAGCAAAACAGAGTCCTGACTTTAGCTGCTGAAGGATGCAAATTAATTGGGAAGGATATATTATCACTTTGTAGTTGAATTTGCCTGAAGAAGAAGAACATAACATGGGAAACGTTAAACAGCTGTTTATTCCCTCCTTTTGTTCTAAATGGAATACTTCCCGTTGAAATGAAATATAGGATTACATACTTATGTACGTATCTACTTCTCATAAGCCCGGTTTTGCCCTTTCACCTTCGTTCACGTTTCCTGAGGAAAATAGAATATAAAGTTTAGCTAAAGAAAAAGCAAACCTTGAATACCATCAAACCACCTTTATTTGCTGAAGATCACCTCACAAAAGCATGTAGGTCTCAATAATTATTCCTCGTAAGAAATACCCACATCAAGGCTATTATGTATATAAATTGGAATATATGGTCCACCAGCCATTTAGAATTTGGAGCTGGATTTCAGTCCACAAATGAACGCTTTGATGTGTCACACACAACTCACATCAATTGTCCTACCCTGACCCAGTCTTCTCTATATTTATTACCACACTAGCAGCGAAGCATACTCTTCCAATTCCATTCTTGTACATACTCCTAACAATCACTAACGTGTATAATTGTCTACTCATACCCACACCAATTCAAACGTTATGGTTTACTAGATTCCAAACACATCATCTAGATAAGTAGTTTATTTTGTTAAATAATTGATAACATACTCTTCAGCCAATCAGTTGTAGATAAAGTGACATAATTAATTAAAGTTACTATTCATCTTTATGTATTTTGTTTATTATATTTAATAAAAAATCCTTTAAATAACTATTATGCAATTAAAATTATAATCAAAACATAATTATGAGATTCAATTTGTATTTATATATTATTCTTAAATTTTTCTTTGTTTTAATTTTATCAAGAAAGAATATTGATAAAAGGGTAAAAATAGCATACGTTATGTTTCTTTTTTCGGCCATAAGGGTATTTAGAACCTCAACGTTTACAACAAAATACAATTAGGACCTTGAGATTTTGAAGTGTTATTTTCAAAATGTTTGTAATAGATCCTAAATAGATATAAAATTTGACAGAATTAACTTATTCTCAGTTAAATACCACGTATTAACATGACTTTATTTTTTATTTTTAAATAGAAAATAGACCCCATTACTATGTAATTATTTTTACAAAAAAAACCCCAAAGTAGGCCCTATTGTTTATACATTTCAGATAGTAGGTCCCATTTTTGCATGTGGTAGTGAGACCTACTTTTTGTTAAAAATAAAAATAATGAAACGTCATCATTAATGTGACATTTAATTAATGAAAAGTTAATCACATTAAATTTTTCATTCATTTAGAGTTTGCTTTCAATATTTTGAAAATGTTAGGATTCAATTTGAACGCTTTGAAACATTATGGTCTATACTCCATTTTGATGTATACACTGAATTTTAAAATGCACTTTTAGTCTTCTTTTTATTGAAAAAAGTAATTGATCTTTTTTTTTTTTTGCTTACAAAGGATAATAAAATAAACAAACCCCACACAACTCAAACTACAAACACCCTACTAACGTAGTATTCTGCGATACAAAGTTCCTTGCTTGTCTCGGTGGATGAGCTCCAAAACAACCGTTGGAGGCTTATGAAGTATATGCAGGCCTGGGCTGGATAAAACTGCTAGAGAAGTCAGGCTATCGACACACTGGTTTCCTTCGTGATATACAAATTGAAAATGCACCTCCTATGCTTGATGGATTAAACCACGGGTACCTGCCACGAAAAAATTATCCTCAAACAAAACTATATGGGAAGAGGAAAGAATATTAATCACCTTTAATGGATTCACTTTAACGACAACATGTTGACATCTAAGCGTTCATGCTAGTGTAAGGCTCGAGTGGACTCTCCAGAGTTTGGCAGCTATTGGTGAACCCCTTCTAATGTTCTGTAGAAATCCACCACACCACTATCCGTGATAGTCCCTAATTAATCCTTTAGCAGTAGCAATGTGAGACTCTTGTTTAACAGCTCCATTTGTATTTAATTTGACTCAATCCTCAATCGGTTTGGTTCAACCAACTAAATTGCCCACAGGCAAACCCTATGTCTTAAACCCACAACTTTTCACAGCTCTTGCCCTAACTATCCAGTCAATGTAATCTATAATGACTCTAGTGCCTTTTTTTGACCAAACAAATTCAGCCTAAAAAAGGTTTTTATTTCTCCATTGCCATAAAAACCAGCAGGCTACTACATATATTGTAACCCACTCTACTTGCTTCACTAGTGAGTGCTTTACAAGGTTGGATTTTACCCACATCCCCTCATCTTGTTGAAAAAAATCTGTGTCCACCACCTCAGGGGGAATTTACACCAGAAGGCTTTTACTCATGGACAATCACGTAAAGCATGCAATGTTGACTCTTCCTACCCAGAAAAGTGACAACTGCTATCTGTTGTGATATGCCGAGCCACTCGTTGTTAATGAATCAGTAGTTTTTTCTAAGCCAATAATCGAAGGAAGGTCCTAATCCGCTGGGGCCCAGCTCATTTCCAGATTAACTCCCATATTCTATTATTAGCATCTTTGTTATTAACTTTGATTAAGTCATAAGCTGACGCTACTGTGAACCTCCCGTAATCAGTATTCCCTCACACCACCTTATCTTCCTCTATTCTTTCTACATTAGGATGGATCGCCGCAATATCTATACATACTGTGGAAGGAAGATATATTGTTGGAATAAATTTCACTGCCAGATGCCGACTTCATTCGTAAAATCCATAATTGTAGTGGAAAGAATGCTATCAAGAATTGGAGAGGTCTCCACTAATATCAATGGTCCCCAACAATCCTCTCAATTATTCAGTCAAAAGAAAATACGTTTGCCATTAACCAGATTCCATTTTATACCTTGGCATATAAATTGCCAAGTTGCAGATATCTCCCTCTAAATGACCGAAGTCCCTTTCCTATCTAGTGTGTAAGAGATATGATATGCATCTGTTCGATATTTTGCCCTTAGGATCTGGACCCATAAAGCTATGGATTGAGTAATCAAAACCCAGCCTAAATTTTTTAGTAGCGCATCATTGGAAGAACGAATGCGTTTAATGCCTAGACCTCTTGTGTTTTTGGGTTGACACACTGTCTCCCATTTAACTAAATGCATTTTCCTTAAACAAATGTGTAGGTGCTTATTACATAATAAGTTCACTAAACTGACTTGATTATGAGGATTGTAAATGAAATATTACGTATATGCGTATAGATTTCCTTATTATGGTAGTTGTATAACCAAACTTTAAACTTGAAAATATCAAAGTATCTCATATGAAAATTACTATATTTTGATGCTACTTATGGTCTATTCTATTTAAGGTACCTAAGTCGGTAGTGCTTGGGCATAATGTAAACCACATAGAGATAGTTGAGTAAGTCAATAACGGATTTATCACTCTAAAGTAATTACAAAGAGTGTTCTATAATTCTTGATTAGTAGTGATTTAAGGAATTTTTTGCCAGTGTGAATTGAGATTTAAAAAGATGTTTCCAAATTTTACATATAAATCAATTACTAATTAAAAAAAATTACACACGATTGGGTTTACAAAAGTAGCACTAAATTCATACTCTACGTCCAATTGGAACATTTAATGATGAAAGGATTTTGTTTTTTTATTCCTATATTCTATTGACCAAGTTTTATATAGAAAGCTAAAGTTCATAGGAGAATGTTATTAACTATTACAATTATTATTACCCATGAGATATTACCCACATCTCATGGGTAATAATAATTGTAATAGTTAATAACATTACAATTATTATTACTCATGAGATGATGTGGGTAATAATAATTTTTTTAAATTTCCATACAAATCTTAGCATAACATATCCTTTGCATCATAGCAATTTGTGAATCCATGCATATTAGTTTACCGAGGGAGCTAGCTATGTAACTCAGACCTTTCACAATCTAAAACTTCATTGGTAGATTATGGAAATTAACCTACATGGCAATGCCTCAATTCCCCTGTGATCTAGGGACATGCCTGGCTTCCAATGCTAAGCAAATAATGGTTGATAGCTAATATGATAAGGTCCCTGCTCCACAATATCTGTTAAATTTGTGTCCATTTGGAACTTAAATAAAACTGTACCATCCTCTTTAGGCATCACCTTTTTTAGTCCTTTTTTGTCCCATTATGCTTTTACCTAAGCATGAATTATCGGAAAGGCAAGTCTTTTGGACCCAAAGAATCCACCAGTGTAAAGGACCAAGCTTTTGCTCCAGTTAGTAGAAGTTCAATAGGAGGGCACACAACCCCTTCCTTGACAACATTTTGGAAGTTTTTAAGAGTACCTTTATAATGATGTCGTTGCAACTTGGCCCCTTTTGTGCCATGCTTGGCCCCTTTTAAGAGTACATTTTGGATGCAACTGCTGATGACCCCTTTTGTGTCATGCTTTTGTAACCTTGCTGTTTTATTAACAATTCAAGAAAGAGGGTTAGTAAGTCCTCCTTAGATTGGGAGAGTTCCCTATCTGCCATTACTATTGGGAAGGCCTAAGAGATGCCTTCCATTGAGACAACAGCTTCCTCCACCAAAACAATGAGAGTAGTCTAGAATCAGTAGGGGAAAATTCCAAAAAGAAAATAGAATAGGACAATTACTATGGGAAATGTTAGAGAGGAGGAGCATTCGAGGTTAAAGGATTACATTTTCTTTTTCATGCTCACTATTTCCAAGCTCTTAACTAATTCATTATATATCAAATACATATCACTATCATTATCAGAAGAATTAGGGTTTGATGTTGCCATATCATTGTCCATAGCAATGAAGCACATATGAGCTACTCTTCTTCTGAATTCTTACTTTCAGATTCACTTGTGTCATCCCAAATTGAAGCTTTAAGTGATTTCTGCTAGTTATTCTTCTCTTTCTTATGCTTTCCCTTATATTTCTTATTATTTTTTAGTCGAGGACATTGTGAATCTATATGGTCAGATTTTCTACATTCAAAATGAATAATGTTAGAGGAAACTGTGGGAGAAGGGAAGAAGAAGAAGAGAAGAGGTTTTCGATGTTTGCGGACTTTTGACGGATTTGGAGCATTACCCGG
>JANZLD010000001.1:18423571-18436380 GCA_026413575.1 Erythroxylum carthagenense
ATACCTTAGGGCCAATTGACTAATCTTTAACGTGATTAGAGTTCAACACGTAAGCATCATTTGATTATAAAATAATGGTATATATACCTTAGGGCCAATTGACTAATCTTTAACGTGATTAGAGTTCAACACGTAAGCATCATTTGATTATAAAATAATGTCTTCACTTGACCCTTGTCTTGCTTGGACAGTATATAACTGGTGCATTTCCTCTCAACATTAAATAGAGACAAGCCTGTACCTATCTTTAAATTAGCAAATCCGTAGTCTAGTAAACCAATTCATGCAATAATACTACCATGTCCCAAATTACCAAAACACTAATATAAATCAAATTGGAAATTAGAAAAACCAATAATTTCCCGTTTGTTATTCTTGCAACAACTTGGAACGAACGTTTTCTACAAAACCGTATAAAAGAAACATTGACATGCGCATCGGTCTTCGTGGATGATTCAAAAGAATGTGAAATAACCCTACTAACCAAAGGGATTGCTTGAGGACGTAGTAGTCGCAAACCGATGAAACGGGTCACTACAAATTTCCCATTTTGAAGGACTAATCCTCTTGATTTTACAAGGATACCTAAAAGAAATGCATATGTTTCACATGCAAGAGTATGAAACAATGCAAGTGATGGTGAGGCGTGAAAGTGTTTGTCACGAGAAAATTAGGTAGAAAGGCGCCGAAATAGAAGAATTAACATAGTGTTTGATTCACTTGTTAAAATAAATAAGGAATAAAATGATTATTCTTAAAAAATATGAATAGAATAGATGAAAAATAAAATGAAATGAGTATTATTTAGTTTTATTTATTTTTTAAAATTTCTAATGATGATATAATATCAATTTTTAGTTTGAAAACATAAATTTAAAATGACAAAGGAATAATTAACAAAAAGATCAAAATATTCATTATAGTACTTACTAACAACATTATTATTATCATTATTATCATTATTATTATTATTAATTTGTTCTTCTTATCATCATCGTCGTCGTCGTCGTCATCATCATCATCATTATTATTATTATTATTATTATTTCAACCTGTGAATGTTATCACCTACAACCAAATATTAAAAAAAAACTAACTTTTTGCAACACAAATTAATGTAGTAGTGGAAAGTAGGGGTCGTTCTCACGAGGAGCTCAGACGTTAACAATTATGCAATAAAAAGGAGGTTTTTAATTGTGAATTAAACATAATTTGATTGGAATACGAAATTGAAAAAAAACTAATAGCAAAACAATTAGAATTTAACAATCGATAGGAATAACTCTTGATTTCCGGTCTCCTTTATTATTAAACTTGCGTTGATCGACACTAAAAATAGTCAATTTATTGGTTAAGCATTCATCATCGTAAATTTCTCTACCTATTTTCTCATATGTTTAGTTAACGAAAACATGTATTCGAATTAATCTTTATTAATCAATAACCTGAATACGATCTCAGATTTAATTAATTAATAGCTTTACAAATCAAGAAAATTGAAGACCCAGACGACATACATACAATGTATATTTATCCTAGACAATTATTTTTCCTAGAATCATGTCCCTAACGTAGTAGACAAAAATTCTAGTCGCTACTTTTGATTAAAAGAATTGAATGTAAACCTGTTTAATTTAGCAATCGATTGAATAAAATCACAAACTAATTACACACCTGGCCATAAAATCCACAATCAAAATAATAACCCAAAAAATAATTAATACTTGACTAATAAATCGATTCAAATAAGGAATGAAAGTCTCACAATATTCAGAGTTCAATAACTAGGATTCTGTAAATCAAGAAATAAGAGTTTATTACTAAATATCACAAATTTTCCTAACTATTTGGGGCTGTCACAGGAGCTTTTGTGGCTTGATTTTTATTTGGGAATGTCACGGGCGTTGCTCTTCTCTGGACATGTTCTCCTTTTTTCGTTTCTTCAGCCGCTACTCTAGTTGGTTCTGCCACAAACTTTCTATTTTTCTTCTCCTTGTTACTATAGTTGATGGGACAAATAAGTATTATTGGCCACCTCACTGTTCATGCCTCACTTGAAACCCTCCTACCAAACATCTACGTTTCGGGCTGAGTGGTTTTATGAATTAATTATTGGTCCACTGGTACTGTTCACTGCTTTTAAAGCCACACTTCTCTGTTTGTGTGTTTCACTCTTGCACTATGTTGTTTGCCTTATGCTTCCAACCTGTTGTGTTTCATGCCTTCTAGTTGTTACATGTTGGTCTTTGTTGTGCCGCGTTTTCTTCTTGCTTCCTTTCTGTTTAGCTCCTCTTGCTTTCAACGTTTGTATGCTGCGTCGTTTTGCTACTTGCATGTTGACCCATCGACTGCGTTTCATTCGTTCTAGCTGATGCATGCTTCCACCCACTAGGTATATCTGCACGAGGTCATGTTTAGTTAGGTTCAACGCCTGGTTCAGCTCTTTTTATCCCAAAATCTTCGTAGTTCTTTCTATTTGGTTCCAAAATACACCTTGACATAAAACAAAATTAATTTCCATTAAGTATAACTTCAAACCTCAAGAACAAAGAAAATTAACACACTAAAGATAGAATATAAAGACATTAACAAACTCCCCCTCACTTAACCTTTTGCTCACCCTCAAGTAAATTAAACATGATCATCAAATTCTATCAATTTTTTTAAAAGAAACTAAGCACATGCAATCATTTAAACTTTGGCCAATCGAATGTCAAGATACTACACACATCATGATTAGTTTTCATCAATGCATATAAACGAACTCAACTTATGATACTATCATTCAAAGATAAGCATAAATTCACAATGGATTTTTCTCACAGAATTAATTCATTTCACTCAAATGTTTATAGGTTAGTGTTTTGCTCAAAAGTCCCTATAGGAAATAACACTATCATAGGCTTGCAAATATACCAATTCTCTTCTACAATGATTGCATGCTAAAATAGATCAAAAGGGTTTTATTTGAGGTTGTAATGGGGCTAAGGTTAAGGTGAGCCAAAAACGGTTTGAGGGGTTCTTCATAAGTAGTCATAAAGCCAAAATATTCAAGGGACAACAAAATATATTTCTAAGAATTGCATGTAAATAACTAACTACTCAAAATTTATTATTGCTACTATACTTGATTCTTTTCCTTTTTTGTCTTTTGTCTTTTTTTGTTTTTTAAATACTAAGGAAACAATAAACAATAACAGCAGTTAAATACAATGTATTCTATGAGTACAAGTATCAGTAAACTCTTCTCAGAAAAAATATAGCCAAAAGTCTCAAACTAGCTAACTTAGTATTTTATTAAACTTATGAATAGGTAAGGCTAATGAGGTTTGATGTTTTAGAATGGGATGTTTAAGAAACAAAAGGGGTAAAGGCTCAAAAGAGTTTGTAAGGGAAATAAGATAGGTGGGTCATTTAAGTCAAGGGTTAAAAGAAAAAGGGCCTTAATCGTTTCTATCTAGCGTGCATCTAATAGATTCAACACCTAATGGAGTGTCACACACACAAAGAAATGAAATGACCTTTGAATGGAGTCATATAGGCTCAACTCCTCACATAGGCTCAATTGAAAATCCATTATGCTTCTATACATTACCTAATCACTCAAGCATCGATTTCTGAGTAAGCTTATGTAACCAACTACTTTAATTGATCAACATGATTCACCTTCTATTTAATTGGCCTAATTCAAATTCAATCACGCAATTTAATCTCATTCCAACTACTAAGATAGAATTTCATGGTTTAACACACATCACATGTAAATTAAAAGACAAAAAAGAAAGAAAAAATAAAAAACAAAATGAACAAAGAAATAGTAAATTCAAATCACACAGTCACACAAACATTCAATGTTTCCCCCTAAACTTAATCTACATTGTCCTCAATGTACTCGTAAAAAGAAAAACATAAGAAAATAAAGAAAATAAAAGTTTAAGAAGCTTCTCTGTTAATGCATCAAGGTGTTAGTAGAAAAGGCGGTCAAAACTTTTGTTGTTCGAAGCAAGCGAGCTGGTTGTGCTCCAATATGTCCAATCTACGCTCCATGCGTTGTAGGAGTGTTAAAATAGTCGAATCACTTACAAAATGATGTGTTGCGGTGGGTGCTAATGGTTGTGAAGTTGTGGCTGTGGAGGTGTTGGTAGCCGCAATTATTCTTTTTCACCAATGCGGGCAAGGAGTAGGTTGTACAGCCGGTTCAGGTGGGAGAAAAGTGTATCGATCAGCTTTATCGGCAACTACAAGTCCCATCTTGTACAAACATTCACAATCCAATGGTTCCATCTCACAAACAACTGTGAGGTTAGTGTTATCAACATCTAAGACTCTAATATTAATATCAAGTTGAGTGATATATAAGCCCAAGATTAAAGCTTGATTCTACTTTTTTAATATGGAATGCATTTGAGTGAGCATCCAAAAACCCAAATTAAGTGAGACATCGTTTTCCATGCATCATAAAAAGAAAAATTCAGCTTTTGATAGGATACCCCAGTAGTTTGTCTACGACCAGAAAAATTGTAAACAAGAAAATGATGCATGTATTTCAAAGCTGGTTTATGAAGACAAGAACTTTTAAAACTGCAAGGGTTATATTTCTCATAATCAACAGACCATTCTGACCACATTACATATGAACCATGCATGGAATAGAGATTTCAAGATAGAACAAAAGTTTACTAGAGTTTGCATGAAAAGGATACTATTTTTGGCCAAGAGAACTCTGCAATGGGTTTTAAGAATAGAGAAAGGAGGCACAAAGAATAAAGGAGTTTTAAGAAGAGTGAATAGTAGCTTGGGCCAAAGTATTAATTTGTCACTTCAGTGAATAGTAGATGGCAATAGAACAAGAAGGGAGACGTGAATAGTGGAGATGGACCAATGTTTAATGGTCACATCATATGAACAGTGGTGTTGAGAGAGGAACAAAAGAGAGCTTGCAAGAGAGATTTTTTGCAAGAGAGAAATAAGGGGGGTCTTCAGTTGAAATAGCGCCATATAAATTTTTTTACAAATTAAGAATAAATAAAAATGACAAGCCATTTATTTTTTAAATAAAAATGAAACAATTTAAATTAAAATAAATCTTGAGGTGACTCTCAAGAGCATTTCTTTAACGTCATATTAGTTAGACAAAAATTTTATTGACTTACTCAGAGTAAACTGAGTCAGCCAATTCAATTTCTTCTGCAGTTTTAACCTGTAAAATCTCATAATACGGTTTCAATTGACGTTTATTAACTTTAAGCACTTTAAAAGTATCTAAACTCTGAATTTCAACTGCACCATGTGAGAAAACATTAGTAACAAAAAATGGATATATCCAACGAGATCGTAATTTACCAAGAAAGAGCTTTAGTTTAGAGTGATAAAGAAGGACCTTTTGACCTATGGAAAATTCTTTTTTAGTTAAGATTTTGTTGTGAAAGGCTTTAGTCTTTTCTTTATAGATTTTAGCACTCTCATAAGCATCATTACGTATCTCTTCCAACTCTTGCTATTATAATTTTTGATTAATTTCAACCTTAGTTAAATCCAAATTGCATTGTTTAACTGTTCAGTAAACCTTATGTTCCAATTCTATAGGCAAATGATAAAGTTTTCTGAATATTAACCTATATGGTGACATACCAATAGGAGTCTTATATACTGTCCTGTATGCCCATAACACGTCGTCTAAACACAAACTCCAATCTTTCCTATTAGGATTAACCACTTTCTCCAAATTTGATTTGATTTCTCTGTTAGAAACTTTGGCTTGTCCACTTGTCTGGGGATGGTATGCTATTAAAGTTCAGTGTGTAATGTCGTATTTCTTTAGTAAAGCCTCAACAATTCGGTTACAAAAATGACTTTAACGGTCACTAACTATTGCTCTAGGTACTCCAAACCTAATAAAAATATGAGATTTATCAAAATCAACAACTTTAGAATTATCAGTATGAGTAGCCTTAGCTTCAATCCATTTTGAAATGTAATCCACAGCAATAAGAATATATGTCTTATCAAAAAAAGAAGGAAAAGAGCCCATAAAATCAGTTTCCTATACATAAAAAATTTCACATACCAAGATATTCGTGAGCGACATTTGGCCTTTTGGTACTAAATCACCTGTTCTTTGACATCAATCACAAGATTTGCAAAATATATAAGCACATAAAATAGTTTAGGCCAAAACAAACCACATTCAAGCATCTTACGAGCTGTCCTTCTAAGACCAAAGTGTCCAACACACGTAAAAGAATGGCAAAAATTCAACATAGAAGGGATTTCATCATTAGATACGCATCGCCTAACAATTTGATAAGAATAATATTTCTACAGATATGGCTCATTTCATGTATAATATTTAGCCTCTCTTTTGATTTTATCCTTTTCAGCTCGTGAGAAAGTACTAGGTAAAGATTTAGTAATAAAAAATTAACTATGTTAGCATACCATGGTGTTACTTATTGGGTGGCGAATAAATGTTCATCTGAAAATTGATCTTTCAGGTTGTCTGAAGTTGTGTCTAGATAGATACGACTAAGATGATCTATAACCATATTTTCAGTTCCCATTTTGTCCCGTATTTTCACATCAC
The DNA here is from genome assembly GCA_026413575.1 of Erythroxylum carthagenense. NCBI lineage: Eukaryota > Viridiplantae > Streptophyta > Magnoliopsida > Malpighiales > Erythroxylaceae > Erythroxylum > Erythroxylum carthagenense. Next base: position 18,430,155 of record JANZLD010000001.1, read on the forward strand.
ATTCTTGTAGTAGTAGAATTCAACAAATAAGACGTGGCTTTGCTTCCTTTTTGTAAAAGAAATACTTCAATGGGGCATAATCTGAATAAACTATAACATGTATATATGCCTAATAGGTATGAACGGAACTTCTCTAGCCCAAAAACAACTGCCAATAATTATTTTTCTATTGTTGAATAGTTTTTTTAGGCATCATTTAGCATCATGAAAGCACAGTAAATCACATGCGGTGCTTTGTTGCTCCTTTGCACTACGTCGTTCGCTTTATACTTCCAACCTGCTACGTTTCATGCCTTCTATTTGTTGCGTTTTGGTCTTCGTTGTGTTGCATTTTCTTCTTGCTTCCTTGTCGTTTAGCTCCTCTTGCTTTCAACGTTTGAATACTGTGCCGTTTTGCTGCTTGTATGTTGACGCAATGATTGAATTTCATTCATTCTAACTAATGCCTGTTTTCACCTATTAGGTATCATTGCACGAGATCATGTCTAGCTAGGTTCAACGCCTGGTTTAGTTTTTTTTTTTATCTCAAAATTTTTGCAGTTTTTTCTATTTGATTCTAAAATACACTTTGGTATAAAACAAGATTAATTTTTGTCAAGTATAACTTTAAACTTTAAGAGCAAAAAAAATTAACACATAAATAGATAAAAAAAATAAAGACACTAACAAAACCAAACACATAATAATAAGCATTTATCAAAGAATATATCAAAAAAATTATTCCGTTATGCAAGCGTATGCGTTAGTCCAAACCTACCCCGTGCTTTAGTGATTGGCAAACTACACATGGAAAGATGAGAACAAAAAATTAGGAATGGGTTGCTGACTTTGCTGATGTTTATCTTAGAAAAGTACAAGTCTCTTTCACAGAGATGATGCCGATTGCCGACAATTATTTTCACACCCTTTGCTTTAGCTCTGGCAATAGAACTCTACTCCAATATGTATTTATGAAACAAAGACTAGCTGACAATGACGTGCTTGTTCTTTGAGCCACGTTTTAATAGCATCATTTAGGAATCATCATATACCCTCCTCTCCTTTTTCTTGAAAAATAAAATTAATCATTATTACAGTCTTCCTATTAATTACAAATAAAATTAATCCTATATATTAGCCTGCTGAATGCTGTTAGCCTTGAAGTTGTATCTATTATCAAACTCGATAATTAAAAATTAGCAGCAGATGTCAATGTAAGCCACTTTCTTATGCAAAAACAAATATCAACATAATTTTTGCGATAATAACTACTTCTTCTGTTTCATAATAAAAGTCGTTTTAGAAACATTTTAATTATTCAAAATAAGTGTCATTATTGACTTTGTATGTATGTTTATAACTTTTCTTCCAAAATTAACCTTTCATTTCTCTCTCATCTTAATTATACAATCACAATTTCAAGGCAATTTCTCTCGCATGCTAATTATTGCAAATTACCGAGGTGTATATTTAATAAGGATATATCTATAATTTTATTAGTTTTTTTAATAAGCGTGTATTTTTTTAAAACGACTTTTATTATGAAACAGAGGAAGTATTATTTAGTGATTTCAGATTCTATAATTAGTACTAATTAGCGCGTTGAATCCTTGGAAAGGACAATTAGTTACTAAAATTAATTAAAAAGACAAAACTACTTGTACCATCAAACTCAAATCCTTCCAAGTTATACAACATACACGTTACTTAACGTGGCAATCATATATTGGTCCAGATACCCCTACAGCATATATCGGCCCAGAATAGGTGAGATAGCATAAGAATATGAATATGCTTAGCTGGCAATTAACAGATCAACGGCCACGATTGATTCACATCATTGTGAGCTGACGTGGATTGTACTCTTTGTAGCCTCGATCGTTGCTTCTCTCTCCAACTCTTTCCATTTTTTAAGTCTCTCTTTCCATAGTTGGCATCTGCTTGAGTGGAGAAAAAATGAAAAGCAATCTCTTGGTTTTGTTCAATTGTAAGATTGATTTGGTTTCTTTGTAAGCTGTCAGGAAAAGGGTCTCTTTGAGTTTCGAATTCTATAGAATGCAAAGAGAGAAGGAAAGGCAAGAACTTTGAAAGAAACATCATTGCATTTTCCGAAATGGTTTTAGGGTGTGAGATTTTGTTGACAGAAGAAGAGAAGGTTGACGAAGGGGAGTGGGAAAAAGAGAGATAAAATCATAAAAGTTCCTGAATGCCAAAGTAGCAGAAGTAGAGGCAAGCTATATCTATAAGTTTTCGTATATGTAACAAAAAGAAGAAACTTGCCAAGATTACTTTGGTCTACTTATGCTGGTAATTCTCATCAAGTCCGCGTTTTTCTTTGATTTTCCTTCTGTTCTTTTTTAATTCATTCTGTCCATGTTAAGATCCCTGTTCATTTTTTCCAATAAATCAATACATTGTATGTTGCAAAATTCCTTTGAATATGTTGGTGTTCTATTCTGCGCAATAGACAATATATTGCAATCCATCTCGTCTCTTTACCAAATTTGGTTAGTTTTCTGTTTCGGATTTTTATTTTCTTAGTTACGATGGTAGAAACAAGATTAAGATAGCTTCGAAGTTGGAACAGAAAGAGATTTTAGAAGTCACTAATTTGCTTCTACGCTATTTTTAAGTCTAACTAAACTTTCTATCTCGGTGATTTGTAAGTTTCTCTCATTCCTCTAAATCACAGTTTACTTTATTTGTAATGATAACTAAAGATCTCTTTGGAGTTATGTTTGATAGGTAATAAACTTATTAGTTGCCACTTGCCAGAAAAGAAACAGAGCGTCTGAGACATGTAGATTCATAATCATAAGAGCCCAGTTGTTTCTGTTATTAATGGTTCTGCTGTGTGATTGCTTACAGGTAATTGGCAAAATGTCTGCAACTGCAATCAGTGACGCTGTGGTGGCTTCAGGCCCAGAAACTCAACCAGCAGCCACAAAACTCATCACACAAATCGATGTCGAGTTTGCTAAATGTGACTGTTGTGGCCTAACTGAGGAGTGCACACCAGGTTATATTGAAAGAGTACGTGAGAGATATCAAGGAAAATGGTTATGTGGGCTATGTGCAGAAGCCGTAAAATATGAAATTGCAAGGGCTGAGAGGCTTATTAGCACAGAAGAAGCATTGACAAGGCACATGAACTTCTGCAAGAAATTTGTGTTATCAAGACCACCTCCTGATCCGACAATGCATTTGATATCGGCGATGAGACAAATTCTTCGACGAAGTCTGGATTCACTAAGAGCTTTAAGATCAACTCCAACTAGTCCTACTAAAACTAATGATGGGGAAATAAGAACTGTTACTAAGTTTACGAGATCTGGAAGTTGTTTCCCAACTGTGTCTGGGTGACATGTGTACATCAAAGTGTGGAATATGGATAAACTGAAAATGAAAATTGGCAGGCGAGGGGGTGCAATTACATTTTATTTTATGCAAATAATGAAAAACGAAACAGAAGAGGTGAAATTTATGTGCTTAAAATTGGAGTTACATACTTGTTAGATACAGAATTTCTTGTCAAAAAACGAAAAATTTATCTTCCTTTTTCTTTTGTTTTGCTCTATCATTTTGTTCCTGTTGCTATCTGTGTGATGGGGACAACATACCGTCAATTGTGCAACTGCATACGGTTGGATTTTCAAACTTTATTCTGAGTACAATACAGTTTTGGAGTATGTGAAAACTTAGTTGGAAGTTGGTGAGAAATTATTGTCTGCAATCTGAAAAATGTTTTGATAGGTAGAAAGCAGGCTTTGGTTAGCATCATGTTTACGCCCAATTCTGATTCTTCTGGAGTGATTCTCTTGGTGACTAGAATATCTTTACTTTATTTATGCTGCGGCAGATGAATTATTCCGTTGACACGTATTACAAATGTAATTTGAGTTCTCCTACTGACATTTCGGTTTTGACTTGTAAATCTGTTTCAAATCTTTGCAAGGCTCCTGATTCTTAATCTCCCTGGCAATGAGACAACCACTAAGGTTACGTCAAAGATAAAACTTTTTTGAGTGTTTCAATGATTTAGAATGTATAGATTATAAAGAAGAGTACATAACAATGGATTTTGTGGAAGTACAAACGAAAAAAGGACAATGCTTTTTGATCTGATCACGAACTTTACAGCACCAAAGAACCCGTGAACACTCTCATCTTTCTTGTGAAAAAGAATGGAAACATTTTTTAAATCCCCATCAACTTTCTTTCCAGAATTGAAGAAATTGTAGCAATCAGGGCATAGCGCAGACTAAGCTTGGTATGGTTTTGAGATTTTAAGTAGCTAATCCTAACTGTAACCTTATTGATGACCAGTGAGAACAAACAAGTATTTTAATGGTGGCAAGCAAGAATTAGTCATGTATATATTGATTGGTGGATATGAGCTAGTTGAACAAATGGCCGGTGAGGTCCATAGATAATGGTTGTGGCCACTACATGTATGGAACTAAGAGGAGACTGTGTGCTGTCGACAAAAACTAGGAAACTAAGCTGTGTGCCGTCGGAAAAAACTAGGAAAGCTATGTAGATCTGCACAGCCTTACGTAATTGCGTCTATATATGAACCTCCAATAGCACAAGTGCACATGTGGATGGAACACTAGAAAAGGATAAGTCATAAATGAAGCAGAAAATAAATTTTCAAAGAAGCATGGCAACTTTCAGACAACACGACAGCCGGGTCTCATTTGGATCTCACGCATCTCTGTTATTGCTATGTGAATTTCCAGACAAAAAGATTCTTGACATGGGTGTCCGTGTATGGTTGGTGAATTGTGTGAATGTACTTGGCAGGGCTTGACGACAAGTTAACCCTGATCAGAACTGGACCCTTTAACCCCAATCAGAGCTGGACCCACCTAGGTTCCTGTTCTTATGTGCCTAGCTTGCTGATACGAGCTAAACTTTTACCTAATTAGTGCACTAGAATTATAATATAGCAGTATAGACATCGTTCTTACGAGAATTGATCACTAATACTTAAAATCACACCTTTAACTACTATTTAAGTCGTTGATTATGAAGGTATTGATTAAAAAAATTTAATAATTTGCGAAAAACTTAAAGAACTAATTAATTCACTAAACAATACTAAAATTTGGCTTTCTCTCACCTTCTCTACGATGAAAAGCTCTAAATATATATATATATTTTTACATGAATTTGTGTAGTTTTCTTCAATAAAGTCAGTCATATTTTAGGTTCTAACTAACTATCTAGACAGATTTTTAACATCAAACTTCCAGTTTTCAAGTCATGTAATCAATCAAAAACTATCTAGAATGGAACTCATATAATATTACCACCAAAATTATCTAAGAGTCCAACATTTCAAGTTGTTTTAGTAATCCTAGCTCTGCTTTATTAAGATCTAATAATCAATTCATCTAAGAATTCCATACATGTATCAATTAAAGGTCCATGTTTTAGGTTGCTTCAATGAATAACTTTGCATAAAAATCAAAGAAGCATTAAAAATAAAATAAAACATAAATTTATGTATTAAGAGATAACAATTAAACAATCAAATCATGGTAGAATAGGGTTCAGTTCAACCTCCCTTTGACATTAAAAAGAAATTAAGCTAATATGTTTGTAAACAAAAACACGACCGGTAATAAATTCAGAATAGACATGATGGAAATAATATAACAAAAAACCCCAATATTAGGATAATCCCCTCTTCCCAACTTCTCTCTTGAGTGCAAGTTGTGTAGGTTATGCCCTCTAATATGTGGCAGCCTATTTTATATTGAAAAATTCGTAATATCCTTACCTTAGTCTGATTATGAAGTTTTTTCTTGATTTAGAAGACTTTTGTATGCCTATTTTGGAGTCCTTTTGCATATAGAATTAGTATCTGACTATATCTCTTCAATCATTCCGATTTTAGCTCCAATTTTTAAATTTTAGCAAGACTTTCACAAAATAACATAGAACTAATTAAGCAACAAATTAGAAGTCTAAATTAATAAAATATGGTACAAAGTTATGCTAGAATAGAGAAAACATAATGAATAGTATTGCATAATTTTTAGGCATCGCTTGTCACAATAGTCCATTATTAAGCTAGAAGTTGATAGTTATTGATACATTTAAATTTCTGCTGGATGCTATATTTGTTTCCTGAGATCTCAAACATATGATGTATCTAGTTTTGTAGCACCCCACTCCCGACAAGACCCGAACCCGACATTTACAGTGATATCCGAGCCCGTGACCCGCGAGGGTGGCG
>JANZLD010000001.1:18447339-18463935 GCA_026413575.1 Erythroxylum carthagenense
ATTTATCAAGTTTTGTTCGGATGACGTTAAATTAAGTTCGATTTGAGGTTTCTTTCGTGGTGAGGAATTCTTCCCTCATGAGATGCGCGTCCAGATGTCACGTAGGACGTCGGGCACGTGACTCACCGGGGAGGGGTTCCAACAGTAGGTTAGTCCTGCTCTACATTGACCTCATCATATCTTTTAGGCCCTGTTTTGTTAGATGTTAATTAATGAAATGGAACGGAATGGAACAGAACGAAATGTAATGGAATGAAACGAAACGGTTTATAATTTAATGGAATGTAATATAAGGAAAAGTTGTTTGGAAGATGGAGGGAATGGAATGGAATGCATAATAAATGACTATTATACCCCTTAGATTAAAATGGTTGTTGCAAAAGGTTTAACGATATGATTTTTAAATAAAAATCATTTCCAATTCCAAAGTCATGATTGTGACTTTGAATTTTTTATATATATTTTCTATTTTAAAGTAATAAAGATTTTATTATTTTGTTATGAATTATCTACAATTTATTATCAATTATATGAAAATATTATTATTAATTTTATTAATTTTAATTTATTATATTAAATTTTATTTTATTCTATTATATGTGATTTATATTTAAAAATATATTATTTTTATTTTTATTTATATAGACATATATACAACTAAAACCATTATAATCAAAATCATAACTCATTTGGTCAATTAAGATTTTTCTTAAAACACACTTTTGGGTCAACTTTTCATGATAAATCTAACAATGAAAATGGAATAATTTGAGAACACTTTGTTCTAAAAAATTGTTCTCCTATCTCTTATAAATTTCTAGTTTAACCAAAAACATTCAATTTGGTTCAGAAATCTGAAAGTTATATCCTAAACATTTCGGATTGTTCATAAGCTAAAATAATATTCTATAATCAACTTTAATTCAAAATCTGGAATTCTAAAGACAGAATTAAATTCGATCTCTTCAGACAATTTGTATTCCTATGTCTCTAGTTTACTCCAAAACAAAAATCATTCCATTTGGATAACTACATCACAAGATATCTTCAAAATATCGAAGCAAGTTACATGAAAATATCGCGCTTTCCTACTTTCTCTTCCAAAAATGCGATCGTGCAGAAGCACGATGGTGATTCTTCCTCTCCTTCCGAGCCTCTGCAAATTTTTCTTCTTCTTTCTTTTCTTTTTAATCAACTTCTCTAACTCATCTCAACCACATTTTCAACTTCCATACAACCCAACACATTCCACAGATAAAAAACAAGGAATTAACACTAAATATCAAAACCAGATAATAAACCTGCACGACCGTGCTTTTCATCCTTGAGCTCTCCACTGCAACTCCTTTCAGCTTTTTCTTCATTCTTTCTGCTTTGATTCTCGATCTTCTTGGCTTCATTTCTTTAATCTATGCACTTCTGAATTATTCCTAGAATCATCATCTCTAGTTTCATTTGAAACCTAGGTACCTTCAGCTTATTTCTCAACCTTCTTTTCTTCTTCACCTTGACTGACATAGCTACATCTTCTACAAACTTCAATACTAGTTGCATAAAACAACATAATTCAACATTTTCTGCATATTCATTCTCTACATTCTCCTTATTTTCTTCCTCTAACTTTCATTTTCGACTCTTATTTCAGCTCAACACATTATTAAACAAATTAAAAACCATAATTAACACCAAATATCTAAAAATATGTCATATTAACTCTCACTACTGAAGACTTTGTTGAAACAAGTAAGTGATTTTTAATGATGTTTTACTGTGTAAATGAATACATGCGTGTTAGGTTAGAGAAGTGTAGTACAGTAAATGAATACATGCGTGTTAGGTTAGAGAAGTGTAGTTTTGGCGATGAATGAATTAGATGATGGATTTGTGAACTAGGAATTGTTCAAAAATAGTATGAAATAGGTTCTGGTTTGGATATGCAGAAGTTCATGAAAATTGATGAAAATATATATGATAGGTCTGCATGGAGTTCCATGGGCCATGCGCACGTGACATTGGGTTCTTAGTAGCCATGTATGTGTGTTCTTAAGTATGGGATGATCTTTCACGTGGGAATCAAGAGTAGTTTATTTGCAAGCTTGGATGTTAAGTTTCCTTAGGAATAAGACAAGTTGTTGAGTTTGTTTAGGAGCTTGTTACTCTGTTATATTAATTTTACTCTGTTACTCTGTTTATGCTATTTTACTCTGTTATTGGTTTTTGTTATTTTTGTTCCCGTATAGCAAGGTGGTGTGGACCACCATTTAGGATAGATTGGTTCCTTTTCTCTTGTTGGATAATGCTCTAAATTGTAGCAAAGCAAATCAATAAAACAACGAGAATTCAATATACACAAACCCCTCTCTACCTTCTCTCACTACTTTCTCTCTCTAACCTAACTTTTGTCTGATAAAGAGTAAGACATATCAATATACTCTATTCTGGTTTAGAGAAATCTAAATAATGATTGTTTTAACTGTTCATGCACAAATTTTTGGAGTGTTTTTGGAGATAATTTTAAATGGGTTTAATGATATGAAATTAAGATCTGATAAGGTCATGGTATAGAGTTAATAAAATGATAAATTTATGACAAAGTGAATGAGTAGAAAAAATGGAAAAATGCATCAGTTGAAAGTTGAAAGAGAAAAAAAATCCAGAAACTGGAATTTGCAAGTATAAGAATCGGATTTTTATGTTTAAGTATAAACCATGGATGTTTGATTTGTTTTGTGTTGTTGAGCCAAAATGAAGTTAAAAGTGTCATTTGTGTTAATTGAAGAAGATTGAAGACAAGAAGGAAATCTGGAAAGTTACAATAGAGAGAGAGGAAATGAAATTTCAGATTTGTTATGGTTAAAGTATAAACTTGAATTTGATTTGTTTAGAAATTGTATTGGAATTGAAAATATAGAATAAATTATTTAGAAATGAGTAATTTGGAAAAGAATGAAAAAAAATTGAAGGAGAAGAAGAAAATATACAGTGAAGAAGAGAAGGAAGCGCGATCATGCTTTAGCAAAATCGTGAATTTGCTGTTGAAGATCACAACTTTGCAGGTGTTGGAAGCATATCGCGGTCGTGCAAACACATAATCGCGACTTTCAACATTTTTCAAGAAAGTTTGTTTCTGAACATCCTTTGGTATTTTTGTTATAACTTCTTCACCCAAGGTCCAAATGACTTGATTCTTAAACCATTAGATTTGAAACACATTTTTCTTCATCTCCACAAAAAATTATAGCCATCTGAAATGGTTTTGATTATATTTTTATCAGTAGGTATCCAAATGGAATGATTATTACTTTAACTTGAACTAGAGATATATGGATATAAATTGTCTAAAGAAATCAATTTTTAACTCTATCTCTAAGAATTTCAGAATCTGACTTGAAGTTAAATACAGAGTATAGTTTTAGTTTATGAATAGTTTGAAATAATTGGAGTATAACTTTCAAATTTCCAAACCAAATTGTATGCACTTGGTGTCATTAGAAACTTAAGACATGGGAGAACAATTTTTAGAAGAAAATATTACCTAACTTTGTCATTTACCTTATCATAATGATGATGTAAAGTTGACCCGAAATCAAGTTTTTAGGAAAAATCTAAAATGGTCATTTGATATGAACAGGCGTGAGGTAAGATCTCACGCCCGTGATTGATTGGACTGCACAGTCATGAGTTTTTGTTGCACCGCTATGAATTTTATTGAATATTATGCATAGGCATGCATGATGTTGCACGCCTGTGACTTTGTGGTTTTTAAATGCAAATGATATTTATGAGGGTTTTTGATATACGAAAGATATAGTGATAAGACTCATAATAAGATACTTGAGATTGTTATTGAACATGCTTTATGCATATTTTCCATATATAGATGTGCATAAAGGAATAGTTATATATTTGTGCAAAATAACTAGAAACACCTTTCATTAAATTTCTCATAGTTTCCTTAATTACATGGCTTCATTATAAATTCATCCACAAAATATACAAAAATGTCTGACAAAATGTACACATTGAGCATGGGGAAAAGGACCTAATACCAAGTCATCAACACATACTACACCTGTTTTCAATTAAGAAGACATTATAAAATCCAACATGTTCTTTCAAATATTTATTTGTGCACCAAGTAACGCCCTAACATCATCAGGCTTACGAACAAGGAAAAGATAACTTTCATACAATTTTGATGCTTCCAGTCCCAACTCTACCAAATGATTATAAAGTTCTTCTTCTGAAATGGGAAGTAGTTTAACTAATAGTGAAGTAGATTTTATAATAGCATCTGTAACTATCTGAAGGCCATCATTGATTACATCTTCACCATCATCTGACCTGTTTTTCCTTTTTTCTTGGTGTTCTTAGGCTTACATTTTGTGAATGAGCTCGCATTCCCATTGGAGATTTAGTGTGATCACCATCTATCATTACATTGTCTTCAAAACTTAAGTCATTCTGAGTCCACGTGTCATCATTTTCATCCATGGTGTTAGAAAACCCAGTATCAATAACAATGATGTGCCTTCTTATCTCCTATGTTGTTTCAACATGCTTGCCAGTTGCTCTATCACGTCCATAAATCTCTACTATCTTCTTGTGGTTACGAAAAGGTTTTTGTCTCCACTCAGCAACTTCTAGTTTAGCCTGTTACAAAAAAACTTATTAATTAATCAACCAAATCACAACATATATCATATTTTCTTCCAACAAAATAATAAACAAGTTCACCTAGATCAAGGCCTCCCACACTTAAGGCTCAGTAGTCCACATATTTGTTAACGGACTCCATGCAAATTCACTACCTCCATTTGAAAATAAATCAAAACACTTACTCCACTTGTTCTTAATAATCTTGTTCCGATTTTTTATTATTTCCCTATCGATTCCTTTATCTGGAAATTTTTCCTTTAGTTCAGCTTCAATTGTATCTAGTGCATGCGTAGTGAAAGTCCCACCAACACGATTGCCTTGTCGATGTTGGTACAAGTATGCGTCAACCAAAGCATCATCCATAACTTGATTCCAAAAGCACGACTCTCTTCAGGCTGACATTTTCTATGCTAAAAATTTAACTACAAAATTTGAAATTTATATAAAAAACATACACAATATTGAAGCTTCAAAATTTTCCAAATAATATAAAAGGCCAGAATAATGAATAAGCATTACAAAGACACAATTGGATGTGAAAAGATTAACAACACTAATAAATAATGTCTTATTTATATACAAGTAGCCAATACATATTTTTAAAGCAATATAAAATCATGGAAAACATAAATTAATTGGGATGCGACAATATCTATCCTAAAGTATAATCAACCCACATATGAACTGCCATGTTATCTCTTATAATTTCTCCACTGTGTGCATCATCTTTGTCGTCATTTTCGTACCCATCTTGGTTATCATTTTTCCCTCCATCATACTCTTTATTAAGAAATGGATCATCTAGATATGCACCAATCAATAAATTGTGCAGAATGACACAAATCATAATAATTTTTTTAAAGTTTGAATGCCATATGATGGTTCTGTGGTAAATGCTATAATCGGGAACCATTTTTTCAACACACCAAATGCCCTTTCGATAACATTATGCAACGATGAATGTCAATGATTGAATAATTCACGAGCATTTCATGGAGGATTCCTTGAATATTCTTTCAAGTAATAACGTTCCCCTCTATATAATGTAATAAGTCCAGTTCTCAACATGAATCCAGCATCAACAAGATAGTATTTTCCTATCATGAATAAAACTATGTCAAATTTTAATATATGACATTTATTAGTTAATAAAGTTTAAGTCCTATTTTTACCTTGGGGAATTTTAAGTGAGAACTACCTGGTTAGCGCACTTTCAATAATTCTTAAATCGGATGTTGTTCCTTCCCACCCAACCAATACATACGTGAACTTCATATCAAAGAACAGGCACACAACACATTTTTTGTTGGATAATCCTTTCTTCCACGAAATTTAGGAGCATCTCGAGTAGGTACTTTCACACGGATATGAGTACAATCAATTGTACCAACACAATCCTAACATTGAAGTATATTATTCTCAAATATTATGTGTGTTTAATATAATTATACAAAGCTAAGAAAAGAAAATCACCTTAAAAAAGGGTAGAATCTACTACTGTTTAATATTTCCGATAGGATTTCTAATACATCAGGTTGTCTTAGAAACATATCCTCTAGTTGTATAACTGCTTTCAAAAGGCTATGAAAATGACGACTTATAGTTTCCCTAGATCGACTCCAAAAGAACACAATCTTCCGATTAGTAATGTTATGCCCTAATTTGTATAGAAACTTCGCGACTTGTTCTTCAACAGTTGCATGTACAGTGGGCAGAAGTACACCTTTTCCAGCTAATAAATTATATAATTCGTCAAATTATTTGGGCTACATTCTAATTATCTTTCTCCCATTGGAATGAAATAAAATTCTTCGCATAATACTTTCCCTTGATTGCAATCTCTCTGATGGTGTAAGCATTTAAAGTTTGTCGTTTGCATGTCTCTTACATAACACCCACTAATAGATCACAAGACAAGCAACATGAACAAGCGCTAATTGATTTATACAAATCAATTTTCCTCTTTGATTATTCATTCGATTACCTTCACCGTTCATGTATAAAAAAATTAGGAGTTGTTTTTAGATTGTGAAAATCAAAATATAAGAAATATGATATAGATATGTCCATTAATATATAGTGTTATACCTTCTAACAAGAAGCATCGTTAAAAGGGAATCTTCATTTGAATCATTCCCCCACTGAAATTTCAAGCAAAGTAATAGGAAAACAAAGAAAAAGAAGACAAGGACATTGAAAAATACCCCACATTCACAATTACTTCTTTCTCTGTTGAACTACGCAAAAAGGGAGATTAAGGGATAATGTTCACTTCGGTGTAAAGTGAACAATGGGTAAACCCATATGTAAAGTGAACCAATGCAGAGTACAATCTCCTCACCCAATTCAAAGCGCATCTAATAATAAAAGCAATAGACATATATTGTTAAAAAATTCGACAATGAATAGAAATGGGATAAAAATAAGGTTTCGACAAAGAGGAAGACTCACTGGTGACTGAGTCTTCCATCTTCTCTTTTGCATCCCTGGAAATAAACAACACGACAAGAATGAGAAGTGGTAGAACGAAAAGAGAAATCTAGAAATGATAAGCTTGTGTACAATAATAAATGAGTTTGGGTAGGGTTAGAAGAAATAATTGGTAAGAAGAATTATTGAGGGTATATTAGATAGTATGTATTTATTAGTTTACGTTCCATCCTTCACCGTTCAAGTAAAAAAAATTAGGAGTAGTTTTTAGATTATGGTAATCAAAATATATCAAATATGACATAGATATGTCCATTTATATATGGTGTTATACCTTTTAATAAGAAGCAACGTTAAAAGGTAAGCTTCATTTGAATCATTCCCCCACTGAAATTTCAAGCAAAGTAATAGGAAAACAAAAACAAAGAAGGTAGTGACATTGAAAAATATCCCAAATTCACAGTTGCTTCTCTCTCTGTTGAACTACGCAAAAAGGGAGATTGAGAGATCACTTCGGTGTAAAGTGAAGAACGAGTAAACCCATATGTGTGAACCCATATATAAAGTGAATCAAAACAGAGTACAATCTCCTTACCCAATTCAAAACACATCCAATAATAAAAGCAATGGACATATATTGTCCAAAAGAAATTCGACAATGAACAGATATAGGATAAAAAGAAGGTTTTGACAAAGATGAAGACTCATTGGTGACCAAGTCTTCCAGCTCTTCTTCTGCTTCCCTAGCAATAAACAACACGAGAAGAATGAGAAGTGGAAGAATGGAAAGAGAAATCTGGAAATGATAAGCTTGTGTACAGTAATAAATGAGTTTGGGTAGGGTTAGAAGAAATAATTGGTAAGAAGAATTATTGAGGGTATATTGGGTAGTATGTATTCATTAGTTTACGTTCCGTCCTAAACCTCCCAAATCGGAGGTTTCTTATTCTTACTAGTTTATGATAGAATAGAATGTAATATGAAACCCTTCACTTCCATCCTATTCCATTTCATTTCATCATAAAACCCTCAAACAAATGATAAAAGTGTGTTACGTTCCATCCCCTTCCATCCTTAACCCCTCAACTAAACAAGCCCTTAAGCTCCAAAGTACAAAGCAAATTGTTTGTCTTTTTATTTTAACTCTTTCACCTATATATACCTCCATAAGTTGCCTTCATTTCCATCTTTACCATTATTACAATCCCCTCCTCCACTACCTCTTAAAAATAATGGATCAATTCTACTATCGTTATTAAAACCTAAATTTCATTTTTTTGGTTCACTTTAGAAAGAAAATAGGAAAAATAGGCGTGTATCATTAATTAGAATAGGTCATAAGATGAACGTTTTAACAAAAATTAGATTTTTATTTGTGGGTATTACATTAACATTATAGATTAGGGTTGCTAGGCTTCTTAGTTTATTAAGAAAAAAGATATTCAAACCTAAAGTGTTCAACTTTTTGAAAAATTTTCAATATAGTGTCTAAGTTTTAAAATTTTCAATTAAGTGGCCAATCTTTTAAAATCTTAATAGTTTAATTCAAAACATTAGTTTTGTAAGTGACTAATTTGATAAACAAAATCTTTGTTGTTCATGACATATAGATATCTAATTGGTAAAAATAGTGATCATAATTATATTGAAGTACCATGTTGAGACCTACATAATATGGACATCAAAGACTTCATTAGTTAAATCAACAAATTATTAACGAAACTATTGTTTAGAACTAAATCATTAAAATTGTAAAAAATTAGCCACTCAAATAATAATTTAAAAGCTTGGGTAATGGATTGAAAAAATATTTCAAAAATTGGGCATTTTAGGGTTAGTTATTAAAAAATAAAGGACAACTTCTAGAAATAAAAGATAGATACGAGACTTATTCTTAAAATTTTCAGATGTTAATTATTGAAGTGAGTTTCTTGAATTGAATTACTTAATGATATTATTTAAAGCCTTATTATTTGAGTCTGAAATCATAAATTGATATTACAAATTACAATGAATTATATTTAATTTTAGACATTTTAATTTAGAACTTTAATTTAAAAAATTTATTAGACCTCCCAAGTCTGATTATGTTTAGGCTTGAACAGCAAGTGTCAAACTCAATCAAATTTCCCATTGGACCCGGCCCAGCCCACTCTCAATCGTAGTGTTAACTGCCCAAGGACATGTACCGACCCGAGACCCAAAAGCTTCGAATCGGTCGATTGATGGACACCGACGTCACAATAATACCCGCCGGTTGAGCCAGCTCGAGCGACGCCGGACCTTCATCGTCAACCAAGAAACCCAAACGCTTAGAAATCAAGAAGTGGAGCGCCGTCGCTCTCTGGGCCTGGGGTCTGTCTTTCCACTCCCATCTTTCTAAACCTAAGACTAACCCTAAATTTTAATTTCAATTTGGTCTCTGAATCTGATTCCTTTTTTTTTTTGGGGATTTCAATGATAGGTTTCAGATATTGTTGTGGATAACTGCGCTAGTTGTAGGAACCATATAATGGATCTCTGTGAGTTGTAAATTTCATGTCTTTTGATACAAATTTCTGTTATTTTATGGTTTTCTTCTTGGAGTGTGATTTTGTTAATTGGTTTGTCTTTTGGCGGGATTTGTTTAGGCATTGAGTGCCAAGCGAATTAAGCAAGTGCTACCAGCGAGGAGTGCACTGTTGCCTGGGGTATGAAATCCAGCTAATCTAACCTTTTGAATATGGGGTTTTTCTGTAAATAACTGGTGTTTGAGAATGCAAGTTCGCTAGCTTGTTGGATGATGGTTACTTTGACTGGTAAAGAAAACGTCTTTTCCGTTTTATCTCAAGATATATGTAAGTTTCATTTGTATTGGGATGTATCGTCAAAATGGACGTGTTGTGGGGAATATTGATTGTAGTAAGTTCGTTTCTTTTTAATGGATTTGAATGCTGAAGGTTGCAGTCACAGTCTGTGTGTTGGTACATGGAAAATGATATTTTTCCTTCTCATGACTTAGATATGACCGAACGTAACATTGCTCCCACATGTTATTCTGGGGTGTCACATGTTACATTTTCTTTCTGAGAGTCTGTGGATGTCGTGTTCTAGCTTCATGATCATGCTCCACTTGGAGCTTGTTAGAGTTTCTTACGTTTTGGATTACTGATTGCAAAAGAAACATGAAATAGGGATGACAATTGGTGGATTACAGTGTAGCTTCTGCAGTTTGTTAGCTTATGACTTTGTAGTAGAGACAATGATGATTGATGTATACCTTTTCTATTAATTAGGTGATCATTTGTTGAGTTCGCAACATGATAAGAAATGATAACTTTTCAGCAACATCTTGAATGGTAGCTGGCCCAATGATTTGTTCTGTGACATTTGTTTCTTGTAAAATCCATTTCATATATCAAAAAAGTTTGATTTATTTGAACAGGTGTGTGCAACCATGCCTTCCATTTCCATTGCATCAGCAGATGGCTTAAAACCAGACAAGTTTGCCCTCATGGTATGCTTAAATGATTATATCTCGGTGCATGTTCATTTTGTTTTATTTTTATTCCTGGTTTTTCTCAACTTTATCTGTCTCTTTGAAACAGATAATAGCGAATGGGAGTTCCAAAAGTATGGCCACTAGACTCTGCAGTTGCAAGCAGAGCTTCTGCGTTAAACCTCAGCATTATTCAAAAGTAGAATAAACTCAAAGCAGAGATGGGTCTGTAATCTTCGTGGCTAGAAGCAAACATGAGATGAAGCATCTGATCTGTATTATATCATAAGTTTGTTCATCTTTGGTTTCAGAGAATTTTTCTCTTGTAACTATTGGTATTTGAGAACCATTTTTGAGACGCTCATTATTTGTTATTACTATGATGGTGAAGTTTTGCATTTTTGTGTTGATTACTGGTGAAAATATATTCTAGCGCGAAAAGGGAGTGACATGAAAACTATAAACTGATAAGAAGGTTTTGGCACTTGCTCGTTTAGTGGAAAAACAAAATGTTCAATGGGATTAGTATCCGTTAAAGCTGTTCTACTCGGTTTGCTAACGAAGTAATACGCTTTCACCGGAAATTGAAAAACTTACACTTGAGATTCGTAAGGAGAAAGTGGAATTTCATATATACGAGACTTTGAAAATCTCTCATGCCTAGATAATGAATGCCCTATTGTGCATGAAGTTTCTAAAGTTAATTGTGATGATTTCGTGAAAACATATAATTAGCACTTCTTGAATTTCCTAAAGTTAATTACTAAAATTAGCGCTTCTTGTATTAGTAAAAGTTTTGTATTTATTTTCAAATCCTGCCCTAATTTTCTTAAAAGATGAGCATCCTTGAATTGGAGAGCTCTGATATTATAAAAAATTAACAAATGTTTTCGATGTGCTTTATTCATAAAAAAGCACTCATGGAAAAAGAAAAACAACTGTAGACTAGCACAAGCTGGCGAACGTGTAGCAGAATATAGAAAATTTCTTGGATCATGCGACTTCATTTACTTTAAGATTTCTGGAGGATGGTGAACAGTGCTTGTGCCTCAAAAAATTGACTGCTTACTGGTGTACCAGGATTATATTCGTTTCCCACGGAAGGAACGCAGGAACCGGAAAAGACTCTCAACGGAGAAACAAATCTTCAAATGTTGAACCAGAGGCGGCTATAGCAACATCATGATGGTACTTTTTCAACTCCTTAACCCCACAGCCATCAATTTACAACAACTCTCGTGCAAAGGATGTGATCAATTCAAGAAGATTACTAGGTTTGGACATTTGAAGGCTACTACTGATGAATTCGGTTCTCCTCCTATATTAGATGTTAACTCCAAACTTTTGTAGGAGGAGTAAGTTAGAGGTCCAACGAGAAGGTCATAAACAGAGATGATCATGGAAACATTGCAGCTTATTCACGTAAGTGACTGTTCTCGAAAAGAAATCAACGCGATGAGAATTATGTATGTATTTTCAATTTCTTTTGTTCCATAACAAAAGAAGAGCCCACCATCTCTTTGTTATTAATAATATCAGCAATTAGTGTTTCATTATTCTCTATTTTATAAATTCAGTATTTAAAATCTAAAAATTGATTTGAGCATTATCTAAGCAAGTACAAGTATTAATAATATTAAAGTGGTTATAAGACTTTAATTCCGCCATATTGACTCTTTTTTTTTTAAATATTGTTTTTAAACTCATGCTCCAAAATCACTTTAACTAAAATTCCCTAAATTTATAAAATTCTTCATAGCCATACGTAATCGTTTAGATCGATAATATATTTTAGCTACAACCTCTAAATTTTTACTAAAATTTATTTTTATTAATAAAATAAAGCAACGAATTTATATTTTTATCCAAAATTTTATTATGTCATTCTTCTTTGTTTAAAGACAATACTTAATTAATTAATTGGTTGGACCAGCTGGTGAAATCAAAGTCTTTGTTTAGATGTTATATCCATGATTCACAAGTATATATAGCAGCATAAACTTAAGAATCCCAACTCTTTCTTTTACATATTGATGAATTACCCCAAGAGTTGTATGTACTACTTTAGTGTTGGTCCCGTGCCTGTTATTGCAATTATGACCAAACCTCAACTATTTCAACAAACATGAGCGCAAGTTGATATGTCAACGTACGATTATAATTGACAAAACTAATTGCTACCCGTCTACTTGCCTCAGTGTGCGACTAGATATTAGTAATCCATATGGCAATACACCAGCACCACATCGATTCCCATGCTAGGATCAGCATTCCTTCTCTCAATTTTCTCCGAGAAATCCCTCAGTCTTCTAACCGGTTCAAAATATACAGACGCCGTTCTTGTCAGTCACCAGTTCAGCCATATATTTGGTGGTTGCTTGTTAATGGCCTAAGTTTTGGTGAGGACCTCTTAGAAGAGAATCCGGAAAAGAAAAGAAGTGTTGAATCCATGAGATGGGTGCTGGGATAAATTAAGCTTAATTAAATCTAGTTTAAACAAGTCTCATCTAAGAAAAGAAAAAAAAAAGCAGTTTTCCGCCAAACATGTGCAATCTAAAAAAGAACGGAGAATCGGCAAAAAACGGATACATTCTTAATTTCAAGATAAAATATCATAAATTTTAATAAAAGTGAACTGCAAAAACTAAATTTATCTTCACAATAACCTCTTTTATGTTGATAATTTCATATAATTAGATTACTAAAATTTCTTAACCCAAAAAAAATCGATTTTTACATAGACTTAATTAACTTCTGTTTAACATACTTGGTTTGGCTTTGACTTATTGGACAAATTGTATTTCGTCACAGTTAACAACTTACATACCTTAATTTATCACACCTCATCAATACATTAATAAACCAGTTAAATGATCAAATGTTAGGCAGCATGGTAGTTCAATCTCGAATTTTAATTAATTGAGTTCAAGGGTGACATTGTCTTAAGGATAGTCATGTATGTTCAGAGCTTCTTCTTCTTCTTTTGTAAAAGCACAACCAATTGGACCTTTGCATGTCATTTCGCTTAGATATGCTTGACCTCCATTGACGGTTCATATACATCAAATCGCTGTAAACTTAAATTTCTAATTTAAGTTCTTTTGTTATCTTTTGCATGGCACCTAGCTACCTACACTTGGGGGATGGGGATTCCGATAAATCACACCCAACTATAATATAAAATTTGCTGTTGTTTGTTATATGTATGTAGACTTAATGCTGTGGACACGAAAGATGGTCCTAATCTCATCATAAAAAATGAAAGTTCCTATCAAGCCCTAGTGACCCTTACTATTTATTTGTCTGTTTTTCTTCGTCGATGGAATCTTGGCCGATTGTTTTATTTTCTACAGAGTTGGCAGTTGGCAAATAATTAATAATTACAAGAAAACTTTTGCAGAATAGGGCTTCTATTCAAATATAGTTGTGAACTCGGTAAGAGTAAGCGTATGAACAACCGTACGGCTTTAATTTTCTTATAAAAATAAGAATTATACAAATCATGAATTTGTATGGTATTGTGCTAGCCAAATTGACAATAATGTCACAGATTCGAAAGAAGTAATAAAAAAGAAGGGCATTAGATAGGTGGGAACGAAATATAAAATTTAACTCTTGATTACATTGGATTTAATTAATATTTTCCGTACAAAGCAAGATGTATATCATATTGTATATATTTTTAGTCACGTTCTGAGCAGAACGATTTCCCTTAATACGTACTTCAAAAGACTAGTCGTCGAGTTGTGGCTTCTGACGTGTACTTGCCAACTTTAACTCATTAAACTAATTATCCTAACATGATCAAATGATTTGATTGACTCGCTGAAAGAACTGTGATTCAATCTCAACCAAAAATAAAATTCAAAAGGTTTCCCTTTTGGAAAATCCCAATCTTCATGAACTGACTAACTAATTTCGTAGCTCATCTTGATCACTTTGGAGAGTATGTAGATCTTATCTCTAAAGTGCTCTGATGGTAGTGAGTTTCTCGATCTTCTTTTCCATAAAAACTTTAATGGTAAATAACAACAAACAGTAAACAAAGAAGGTAAAGAGTATGCTTTAAAATGCATCTTTTCTTCTCTTTTCTTTACGGCGGTGTTGTGGGGGTGAGGGTGTGTTATATTTTTCGTGAACATATATAGATTGCTTAGGAAACAAATAGGAAATTAAGAAGTGTCCAAAGAAATTATATTACAAGAACATTCATTAGTTGCGAAGATTATTCAAGAAAACCATATGCAAAGCTCAAAATTTGAAACCTTTTAAGTTATGAAGTAGCAAGGATGTTCTGATCCAACAATGGAAGGGCAGATAGAAATAGGGAGGCCCATGACAGGAACAAGAAAACTACTCTCCATCAAAAGCCTTTGTTGATAAGCCTCTATGGTTCCCGCAGCTTGGATCATATCCTTAACCAAATTGCGATAATAGTCCTTGAGTTTCTTCACCATGCAACAATAGTACAACCTCAAGCGCTTTGGTCTCATTCTTCTGAACATTCCTGCAAAGAATTGCCCTCGTCGGGGTCTCTTTCCGCCTAGTCGTGCTGTTGGTACTTTCCGCCTCCGCAGTGAAACTTTCCGTCGGGTGGGCCACCGGAAAGTTGGAGCAAGAGAGGTTTGAGCCATGAGAGTGAAGAGGAAGATCTGGGTACGGGTGTTATAAGCTAAGGGAATGGGAGAGGTTATAAAGTATATGTAGAGTTGGACTATATAAAGACGCATAATGCAGCTCTGTGCACTTGGAGTCCAGTTGGGTTGAGAATTCATTTTAGGTATATCTTCATAAAATATTACTCCAAAGAAAGAACGTGCAAATAGTCCAAGGACAATGACAACCCTATGTCATGGATAGAAGTGAACAACTAAGACTTTAATTTGCAACGGGTACGGTGTGGAGTGGAGTTTTCAGAGAATAAATGATCTTTGAATTCAGTGCAAGCCATCTTGCATTTCTTGTAAACTCTCTTCATTTATTTCTTTTTATGGGTCAGAGCTTGTTAAGGTGGACTCCCTAAAAGCACTGCTCGAAAGCAATGAAATTAGTCACACTTGGAGTGCGAAACGTTTCCATTATCATGACATAAGCATTTTTTGGCAATCTTAATCACAATATATGCACTAGTAATTGACGATGTGTAGATGAAAAATGGTTGGACTCAAGATTTATTCTCATGTTTATTTAGCAGCAAACTCCGAAATGAATTATTTATTTTGGAAAAAATGTCATCACTCCGACCTTAATTAGGAAATTTTAATCTTCCACATCACATCTTCCTTTTCTGTATTATCAAATCAGCAATACTTAAGAAGTATATATATAATTCATGCTCTTGATCTAGAACAGAGTTTAGATAATACTCCAGCTCGAGAAAGAGCTTCAAATCTTATCATTGCATTTATAACCCCAAAAGAAGAAAAATATCGTTGCATTTATAAACTATGGCTCCAAATAGGTCAAGTAGGCCATGACGGCGTTGGACTTAATGCTTAAACCAGCAATTCTCTATTTAATAAAAAACCAGAGGCCCTATCTCACTGAAACCATTGCCTGCTTCTACATCTATAAGCGACTGTTGGTTTCATCGACTTATGAGTTACAAAGTCGATACCAATTAATAAATAATTCGAGATTGCACTAAAAAAGTATTGGAAAAAGAGTGGTGTACTACGTTAATGAATTTTTTAAAAAAGAACGCTTATAACCATAGTACGGAGCACATAAATGAATTATGGGCAGGTCAAGGATATAAGCCAAAAAAATAATAAAGAAGAAAGCGTAAGCATATGTACAAGTTGTTATCCATGTGAATTTTTTTTATGAAAAGGGACTTAAACTTCTTAGTTTTTTGATCAGCTGATAGCCAAAATTGATGTGGTCCGAATGTTAAGAACTTGATCCTTCATGCATATAGTGAACAGCAACAACTTATTAATGAATTAAAATTTTGACAAAATTGCTGTAGCGACCCCTGTGTTATACGAAAGTAGCTAATTAAACCCTGAGATATAAAATGTTACTCT
>JANZLD010000001.1:18521993-18537356 GCA_026413575.1 Erythroxylum carthagenense
GAAATAATAGAAGTTCATTCTGACTTATTTCCTTTCATTCTCTTGTTTATTCCTATTTGGGTATTTTATTTACAACAATCATTTATTTATCGTTTATCTTGAATCATTTTTGAAATTAGTTCGTCACAAATCTTGTAGTTGCACACATTTATGACCTTTAAAGATATCCACCCATTCAAATTGAGAGAATTAGGTTTGATAAGAAATGATATTTCTTTTAGAGTTTAAGCCTATTTATCATGAGATTTGAACCTTTAATATTTTAACTGAAATAAAATCTTAATTTTAGTTAAATTTTAATTAGACTTACAATAATTCTATTTAAATGCTAATTAAATATTAATTAGAAGCAAATAAGATCAAATATTTTATATTAATCCTTATTTATTAAATATTTCATATTTAATCTTAAAGTTTTTCAAACTTTACAATAAAGTTTAACTTGATTAACTTATCTTTTTTTTCTTCCTCTTCGACTATTCTTTACACATAACCTATTAGGTTATTAAATATATTGGATCGTGAAAATTCTTACTATGCTAATAACTTACTTGAGACTATTAAATATTAATCCTAGGTTTATCAACTAAATTACTAAGGTTAAATTTTCTATTATTGCTTTACTGAATTGTGAATTATGCTATTATATTTAACCATAATCTAGAGGATTTATGTCGACCTATCTTTAGGTTTGCAATCAACTCCTTTCAATTATAATAGATCTATTCATATTTCTCAATCCCTATGTTATGAAATTAGATTGTGTACTAATAGTTCTGGTATATTAGGACATATACCAAACGCATAATTGAAGCACAATATATCAATCAAAGCAATTCAATTAATTAAGATAGTTAAAACATATTGTAGCACAAAATAGGGTTCATCACAGGTAGACACTAACATGGTGTTCAATTACACATGATACAAAATGAAATCAAACATAAAAAAGAAGAAAAATTAATAGAAGAAAAAGAATTCATAATTCTAAATCTCTCTTCTTTTTTTCGAATGTTCTTTCAAGGTCTAAAAGAGGGTTCTACAAACTATAAATAAGAGTATTTTTGGGTAATAAGAATCCTTAAATACTTTAAAGGAAGATCCTTAACATTTTTTTCATTAAATTTAGCTGAACCAATCAACCTGATGCTTAGAGCTAGCAAACAAAATGAGGTAACTCTCAGTGGTGTTAATGGCAAGCTGTGAGAGGAGATTAAATACTTCAAGTGAGTTTATAAAAGTCTTCAATGAGGAGGTATCAAATATATAGGGGATAATAAATCATTTATAAAGAAAGGCTAAAAATCCTCAACTCTTCCCTTTAAACATTGTAAGAATTAATCTCTTAAGGATTTCTAAGAAAATTGTAAAGAGATATAAGGAAAGGGGGCCTCCTTGTCTAAGAACTTTAGCCCCTTTGAGAGGCTCTCTATTATAAACGATAATAAATGAGTTTATTTCAACTCATTATTGGATCCACTTCTTAAACTTAAGGGCAATTCAAAGGCTTCTAAAGTATGGTGAATGAAATTCCAATTGATTGAAATGGAAGCTTTTTGAAAGTTAAACTTTATTGCACATCTTTTAGGACCATTATTTTTATGATAATTCCCAAAAAATCTTACTTTAAGATGATATTATCCCTTATATTCCTCCTTTTTATGAAAGCACCTTGAAAAGATTTAATTATTGTGCTTAGAATATCCTTGATCTTATTGGCTATTAACTTAGAGATAAGTTTGTTGATCAAGTTATAGCATATAGATTTGTACTTGCTAAGCTCACTTGAATTTAGAGTTTTAAGTAACAAGGTGATGAATGTTTTATTCAAATCCTTTATCCTATTAGAAAAGAATTCTAGGAAATAATTAGTCATTTGATCTTCGCAAGACTCCAGGTCTTTTAGGATAAGAAGTCATTGAATGCATCTAATCTTGGTATTTTTTTTGGGTTTATAGTGAATACAAAATTTTCAACATTTTCAGGGTTGAAAGGTTTAATAAGTTCCCCCTTTTGCTTTATGATGATCAGGGCCAATCCTAACGTTTTATAGGCCCTGGGTAAATAAAAAATTTCTATCTTATCTTTTTTTTAATGATAATTAAAAATGGGCTGTTATAAAAAATAAAAGAGGTAAAATAAGGGGCCCTTTTGTTGCTCTTTATAAAAATCAAAACCTTTATAAAGAACAAAATAAAATAAAATGGGGCCCTTTTAGTTGCAATTTTTATTCATCATAAAACTGGACCCTGGGCAGGTGCCCTGCCTACCCATGCCCAGGGTCGGCTCTGATGATGATTGTCTAGGCAACGAATGTTATGTGTATTTCACCTAAGGATCTTTAAAAGTAATCATATAATGAGAAGATCCTCTTTCCTCTAAATTAGTTTTCCATTTTAATCCTTAAGAGAGTAGATCATATTATAATTCAACCAGGAAGTGGTAGTGCTATAAAAAAATTTGATGTTCATATCCCCTTCTTCTAGCTACTAAATTCTTGAATTTTGCTTAAGTAGAGAGTGGTGGTTACTTAAGACTTATGCATAAGGTTTACATGAATATTTCTCCTAGGTCAATGAATATTTATTTGTAAGATCAACATTTACATTGAATTAAAGTTGAACTAGAGTTTCTCTAGTCTTTTAGGCTTTTATGCTATGCTAAAGTTCCTACATTGGTGAGTAATTAAGTTTCCATACATAATTGAAAGCTTCAAATCCTTATATCTCACATTTAAGTTTTCTTTTTATAGCATTTTGAAACTTAATGCATTCACTAAGTGGTTATAGAATTTGAAGGAGAGTTTTTTTAGGTAATTTTGTTACAAGATTGTTTATTTTAATTAGAGTATGATTACAACTTAGGAAATTGGTAAAAATTAAAGGAAATTGCCAAGCTTGGTTAACAAAAGTCATATCCAATTTTTCTTATCAAAAATTTCACACTTTGGTTATTTTTCTACGCAAAGAAATTCCCATAAAATTTTAGATCCATTAGTTCAAGAGTGTCAATGCACCTCTTGAGATTCTTACTATGACATCTAGTGTTTATGCCTTTATCCTTCAGCTTTAATGGGATAAAGAGAAGTGTTGATGTCTCTTAATTATATCCAAATATCAGATTAGCCACATCCCTCATAGAACTACTTAATCTATAAGTAAAGTTTATATAACTATAGGTTAGAAACATAAGCAACAGTAATATAGAGGTTCTTTAGGTTAGGAAAAATCTATATTTAAATAGAGATATGTAAATCTAAGGAACCAATGAGAGAAACTTTGACTTTAGAATTGTCAAAAGAAACTAGAATATGACTACAATAGTGCTAAGCATGGTTGACAATTATAAATTAACTTTACTTTAAAAGCTAGAGAATTTTTTTAGAAATTAAATCAATTCAATAAAAAAGTAGAATGTAGAAGTATTAAGCTCCTTACAAGCTTATAATAGCATATTTGGCTAATTATAATATTACAAAGCCACCGTTAACAGTGAACAATTTAATTATAGGATTTTTAGGGCCATATTTGAAGATAACTAACGACACATGTACTCTTTCCAAACTATATGATGGTAAATTGAGGCTATCACATTCCTTTTTCTTAGAGACACTCCTTTTTTATGGACTGCTTTCTACACACTTTAATTTCTCACAAATTTCATGTTGCAAGACTTAATTCTGTTGAGGTTTTCATTATTTTTCTGCTATGTTATCATTCTCTGGGTTTTGTGTTGTGTTTTTTGTCTATAGGTTTTTGTTTATGTTTAGAAGATGGTGAATTGTGTTTCTGTTTTGGTTGTGTGTTGGTTGACATTTTTTTACCACCTTGCATGTCTGTTAGAGATGTCCTACTTTTGTTTGAATTGTTTGTAACAAATTTATGGAGTTCTTTATGTAAGGAATGCATTGCTTTTTTTGCTGACTTAGTATAATAAGTATGCTCTACAATATACTGACCAAAATGTAGATATGATACATCTTCAATTTAAGTAAATTCATAACCTTCTATAAATTAATAGGTACATGCTATGAAGGTTTCTCATATTATGGTTTTGGACCTTTAGCATCACCTAGTTTTGAACTTAAAATAATAAGCATCTTATATTATTATGCATAAAATGAGTCAAACAAATGTGATGAATTTTGCAAAATTTTTAAATTCGTATGGACTAAGTATTAACTATTGATAGGATTCCTTTGTTGTATCCTCTACTATTATGACAAACGCCCTCATATTTTTCTTTATTGGCAAAGAGTGAACAGATAGATTTACTATCAACCTTTAATCGATTTAAGAATGAAAGAAAATATTCCCCCTATCACATGATATAACAAATGCTTATAAATATTATATAATCCATCTTTATTGTAGCAATTGTTAACAAATGCTGGAATAATGGATAACAATGATGCCATATTTATATGGGTAGCCATAAAGTTTCCATCTTTACAACTTTAAGTTTGGTCCCAAATGCATCTATCCTCTTTTCATAACTTCAAAACAAATGTGTATTCTTTTGAATTGCAAATTTGAAGACTCTTGGTTCATTGATAATTAAAGCTCCATAATTGATCGAAGAATGATAACTTTCAACTTATGTACATATCCATATAGCTTTAAATATTCACTAATATATCTTTTTCCCTCTCCTTTCTTAATTTCATTTTTGTAACTATACACATATTCTAATTGAAAAAGTACATCTATGGAAAGTTCAACATCATTTTTCAATAATATGATCTAAAGATTTTCTTAAGTAGTATGATAAGCATTTCCCTTTTATACTTTTGAAAAGCTTAAAATTAGTAATTGGATTTAGAAATGTAGTTTTTGATTGATTTAAGTTTCTATTCAATTTTATTACTTTTGATTAATTTCATTATTTTAAATTATCTATGTATGTTTCCTTATCTGACAAAGGTCATTTGTCATATATATTAATTTTTTATGGTCAAGTTTATTGGTTAATGCTTAATCATAGTTAACTACATATGTTTTTAGAATAGCATTCAATACTTCCCAAGAAAAAAGGAATTGGTCTATGGTCAAGTCGGTAACAAATAATTAGGAATTTCTAGTTATACCTTTTGAAAACAGATATCTTTTGTGGAAGAAATTATTCCCTTTTTTTACTTTTAAAACGGAATTTTGTCAAGTAAGCAAAAATGTCATGGTTGCAAGAGTCTATATATTTTTTATATTTCTATTTATATTTTTTATATTTCTATTTTGTATATTTATAATAGTAACATGGCATAACTGTCGAGGTGAATTCGGGATCTAAATGATCGAATGCAAGGAGATATAGACAAGTCAATCCCATATGAATTCCAAAGTACTATGAATTCATCATTCAAAGGGAAGTAGACTACTTGGCCAATTTTAAGGTTTGGGACTATACTTAGCTTAATATCTCTTTGTAGATATGTTTAAATGGATACAAAGATTCATTTGTATATGGAATAGTTATTGGGATGGTGTGTTGGTGTTATTTTTGTGTTACCTTTCATGGAATTAGTTGAATATGACAAGAGAGTATTGTGTAGTAGAATTTTGTCTTAGATTTGATTGAACCAGTCACATTGTTTGGATCATAACTCAGCCTATAGACCTCTAAATTAGGTGATTTTAGTTGCATATGAAACCTAAAACATAGGAATAGAAATCTTTGGAAAAGACTCTGACTTAGTTCTAGCTTTATGACATTGAAATTGGTGACATGATGCCCCTATTTCAAAGTAGCTTGTGATGTTTGGTCTATATCTCATTATTTAGAAGTCAAAATGGCTTAATTTTTAGTTTTTTGGAGACTAGAAACATAGGGGAATAAATTTTCAAAAGACCTCAAAACCTAATTCGAATTTTTTCTATATGCATATTACGAAACAAGTAAAGGTATGCATGGCAAGTGTTTGTCACAATCATGAAAGGGGTGTTACGATCATGACACAACATCAAGTTCTTCTGCCACAAGCGTGACATGGGTATCACGATCATAACCTAGTAGAAAACTCTACTATCATGACCGCGACACTCTAGACATAATCGTGACCCTATAGAAGGATTTTCTGTCACAACCATAACCTTGTTTTCATTTCCAATTTTTTTACATCTTATCCGAACCTTTTTTTAATGTGTATAAAACTTTTCAAACAATTAGAAATAAATAAAATAGGACTGACCACATATGAATTAGGTGATTAAACATTGGAATTTAAGAGTGAACATAATGCATGCTAAATAATTCACATGTACATAGAAGATTTGTACGCATATTTATTGCTCATATGTATACAGTATGCACTTCAATTAAGATTTTATAACTTCAAGTGAATATCATATGATGAATTATGAAATGGGCAAATGGTTAAAGAAAATGTTACAGTACCTGCTCTATGGTCTTGGTGGTGGATAGATAGGCATGCCAGTAGGGTTACAGTGCAGCTACTACAGTTTAACACTAATGGTGATATTGTCTCCACAGTTTGATTCCTTTGGGTATCCACAGTTTTGATATCTTCGGATATCTACAACTCCCGTTATCCACACCTACAGAAATGTGCAAATCTAATGGTTATAAATAAAAAATATAACATGATAACATAAATAATTGGTATTGATAAGCATTTACATTTGCCTTTGTATTGATAATTTGTATTAATAAGCGTTAAATATCAATGTTTGGCTTATGAATGTAAATTTATGGTATATGAATAACATATTGAAGCATGTTTGCATTATATACTTTGATTGAGTATGTCATCACTATTTATATGAGTTGTGATGTTTATGAATGTGTGTACTTAGTGGATGGCTGCTGCGAGTGGTCATCCAAACTAAATGTTCCTTACTAATTTTTCAAGGTTAGCATGAGTGTTAATCTGTGTAAATTCAAGTATTAGGAGTGAGATACAAGAAACACCTGTAAGAACCAAGGCCAACCGCTAGGAGTAAAATTACCATTGGAATGTGTTTTTTTTTTGTTAAAAATGGTTGTACATGTAATAAAGCAAATTGTAATGTTTTTTTTGGATCATCATGTAAATGTAAAGATATAATACTAATTTCAAATGATTATATTAAGTGATATAAAACTTTGTAATATGTATATGTATAGCATTAAATAGAATTTGATTGTCATGTATGTGGGTAGTTGTAGGTTCTGTATAAGGGGTGTTACAGGGTGACTCAAATCATAACACAACCGCAAATTTCTGCCGAGCAAATTAGGTGCTTCCATTTTCGTAATATGACATTTAGTTTAGGATGTAAGTAGAACCGTGGAAGCCTGAGTAACAACTACTTTGGTCCAAATGAACCTAGCTGCTTACCTGCACAAAGCTGCGGATTTTCTGGTTTGGTGGTTCTAGCATATAGATACAGATAGCCAGCAAACTGTTTTCTCAATGAGTTATGTTCATAATTTTCCTTTTTGTTTTACGTGAAATAATTGGAGACATGATCTATCCATTCATGTCTTGTGCAGCTATAATTTGTCTGATAAAGTTATCCTTCCAATAAGAATCTGCAGGCATGTTAAACTTTTTATCTCGATCACTTCAATATGCCTATGACTATGACACTGCAGAAACTCCGAAATGAATGCTTTTGCATTGCCTTCGTTTTTATCCAACAGCTGTGAAAACTTGGACTTGACCCTTAACCTCTCCCCAAGACTTAGCCTCCCTAAGATCAGAATATAAACCTAAGTGGCCCAAGATATAATGTATTGCTTCTGGCCTTTCCAGGATTGATATACTGTGACTTGGAAGTAAAAGACACCAAACAAAATGACGAAACTCATAAACAAGAAGATATTTGGCCCTAAAGTCATCAAAGCTATAAAACTCTGTCGGCGTTATCATTATTGTCATCTTAGTCTTCGTTACTGTACACTTACAAGCAAGTCGCTTAAACTTCTTCAGAGCGTTTGCACTCAAATTTCAAAGGGCAAGAAAACAGTTTCCATTTGACTGCAGTTTAGTGGGTTGTTGTGAATTATGCATTCAAAACATTTTTAGTCCAACTCAATGGAATTTTCTCTGAACAGGTTTCAAATTTTTCAGGGGATTTCGGCCACCTTTTTATTTCCTTCCAACTTCAAGCAACCAGTCATGACTAATTGTGGGTATTTTTGATCATTTTTGCATAAATTGCTGCTTGGAATTCATTGAGATGGTAAATTGCTATTTGTCCCACAAGAATTTAGGTGTAGTACCACTACTGAATACGGTCATCCAACGAGAATTGAAGTTAGGTCTCTGTTTAGAACGTACCAGGACTTGGAAATTTTGTCCCTGCGAATACTAAGAACCACCATTACGTGATACGTAAATAAAATAATAGAATCCATCCAGAAATTCATAGTTGAAATTTTACTACGAATGGAAGTAGACTACTTGTCAATATTCAAAGTCCACCGTTTCAAAATACCATATCTTGGCAACATGAGGCCTTATGTTCAGTGTCACACCTCGTTTCGTAATACCGACCGCCTAATTTGGATAAGTTTCAACATAAGCTCTTCTGCTTGTGGACATAATATACAGTGATTTTATAAATCTAGCCATTTGACGCCTAGGAGAGTGCAAACTAGTTCCTAAACTTGCATAAAGTTCAGAATCAGAATGAACAGGTCGACAACTTATTCACTTAATCTTATTCTTGTGCCTGCGATGTTACGTTGTCTGTTTTTGCCCTTGTCATTCTTTTCCTTCTTGTCTTCAACTCTGTTGCAATGTTTTAGCTCGTCGCACTCACTGGGATGTTCTTTTCCTTTCATGTCTATGTCATTTCCCTTTATGTCTGGAACAATGAACACAAATGGTCCAACGGGTATGTCATTTAACTCCAATAGTGGCACTAATGTCTTAACAACAGTGCTCATAGTGGGTCTAGATTTAAAATGGTGGCTCAAACATTGATAAGCCAAAGCAGCTGCCTTTCTAGTACCCTCTGTTGAATATTGCCCTTCGAGTCTAGGATCCATTATTTGGCAGAGCTTGTGAGGATCTTTCAATAAAGGCCTTGCCCATTTCACCAAAATCTGCTCTCTACTTGGTCGTTTCTTGTCCACAGATCTCCTCCCTGTTAGTAGCTCTAAAAACACCACACCAAAGCTGAATACATCACTCATAGTTGTCAAGTGACCTGGAAAATATCAAGTTCTGTTAGTTGACTCAAGATCGCTAACTTTCTTGATAACCGAAAAAAAACAGAGAGAGAGAAATGACTTGAATTACCAGTCATTATATATTCAGGAGCAGCATAACCTTGTGTGCCCATAACCCTTGTTGTAATGTGTGTTTTATCTCCTTCAGGGCCATCTTTGGCCAACCCAAAGTCCGACAGTTTGGCATTATGGTCCTGATAACAAATTCAGTTCAATTGAGAACAGATAATTCTGTAAAATATGATCATATTCGAGGCTATTAGAAGCTGTACTCTTCGTCTTGGTCCACAAACAAGCAGGGACAAGGACAATGATTACCGAGTCTAACAAGATGTTTGAGGCCTTGAAATCTCTGTATATGACCGGTTTTTCTTGTTCATGTAGGAATGCGAGACCCTTTGCCGCCCCAACTGCAATTTTCAATCTTGTTAACCACGGCAACGTCGTTGAATATCCTGCATCGACTAAAACACATCAACAACATAAAAACTTGGAAAGAAGAAGGAATAAAGAAACTCTTCAAGCAAGAGGGGGAAAAAAAAAAGAGGGGGAATGCGAACTGTTAAACAATTTGTTCTCTAAGCTCCCTTGCTCCATATATTCGTATACAAGAAGCCTTTGCTCATCCTCGCAACAATAGCCAATCAAGTTAACAAGATTCGCGTGCCTTAGTTGCCCCAGGAAGATCACTTCAGCCTGCGCTTTTGAACATTGTTTTTGTGTAAAATATTATATTGAAAGAACTATAAGCAACTAAATGTGTACTTGCATACCAGCCACTCCCTATGCCCTTGAGAGCCATCCAAGTCCAATACCTTGACAGCCACTGTCTGAGCCTTTAAGCCAGGCTTCAACTTCCCTTCAATGAACCCCCTGTACACAGTTCCAAATCCACCTTCACCAAGAAACTTACTTTTTGAGAAATTATGTGTTACCAACTTCAACTCTTTGAGAGTGAAAATATGCAGGCTAGAGATGATGGATAGCTCATGGACAGATTTCAGCAATTCGGGATCGCTCAAGTCTTCAAGGGACAATCTTTGGGAAGATATGGGTTTGGACACTAGATGTTTTTGTTCTGTAAATGGTTTCTCGCTAATCAAACATCCAGGTAACAAGGATTTCCAACTGCAATATTTCAAAGTCATCCTATATTAGCACAGAGTATTTCTGAAATGGCTGTTCGCGAATATGTATGCATTCGTACACCATTTGGCTTAAATTCATGGTGAGGCAGATTATATATATAAAGGGGATCGCCAGTGAGATTTTTATAAAGAATTCTAGTATCTAATGATGACCAATCACATAATTTTCCTCGTGTAACAAAGTCCAAGCATTGAGGTTTCTTCGGTCTCTAGAAGAGCGATTATCTTATTCCATTGTCTTTCTCATTAGCCAAGACTTTGCCTTTGTTTAGAAAAAGGAAAAAAAAGAAAAGAAAAGAAGAAGAAGAATAAACAGGTCTTTGCCTTGACTACACAAGAATTATCGTGAACTTTGAAACAGAATTACATCCTGGTATTAAAAAAAAAGGGGGGGTTTCATGCCTGTGCTTCCTTTGATACTGAAATTTCTATGCAATCCCTCTACAGTCTGCTGAAGAGTCCTGAAAACCAATGCCTTCACGTTTAACACTTCAGCCTGATTAAGCATACAGAAATATTGGACGGCAAACGTGAATAGTCAGGTTCAACGCGTAAAACTGTTACACACAGCATAAATTTGATATCTACAAGACGATGAACCAAATGTCATGCAGCACAATACAAAATTGTTATACATATAGCCTATAAATGCAAGAATATAGGTGTGTCTTAGCGTCCACAGAGGACATTCCTCTTAATCTGCTATTGTTTTATCCATGTAATATAACGTCTTTATGCTTGTTTCTGTTGTATTTTAAAAGGAACAAAATGATAACTAAAAATTATATCTGCATAGTTATCATTTTTTATATTAAAAAAGAATCGATTTCATGAGATGGCTTTTTGGATTGAGACATTCTTTCCCTATCTTTCTTACAAGAGACTCTCCAGTCTTTCCTAACCCAAAAGTGGCTTTCTTATGAGCAGCAGGTTATCAAACCAAATATTCAGGTTGCGAGAAATAGATTCCTCTACATCAAAATAATTAGTGAAAGAAAGTTGATAAATAGATTCCTCTGCATAAACTTTCCTGCAATTTCCAGTTTGTCACAAATTTGAACTGTTCATCTCTGGCTGAATTTGGAATATGTTGGGACTTTACAGCTACTGATCGCTGACAGATTCAACATT
Organism: Erythroxylum carthagenense; assembly: GCA_026413575.1. Taxonomy (NCBI): domain Eukaryota; kingdom Viridiplantae; phylum Streptophyta; class Magnoliopsida; order Malpighiales; family Erythroxylaceae; genus Erythroxylum; species Erythroxylum carthagenense. The sequence goes on from JANZLD010000001.1 coordinate 18,533,447, forward strand.
ACATGTTCGTGCTATTATCTTATTCTGATATTTAAACCAGGTATGGTGAAATAAAAACATTACAAAATACTAAAAACAAAAATACAATGGCATTGTTAATTTCTAAAAGCATTTCTAGTTTTGGCCAAAACAGATGTGGCCGGACTGCTGATGTCTGCCAATGTCCACGAAGAAAGTTCCATTTGTTTTCTCCACATAAACAACTCAAGAAACATGACAAAAACAAGAAAACAAGAACATAGGTCACGGTCATCACATTCATGTGGTTCTTTTGGCAGCTAACAAAGTCTTTTCCACCATAGGTCAATTCTGATTACGCCACCCCTTTCCATTCAAATTTAATCGATTTGAAAATGTCATCTCATGGAATTTAATGACATTATGTATTCAATCATAGACCAAATATGGTGCTCCTTCCATGCATTTCAAGTGGCTATAGCTTTCCGTCATGTCTAACGGATCCAGGATTAGGAGTCTCTAAAACATAGAACTACTTTTTTGATTGACAGAAGATACTGCAAAGTAATTTCGTAGTTAACAAAGGAAATTTCGAGCTCATATTTCGCCATAGATTGAGAATGAGAAATTGGCCTTGTTATACCTAAACTCTATTGAGATGTAATCTCTAGTCGTTCCTCAATAGCTGTAAGGGAGAGCAGTGGAATCAGTTGTAGGCTCGAATCCTACCTAGAAGATTTAATTTCTTCTGAATTCCGAATTCAGAAAAAAAAAAAAAGGTTCCTTTCTATTACATTATGCCTCATTGTATGTCAACCTATTATTTTCCTTCCGATGTTTTGGTAAAGATTGAAAACAATATGTATTAAGCATAGGGTAAGGTGAAGACTGCGAAGGAATTTGATAGTGATGTTTGAGAACAAGCTACAGCGACATGTTGGGCTCCAATCATAATTCCCACGATGTTAATCAAGAGCAATTCACAAATCTCAAGAGATCCAATTCACAAGAACAAGCCACCAAATAATTATATGACAAGAAAATAAATTGAACACCAGATATTCTTGAAAAACCTTCCAACATAGAGGAAAAAATTACATTCTAAACTGATAAGTAAATCTACTAATTTCACATAAAAACTTACAAGAGTTTAAAGTTTCCAAAGCTATTAATCCTTGCTCAGAACTATATCACAAAATGGCTACAATTTATCCCACCAAATTTCAGTATTACGTATAGGTTGAAACCCCAAACTAACAACGCTCTCAATCTAATCCTAAAACTAATGCTTAAAAGACAACTTGTAGCTAAAAGTACAAATTATAGATTGAGAAAGACCTCTTAACTGACTCTTGCTATCCTTTTTGTCCCCATTTTTTGACATTCTTTTTCACTCTTTCCAGTGAACCTCATCATTTCTCCTTTTATACAGAAAAATAGGTTTTCATAATTGGACACAGTCACTTACACAACCATATAAGTGACCGTGTTTTTAATCAATTTTTAAAGGATCACAGATATACACAATTTCAGTCAATCACACAGTCTATTTATATGGTTGTGTGTAACAGGTGTGTGTGTTCCACATGGCCATGTATGTCTTCAACTCTTGCCATCCACCTATACACATTTGTAGTTACCTATAAGGTCTTCACACACGGTCATGTATGATAAGTACATGAGCGCGTTTGATCTTACACGACGTTGTAGTTCATTATTCAATTTGTACTTGTTCATAGACATGGATATGTTGAATTATACACCTTTGTGTCTCTCCAGAATGGCTTCAAATCAAACATTATATGTCTTAACTTCACTCCTTCATCATTTCAACGATCCTTGAGAATATTCATGATCATCGGAACTCGCTTTGGCCTCTAAATAGGTCTTGATACACAACAATCTCCCCTTCTAGCCTATTTTTGAAGGAGCCCTAAATCTCTCCAATGCTACTTAAGAGACATCCCGATGAGCTTACTACAAAGCTCATACTTGCTCCCAAGAACCACTTTTGTTAACTTGATAACAACATTCATATTTGTATAAATCTTCTTCAACTACAATTATTTTTCCTCAATCACAGATCTCAACTAATGGTACCTAAATTGATATGTTTTGTATAAGAACGATACATAGTATTATTGCTCAAGTCCATAGCACGTTGACTATCACAAAATACTACATAATCGTCTTGATTCATATCTAGCTCTTGAAGGAAACTCTTTAACTAGAGCATCTCCTTACCTACTTCCATAGCTGCTACATACTTCGCTTCTGTTATGAATAAAGTTACACACTTTTGTAGCTTCGATTCTCATAATATAGATCCCCTTATAAACTTGAATAGAAAACATAAAGTGGATTTCCTACCATCAAGATCTTCAGCTATATCTGCATCTGTATATCCCTCTAAAATTGGCTTACCACCGCCAAAACACAAGCACTACTTAAAAATGCCCTGTGAGTATATCAAAATCCATTTCATTGTTTTCCATTAAACCTTCCCTAAATTGAACAAGTACTTACTCACCAATCCAATAACTTTTGTAATATTTGTAACTTGTGCAATATTTGGTCTTGTACACACTATTGCATACATTAACGAACTAACTACAAATAAGTATGGGATAGAAAACATACCATCATTCTCCTTTTTGTAGAAGGGCATGCATGCTTGCTCAACTTGAAGTAAGATGTTAGTGGCATCCTTACTGGCTTGGCATGTTTCATATTAAACCTGTCTAACATCTGTTTAATGTAACTATCTTGTGTGATAACCATAGTTTTCTCCTTTTCTTGTACTGAGTTATTTTTATGGCAAAAATTTGCTTTATAGGGCCTATATCTTTCATATTGAAAGATTTGGACAAGTCCTCCTATAATTAGCAGATTATTCCAATATCTTGGCCCACAATCAACATATCATCAATATATAAAAGAAGAATAATCAAGTTTCCAATTGTGAACTTCTTAAAATACTCACAAGGTTTGACAACAATTTGCTTTTAACCAATACATGTCATAAATGAATCAAACTTCCGATACTACTATCTTGGTTCTTGTTTCAAGCCATATAAGCTTTTCTTTAACTTAAAAAACCATATTCTCCTTATCCTTAACCTTGAATTCTTCTGGTTACTCCTTATATTCCTCCTCTTCTAATTATATATATAAGAAGGTTGTTTTAACATCTAGTTGCTCGAGTTCAAGAGTCAAATTGGTAGCTAAACCTAGCATAGTTCAAATTAAAGTCATCTTGAAACTAGTGAGAAGATTTCTTCAAAGTCAGTCCATTTATTTTGGTTAAATCTCTTCACCACTAGTTTTGTCTTATACTTAACCAGTTTGTTACCATCTTTCTTTGTATTGAATACCCATTTATTCCTCAATACACTCTTCCCTTTTAAAAGTTTCATTACCTCATAGGTTTGTTCTTCTTTAACGAATTAAACTCCTCCTATATAGTTGTGAGCCAAAACCCTTTGACTTTATATGACTGAGTTTTTCGATGGTTTAAGGCTCCCCCTCAGTAATAACTAGAAGGCATTTAGACCTCAGATACATTATAGAAGACCTTTTCTGTCTAATCGACCTTTAAAGCTGAAAATATTTTACCACCGAAATAGTTTACTCCCCCTACTAATTATTCTCATTAGCCTCATCTACACTATTATCTGGATGTGACTCGTGTAGTTCATCACTATCAGCTTATACCTGATCACTAAGATTGTAGCATCCTACTCCCACAGGACCCGAACCCGATATCGTGGGTGATATCCGAGTCCACGCCTCACGAGAGTGGTATGCTAAAGTACTTAATTTCAGTCCAAAACTCAGCATGATATTTTAATTTTTGAAAACAGTCGTATGCGCGGAAATCAGTAAACGATTTATGCTCACTTTAATACGAAATCATTTTTCGATCATAAAACAATTTCAGTCGTAAAAGACA
>JANZLD010000001.1:18548230-18580054 GCA_026413575.1 Erythroxylum carthagenense
CTTTTCTCATTAATTTTCTTAAAGCACAATTTCATCTATAACATAATACATATACAAAAACACTCATTCAATTTCATCTACTATTTCTAAATTTCACTTAAAAATTGGGGTCCAACATTTTGTACAGAATATTTCAAGCCTCCCTTGCTATTTTAGCATGGAATATTTTTTCAAGAATCGACAACTCAACAAATTGACAAACAAAAAATAAAGGTTGTTCATTTAATAAACGATTAAGAACTAATTGTTATGATTCTTCAGTCGTCAGATTTTCTTTTTCTACTAAGTCTTTCTCTGAAATTTCACCATTTCCATTGCTTCTCAAATGTAACTCCATCAAACATTCTACACCGTAAAATTGTTTTTGCCATCAAAGTTGAAAATAGATGATTGCATTGGCTGAACTTGTTGAACTTTAGTTGTTAAACTCGAAGCCATCTTAATCTACTTGAGCACTTTAACCGAGCTTAGATACTAGATATTGGCAATTAGATTGCCTTGAAATAAACTTGTTTGTCAAAATACACTCACTTTGTTGATCACTTTGAAATAAACTTGTTTGTCAAAATACACTCACTTTATTGATCACTTCTGGGTACACAAATCATTGGAGTAGGGAACTTTACACAGATTTCTCACAACACGCAACCTTTCTTTCTCTCACTTTACTTTTTGATTTTGTACAATGCAAAATAATGGCCATATATATGGGGAGTTCTATAAGGAGAGCTTCAATGAAGCTATCCAAAGGTAGTCAAAGCCAATTTGGCTTATTTATTTTGACCAGTAAAATATAAAACCAAGTTTACTTTTTAACAATAAGGCATGAAATATAAATTAATTGTATTGATAATACAAATATTTATATAAAGTTCTTAAAAAATTAAAATTAACTTAATAAAAATAATAATATTTAAAAATTTATATACAGTTAAAATAAAATTTCATAGAGTCAATTCAAAATTTTTTCTTATTTATATCGTCTCTTTTAAATACGTATAGTTATATAATATTTTTAAAATTCAAATCTTTTTTGCACCACAAATTTCTCTTCTACCATGATGTTGGCACAGCACCAATATCTGTTTTGATAAACTAATATAAAGTCAGCCAAGTACTTGTTTTTTACTTAAGACTTATGGTATTTGATATACAAATCATAATTGCTTTGGAATATTTAGTCCATTAATAATACATAATAACTTATGCATCTCTCATTCTATAATACGACGATTATTTTTAATGATCACAAGAGTTTTATTAATAGTGAATTGACACTAAAATTTCATCGACTTCCCGTAAGTTTGGAACCGTATCTTCTTCTATAGAAGTAGGGTGCCCGTCTCGAATCTTTGGTACATTCCTCTGTGTGTCTCCCCCTTCCTCTTGTTTTTGTGTGCAAATATTTGTTGGGACATCTGGTTCTTGGGGTTTGATTATTTTAATTAATTATATTTTAATTGATTAATTAATTAATTACTATATTTTAATTAATGAATGAATTATATTTTAATTAATTATATTGTAATTAATTATAATGTTCTTAATTAATTAATATTATTATTTTAATTAATTATATTGTAATTAATTAATTATATTTAATTAATTAGTATTTAAAATATTTTTAAAAAATGAGTCTCTACTAAAGAATGAGTTTCATTCTTCTACTAAATGGGGGATATGGAGGATTCCTCCAAAGTGGGATATCAAACCATTACTCCTATAATCATAATCAACAACCATCCACTCATTTTTCATTCCTTATCCATTAACTCCTTCCCAAACCCATCAATCAAGCACCCCCTAAGTCTCATCAACAAGTTGTTCCTCCTAAGACTATTGTCGAATGACATGTTGTATTTGGTCCTATTAGGAAGCAATATTTACATTAGTAAAGGATTATTATTAAAAATAATAATAATGTATTAGTTTAACATACATTCAGTTCTCTACATCGGCTATTGACGAATGTCACACCATCATGTTTTTTCGTGTAAGTGTGCAAAAACACCTGAGTGGGTGTAGGCTTCATGCCCATAGATTTTTCCTACATATTTAACCTAAATTGTTAGATGTGAACTACATTTTATAAAAATTTCGGCATAGTTTCCTCTATTTTTATAATGTTTCTCCCTGTTGAACAAATAAAATCACTCAACACAGCCATATATGGCACCAAACATTTATATCATTTTCATTATCTATAATACAGCAAAGTAAAATATTTACAATATAAGTGTGAAATTTAGATACTTACAAGTCTTTGTGCATGCTCGTGGTGGGTTATTGATCCTCTCGTATGTACGAAAAGACTCTCTCCCCCCGGGTCTCCACATCTGCTAATGGAGTTATAGCCTGAGATGGACATTGTCTCAAGTGATGTCCAATACTCCTGCCAAAGACTCCATATTTGCATTGAAATATAAGGCAGTCGTAGACCAACCTTATGTATCGCGTCAGTGAAGTTGCGATAATGTGTACGAGCTCGCCTCTCCCATACTTTATGTATGATGACGTCGAAACCAAAATCCCAGAAAAATTCTTTCTGAAATAAGAAGAAAAAAATTTAAACAACTATAATGTAATAATATTCATCTAATTAGTGTGTATAAATCAATATAAAATGAAAATAAATCTTTATTGCACCTCAAGCTCTTGAAAGTAAAATCCCTTTGTAGCTTGAGAGATATTCTTCCACGCATAATCCTTAGGATCAATCATTTTCTTAAATTTAGAAGTCATATTTCTAGAACACGATCTAGACGGAACCAACCTAATATAAAAAATAATTTTATACAATGGAAAAAAAATAAACCTATAACTTAATTAAAAATAAATAGTGATTAATGTGATTTTACTTACATGCTATTGATAATTTTTATGTACTTTCTTCCATCAAATCTCTCAGCTCCAAGCTGACGGACGTCTCCTCCATCCAATAAAGTGGTAATGGATGATATATGAGTTGGGGATGGTGATGGTGTAACATGACAAGCAGTAGGTGATGCCTCGTTTATAACTGTAGGCCTTGGAAGGGAAGGAGGTGAGTCAGTGCGAGCTGCAGACTGTGATGATCCACCTTCATAATAAGTACCTCCGAATATGCCTTTAAACCTGGGTTGCATTGCCTCACACTATCTCTTTGGTTCCATATTTTTACTTAAAATTCATTGTTTATTGAATTTTGTGCAAATATAAGAATTTGAATTCAATATTTTACACAATATATGGAAAAGAAAATAAGGCGATTTGTTAAATATCATATTCAAGTACAAACGACGAAAATGAAAGTTAACAATTGTTAAAGTCATAGAACATGAACAATAACAACCTACATTCAATAGGATGCAGGTTGACCTCTAACTAGTAAGGAGGTTGTTTGACAAATTCTTACAGATACAACAATAAATCAACTTTAAAGCTGAGTCTAGTGTATTGCATTAATAAATCACGATGATATAATTATTTTGTTTAATTCCATGTAATATGAGAGTCGATAAAGGTAAATGACGCCCCAATGTCTAGATTCCCGATAAGGGTTCTTGCTTGTTCAAACACACCAATTGAAACAGTGATACTTCTTCCCTTAGGTGTAGGCTTTTAAACACCTTCTTGCAATAGCGTTTTCTCTATAGCTAAACTTGTAGAGGATACAGTGAATGAGTTTCCGCTCTTAGTATGGAAGAATAACTCTCCAGATGAACTACTAGCGGGAATAGATTTACCTAAAATACAATCAGCATAGAACTTTCCTAATGTCATATTAGAAAACTGTTAAACGAACCAAAATTGGATATTAATGTATACGTGAACGTCCATACGAGGTTTATGGAATTGACCAATTTTCTAAAAGACCTGATCTCCCTAATCCTTTATAGACTGTTCTGACATCGCTTTCTCCTCTATCAGCATACATGTCATAGTCAAGATTCAAGGAAGCTTAAAACAACATATAGTATAGACCATCAAATATGAATATATATAATAACTTCATCAAAGGAAATGAGATGTACATAATAAGGAAAGAGACATTGTCCAGATCATACCAAACACCTTAAAGTAGAAGATCAACCATGGAAGGCAAACGATCCTTAGTGTATGAAGTGACGATTTTTCCTGCATTATTTATTCCTTGGGTTGGGACAATTTTGTCACATTCCTCCCAACGGAAGAAATTACTACCATCCGGAACCAGTCGCTATGTCGACATTCTTTGAATAAGATTTTCAATGAAATACTATACATAATATACTGAAAAAGAAATAATTTATGACGTTGATTAAAATTTTCAATTACAAACACAAATTAATCACTATCATAACTTAATTGCAAATTACAATCATCTTCTTCTTCGGAAGAATAAGAATCAAACTCCGACTCCTTTTCAGATATCTGACCTTCTTCATCCTCTCCAGATGAAATTTCAACATATTCATTAGATGGATCATTCAAAGGTTCATTATCGTCATATATGACAAATCATTTATAAAAGTGACATCTTCCTAAAATGCTTCACTTTCAATTCTCTACTCTCCTTTTCCATGTAATTGAAAAATACCTCTAGGTTTAACTTTGCAAACTGCCAACCAATCTGTCTTATTTCGTCGTAAGCTTAGAAAAGGGGCATAAGACACCTATTTCGCTTGCATTGCCAACACGAAAGGTTCAAATTGTCTCAATCTTCTTCAGTAGTTGATTTCAACTAGATTGTATCGGCTATGCATTTTTGTTCCAACCTTTAGAGTCGGGTCATACTAGTCACATTTAAATATCACACATCACTTAATTGGCAAAGTAGGGTACTCAACTTCAAGTATTTCAATAATTTTACCATAGTAATCCATCAATTCTCCCTATATGGAAACTTTACTGTTTATTGTTACCATGCTATGTCCATGATATTCTGTATGGTATTTGTATCCATTCACGAAATATACCGGATACAATTTAACAGTTTGCAGAGGTCCCTTTGCAAGATCACAAATGAACTTGATCTTTATTGGATTTTCTAAGGTCTATATAAAAGAAATTATCATAACATTAATGTATAACGTCATGAGAATACTTACATATGGTATTGAACTATAAGAATATTTGTAAGTGAAAACTTACATATCTCTCGAACCATCGAGGAAAGTGTCTTCCAACTTCTTTATTTATATCATCCTGTGTGTTGTTCGGCATTATCTCATGTAACAATGCCTTGTATAATCTAAATACATTATTATGTATTTTAGTAATGAACAACACATAATTTTAAAAGAAGAAATAATCATGTTCAAATTACTGCACGAAAGGTAGAACCTCTTGACAGTTCAATAAAATGTAACCATATGCAACCTCAATTTCTTCCTTTGTTAACATTCTTCTTATTGCACGTCCATATGTTCATCCAAGATATATAAAAATGGATAAGTTACCATCAGCATCACTTGTTCCTCCCCCATCGTCATTACGAGGAACTTTTCTCTCTTGTGTGAACATGTGGCTTAAAATAATGTCCATAAAATGTACTAGCTTCCTTCACTAAATAAGCATTAAATATCAAACCTTCAACTCTGGCCTTGTTTTTCACATTTTTTTTCAAATGAAGCAAATACCTATGTTAGAAAAATGGTTATTACAATTTTGTAGATAAAACATTGTAATATGGTTATTGCAATAATTTTTATCAAGTTACCTCTCAAATGAATACATCCATCGATTTTGAATTAGATCGGCTAGTTTTACCTCATATGTTAAATGCACAGGTAGGTGCTCCATACAGTTAAAGAAGCTTGGAGGAAAATCCCTTCTAACTTGCACAAAATTACTAGAATTTTCTTTTCTAGTTTTTCCATTTCAGCTAACTTAAATTCAAATGATGTTAAACTTTTGAAAAACATACTTAATTATGTTATTACTTCCCAAACTTTATTCAGTAGCAACTCCCGAAATACAATTGGAATTAGCCTTTGCATAAACACATGACAATCATGACTTTTCATCCCAAATAATTTATACTTCCTCAAGTCCACAAACTTAGCCAAGTTTGAAACAAAACCATCAGGAAACTTTAGACTTTTCAGCCATTCACACAAAAGCTCATTTTGTTTTTTGTCCAAAGTGTAACACGCTTTCAGATATTTACCGATGCGAAGATCTTTATGTAACTCATTCCTTCTACAAAAAAGTTACAAATCAGCTCATAATTTTACATTGTCTTTTGTCCTCCCTTCAATGTTCATAATGGTATTGAACAAGTTATCAAAAATGTTTTTCTCAATATGTATCACATCTAAATTATGATGTATCAAATTAGTTTTTCAATATGACAAATCCCAAAAGATGCTTCGTTTTCTCCAACCAAAGTTTTAACTAATGCTTGTATTTACTTCATCGGCTTCAAATTTTGTTACTTTCAGCAAGCCTAATTCCTCAATCTCTTGTAAAATCTCTTCACCATCTTTGAGAGGAGGGGGAGGTGTCGTTACCATCCTATTATAAATGAACTTATGTTTATTGCATGTAAATGGATGATCTGGAGGAAGAAATTTCCTATGATTGTCAAACTAACATATTTTTCCCCCGTTTGGAAGATAAAATGCATTAGAATCATTGTCGTAATAAAGACAAGCCAATTTTTCAGCTGTGATCCATTTAGATAACATGAAAAATACCGAAAATTTACTAATGGTCCACATCAAAGCCACTCTCAACACAAAATGCTATTTCAGAGAGACATTATATATTTGAACACCATATTCCTAAAGATGTTACAATTCAGATATCAATGATTATAAGAAAACATCAATTTTATGCTTCGAATTTATAAGCTTTGGCACAATCACTATCAAAAACAATATGCCTATTTCATACACATCCAAGGAGGCAAATTATAAGGAGTAATTATGATTGGCCATGATGAATATTACTGCCTAGATTGACCAAAAGGCTGGAATCCATCCGTCGACAATCTCATCCTAACATTTCAACATTCAACTGCAAACTCAAAATGTGTGTCATTGAAATGTTTCCATGCTAGTGCATCTGATGGATGACTCATTACTTCATTTTCCTATTTGTGTTCAGCATGCCATCTCATATGAGTTGCAGTAATATCATAAGCATAAAGTCTTTGAAGTCTCAGAGTTAGCGGGAAATAATACATCCGCTTCCATGGAACTAATTTATGGTTCATTGAATGCTTTTTAGGCTTAAACCTAGATTGAACACAAAATTTGCACTCTTCTAAGTCCACACCATCTCCCTAATACAACATGCATCCTAATTTGCAACAATCAATCTTTTCAACAAGCAAACCAAGATCTCTAATAAGTTTCTTCATAATGTAAAAACTATCAACTATTACATGATCAATAGGCAATGATTCATTATACCATTCAAGAATTTTATCGAAACTAAGGTCCAAAATATGCCCTTCAGAATTTATGCTCAATATTCGAGCAATTGAAGACAATTGGGTTATTGTCTCACAATTTGGCCACAATTCTCGATCAGCTGACTATAGTAAGTCAAAAAAATGTTTTGCTTGTGGGTTAGGTTCTTCTTCAAGATTTTCCCTATTTTTCTTAAAGGTATAACCAGCCCCATCATAAACCATTTGCATGTATGGATTTCAATTTCATCCATATAATTTGTTCTAGATATAATCCCCCTTCATACTCATTTAAGTTGATAGACAATTCTGCTTGATGACCCATTGAGATACTGCAAATGACGGGTTATCCATATTGAGTCCACTCAAAATAATTGGGGACAAACACTTTTCTCAGGAAATGCCCTTTAACTTCATCAATATGAAGGAAACATTTGTGCTTGCACTTTTTACATGGACATCTAATCTTTGCCCATCTATAAATGCAGGTTGAAAACATGCATAATGAATAAAAGCTTCAACTTCGGTAACAAATTCAGGATTAATGTAATCATCAGGTGTTAATCGTCTATACATCCAAGATCTATCAACGTAACTCATTCCTACGAAATTGTTAAATTAAAATAGTGATTTCATAGTTAGCATCATTCATTTTCGCCAAATATTACAAAACATCTAAGATAAGACTTGTGAATCAAGACAACAAGTTCTCCTTGTGACTTCTAGGCTCCTCGTATATTTCACCAATAAGTTTCACAGGAGCTCCATCATGGGTTATGGGTTAAGGTTAATGGGTTCAGATCTAAAATATTTATAAACTCAAGATCGAACATATATGTTTATAATCATATATGTTACATAATAAGTTTGATATTTAATCTATATTAAATATGTATTAGTGCCAAATATAATAAGTATTCATAAAAATATGAATACTTATTTTAATAAATTATTTTAACAATTACGATTTTAAAAAGATGGGTTTAAAAATTTACATATGAAAAATAAAGAGAAACTAATAAATTCATAGAGCATCAATGAAATAACGGATTGACATAATTAAGGTAATTGGAACAATAATATAAGTCAAACTCATCCTATATTAATGATAAACCGAAGTTCATACCACAAACAAGTTTCAGTTCATGCAAGCCAAACATCAACCATGTAATACGTTCAGATGGGAAATTCAAATCACAAACAAAAACCTAAATTAAACCAAGCTTCAAAAAATATAGTAAAAAAATTCACTTACCTCAACCGACACGTAGAAGCTTCTTCCTGAACGTACATGAAATAAGAGGATGACGGAGCTAGAATGAAAAATAAAGTAGATGCATATAAATTTAGATAAAGCAATTTCACTTAAACAAAAATAAAGGAGAAAAATCTAATATTTAAGATACATTAACCTTTTCAACTTTTGACATCAAACATTGGTCATATTAAAGTTAACAAGCAAAACTCACATCTTCACTGTAGTATGGTAATTTCATTAATGAACAACCACAGATAAGCAGAGTACACAAGAAAATAAAAGTTTTACTAGAAACTAAAAACACTAAATCAAAGTATGAAGCAATTATGAAATAAAAATAGAGAACAATACAAACAATATGTATAATGATTAATGAGTGATTGCTAGTATAAATATCGAGTTTAATGTGCTAAAAAGAAATAGAAAACGTAAGATGCATGTATGTTTATGTACCGAACTAATAACCTCAATGCAAATGCAATAGAAAAGTTAAAGAGATGTCAAAAGTTGTTCAAAATATAGAAAAAGTTTAAGATAACCAATGGAATTTAAATTTAAAACAAACAAGGTAACAAATGGTTATATTGTTTCTTGGAAATAAAAGGATATAGATTTTGAAAAAGTGTAATCACGTTGAATTTATCATTAATGTCACTTGAATTAAATTTATAAGTAATTTTCTTAAAATGCATACTTTACGAATATTTCATGCACAAGAAAATTTATCTACTATGTATATGAAAAAAAATAACAGTGCATTCCATTAATGTATAAAAATAAAGTAAGCATTATTATATCATTATTCATGCTTATTTATCTCTAATTTGCAACTTGTTCCAAGTTATTCTAGTTAAAATAGTATTCATAATAACAAATTTTAAAAAAATTTAGATACAAAGATTTTGATTTTAAATTCTTCAAAAAATTATAAAAATTGAAATCTCTCTAATAGTATTCATAATAAAAAGAAAATGCTACTAATTATGTGATTAATTTCAACCAAAATTAAATACTATTTTGCATTTTGTACCAATACCATTGGTTGGGAGATGTTAAATATTATGGATTAAATAATTCAATTTTATATATTAAATCTTAAGACATTGATGCGAAGTTATAGATAAGCAACTCAAGTATGCATGTTACTAAAAATTGTGTGACATTGATCGTTTATTTACTAAAACGGAAATTATCTAGTAATAGCATTTTAAAGATGGTTCATGCCATCAATTTTTTTTATATTGGTACAAATTATAAATATGCATGAAATAGATAATTGCATAACTATAAATTATTTGAAAAATTAATAATTTTAAAATAAAGTAACTATTTTGATTTAAATAATATTTGTGAACTTATGTATATTTTTGTTTTTAATCAATTAGCAAATTTTATTTTTCACACATTTAATAAGATAGTAAATTTGAAAAATGCCACATGGTTTAAACTTTAAAATCATAGAATTATATGTGAATTTTATGATTGCTGTAAATTTTAATTTAAAATTGATACTTAAAATAAAAATTAAGTCCAATTGTTACTTTATATTATAAAAACTTTATTATTTTAGAACTGTGATTTTCTGTTGTTTATTTTCTATTACAATGATCATCCCTATTTGAATCCAAATAACTTTGCTGTGTCATCTTCATCCTAAGTTTAATGACTACATGACATGTTAAGAAAACAACTGTTGGGAGAAGATTAAGAAACTTAAAATTAAGCTAAGAACATTCACATATGCAAGTTGAATCACAGCACAAAAAAGGCTAAATCACTTCACAAGTAAAAATAAAATCATCAAATAAGGCTAAACACTATAAGAAGTAATTTGATACATTATCCTTTATCATCAAATAATGCTAAATCATCAAATAGGCTCACTCATTAACTCAGTCTTTGATACAAATCAATTTCTTCTTCACACATTAACAAAATTTTCAAACAAGAGGCATTTTATCGAACAACTAATATGTTTCAACAAATGATCCCAACTTCATAAGCAAATTTAAAAGCTGAACCTTCCAACACTAATACAAGTATCTTAAATGTTCTTATCCATTTATAAATTACTTAAACATACAAAACAAAATAACCAAACATACCCAAAAAAACTCAAATCAAACCACGGTAAATCACTATACCTCCACGAGTTCTCAAATAGTGGGAGAAGAAACCTAGCTTCCAACGGACCACTAAACTCTTGCCAACGCCGACGACAATGCACAATATTGCATCAAAGAAGAAATCAAAAAACGGAGGAAAAAAAGAAAGACGAAGTAGAGCCGGCAGTGGAGTGGAGGGGAGGGGGGGCGCTCAGGTGTGTGTTAACTTAACCAAAACAACGTCGTTTGGTTAATAATGTTCACCCACAAGCAGACGACGACGTATTGGTTTAGAGAGTTAGCGACGGAATTTTCCATCCCTACCACTCCGTCGAAAAAGTTCAAATTTTAACCTTTCCATCAGCAATTCCCGCCTTAATTGCCAACGGTATTTTTCTGTCGCTAAATTATATTTTCCCTCAGCTTTTTCGACGGACAAGAAACCGTTGCAAATTTCTTATTTTCTTGTAGTAATTTACCAACGCACATTTTGCCATTGCAAATTGATTTTCTTCTTTATTTAGCGACCGATTAAACGGACCTTTTTCCCATCAATATTACCGACACAAATTTGGTTTCCGTAGGTAATTTGTTAGGGTTTAGATTCTATTGATATTTTTCGTCGCTAATTCTAACTTTTCTTATAGTGATGGCAGTGTATCATATCGCAACATATCATAAACGAACAGAAATAATGCAACGCGCCATCCATACAAAAACAAACAAAAAAACAAACAATACATGATAAAAATAAACCATGCAAGATCATGACTCTGATATCAATTGTTAGACTTTTATGGATCGATTTGTGTAAACATACCTAGATTCATGATAGTTTTTGTAAGGAGATTTATTCCCTCTCTTCTTCTATTCTTCTTTGATGTGTTTCTTTAAATGATATAGATAACCCATGCATTCTAGTTTTCTAAAACGTATATATCCTCTCCCCAATCATTATGTTGGTTTATTTTAAAAGAGAGAGGGAAAAGGTATTTGATCCATTTGAGATCTATTATTTAATACTCAATAATGATTATCTTGGATTCTTTTTATGAGATTCAAATCTATAAATAACATGGGCTATAAAATAATGTAATCTGCTTGCTAAGATTGGTGCTGACTCTACATTGGTTGCTGCAGGGTTGCTGCATGACACTCTTTAGGATTCTTTTCAAAGCGGCGACCATATATGCAGGTCATTTGGAGCAGGGGTGGCTGATTTCGTTGAAGGGGAAAGAAGTAGTACGTTTTTGGTTAATAATTGAATTTAATGTTAGGATCAGCAATGCTACGAAGCTTCTGAACCTTCGTCGCCTTGCACACAGATACTATATCATTGCATAAATTAGGGGAACTTTCTTTCTTATACATAATAGACGTTTTTGCCTGGATTATGGCCTTTTCAGTTGACTGATTGTGTCTATGCATTTATTCGCAGTAAGACATGTACTTTTCTGAATGCGGTGTTTCCTGGGCTCTAAAACTTTAACAATAACTAGCAATGCACTGGTTTTTATTTATGGTCTGTCAAGCAACACTTGGATAACATTGTATTGTTTTATATCTTGTTAGGGATCATTTACACGCTTCGAATCTGATACCTGATTTTCTCCGGGATCTCTAAGCTTAGTCACTTGAGTAAGCTTGCACGTGAGAACAATACAGCAAGCAAAATTGTGTGAGGCAGTTAAGCTTGCATACAATGTTCCTAGCCATGGGAGATGCAAAAACAGTGCTGATTAAAATAGCAGATCGATTGCACAACATTATGACGGTAGATGCATTGCCTTTAGTCAAGCAGCAGAGATTTGCTAAGGAGACATTGGAGATATTTATACCCTTGGCCAACCGGCTCGGAATTTCTATTTAGAAACAGAAGCTAGAGAATCTGTGTTTTAAGCATCTCAACCCAGATCAGCATAAGGAGATGTCTTCTAAACTCTCGAAACCTTTTGATGAGGCAATGATTACTGCTGCTACAGAGAAGCTGAAGCAATCTTTAGTAAAGAAGGCATTGCATATCACAATCTTTGTGGACGGCACAAAAGCTTGTATAGCATTTATCGCAAAATGTCAAAGTGTGCTGTCTGTTACTTTCATTGTATGTTTATGTGTTGATGATTTCACATTTAGTGGAAGTGATTTCCGGTTCTTTTGGGTGATTCTGCTTCTTTCCAGGAAGAAGCTGAACATGGACGAGATACACGCACATTCATGGGCTACGTCTGATTGTTGAAAGTGAGGATGACTGCTATAATGCCATGACGATCGTTCTCCAGTTATGGTCGCAAGTACCTGGAAAGGTCAAGGACTACATATGTCATCCCAAAATCAATGGGTATGCCGTGGCTCATTGGTGGTGGAATGTGATCCTAGATGTTATTCCCGTATTCTTAATTTTGTTCTAATCTGTAGGTATGGTTGTCTTCACACGGTAGTTGTGGGGGAAGGCACAGTGCCTCTTGAAATTCAAATTAGAACGAAAGAAATGCATTTGCAAGCTGAGTTCGGGTTTGCAGCTCATTGGAGATACAAAGAGGGTGACTGCAAGCACGCTTCCTTTGTGCTGCACATGGTAGAGTGGGCAAGATGGTTCGTCTCCTGGCAGTGTGAGACAACGAGTAAAGACCACGCCTCTTCAAAGGAGGCTCCTTGCACATTCCCTTCTCCCTGTGATGATAATGTTTTCGTTCCACCCAGTTGAAGGCTTAATTCAATGATTTAAAAGTGTGATGATTCTTATTAATACTGATAAGGGTCGTCATAGATAGTACGGTTCGACTGACATGCCATTTAAAAAAGTTTACAGATTTCAGTACAAGAGTTGCCATCGAATGCCACGTTGATGGACCTTCTTGCACGAGGAACGTTGAGGAGGGGATCTCCGCATGGGCTTCCCTGGAAGCAACCATCGAGGCCGAAGCTGAATGATGAGGCAGTCAATGATGCCAGGTGTAGGCTGAAGATGGGAGATGTAGTGGAGCCGACACCAACCATACCTGTTAAGTCCTTGACTGAGTACAAGGGAAGAGATTCAGCGTAGGTATAACAAGGCTCAACGTCCGTCGTCTCTAACAATGGTGCTGCTACGGCAGGCTGGAGAGTTTGACAAATAGTTTGATGTTCTACCCCAATTGCTTTTTCTTTTTACAATATATATACATGCGTAGGTTGTACAGCAGAAGCACAGTTTCTTAGGCGGATTCAGTAACTAGATCATAAAGATTTGTTATTTTGTTTTAATCTAAATGTAATGCAGCTTACATTTTATGCAAGCAAGCAACTACCATTTTTATAGTGAATTGAATAAGAGGAAGACGAAGACGAAGACAAGTGGAGTTTAAATTGAGGGAGAAAGTGATAATCCATGCCCAAGTCCTCATCTTCCATCATCAGTAACCGTAAATGAATGGATTGAATTATTATTATCATGTTATAAGACTTGAGTTGAATTGTTTGTATTGATAGACATAGTCATAGAGAAGGTTGTGTATTTATTATAGATGAAAGGATAAAAAAGGGTAAGGAAAGAGAAAGAAGGACGTGGTGTAAAGTAAAGAAGCGGCATCAATATCTCACCTCAAATTTATATGGGCTGCAAACCTTCCTAAACTTCTGACTCTCTTTTATATATTCTCTCTCTTATACAAACCCCTCATTTTCATTTCTTTATTTTCTCTTTTCAATCCAAGAATTAATGTTGATAAGAAGAAGAAGAAGAAGAGGAGGAAGCAGCAGCAGCAGAAGAATCTATCAATTACATATGCACTTGCTGCTATGAAGAACACTTTTGCCCTACGCAACTTACCATCTGATTCAATTGTATTCGGTTCAGCTATGGAATGGCAGATCCTTCTAGTTTTTTGAATTATGACCGCGACGTTGAACAAGTTTAGTCTTGTTTCTTTTCGGCTTCATCTTATATTTTTCTTATGCTAATCAATCAAGGAATGTCATGTCGAGGGAACTGTACAATCCTTTTCAATGTTCATTAACACACATTATTTGACTGTTTGCCTTCTCTTTTTCTCAAGGCAATTCTTACATTGAAAAAAGGCACTCAATTAATCAAGTATAGCCGCACAGGAAAACCCAAATTTCGTGCTTTCAGGCTTTCTCCAGTGAGTATTTTTCCATCCGTATTTGATCGGTTTCATCATTTTGCATGCTGCAACCTTCTTGTCATTTCCCAAACTTTTATATTTATCAGAATAATATGGACATATTGTCAGAATTTTTCATTCATGAAATGCCGCCTATAATCCTCATGACGATCCTGCTATTGTTATCAGTTCTCCTTTATGCACTGTCATTCTAAATCATGATCGTGTTAATATTTGACAAAGTAACTAGCATTCATTTGAGTTTGTGTCTTCTGTTCTGTCAAGTGAAGTTTTATAGAACTAGTTACTATTATCAGCTTATAAAGATTTGATCTTTTCAGTCTCTCTCTTTCTGGGTGTTCATAAATCCTCTATCTTGTTCCCTTTCTGTCTAGCTTATAACTTTTAGCCTATCTCTAAAATGAACTTTTAGTTCTATTAAACTTTCTCTTTCATTGTCCAACGATTTAAAATGTATAAATGATTTCAATTCTAGTCGTAATAACAGGATGAGACATCATTGATCTGGTTATCACACGGAGAAGAAAAAATTTTGAAATTATCTTCTGTCTCACGAATCATCCCTGGACAAAGAACTGTGAGTCTTACACTCTCTTTGGCAGCTGATTGATAATATCAATCTCAGGTCCTCTAAATCTTAACATGTGTTCATGCTATAGACATTCTTTGCCTTTTCTTTTTTCCTTGTTTTCCCATTTTTAACAGGCTGTGTTTAGAAGATACTTGCGGCCTGAAAAGGATTACTTATCATTTTCGCTTCTGTATAACAACGGCGACAGATCTCTTGATCTGGTTAGTTACAGAAAACGATCTTATAACATGATCTATTTGAGCTTCATATTCATGAGAAGTTCATATCCAACTATTGCCCTTCGTTTTTCCAATTCTTAGATCTGCAAGGACCAAGTTGAGGCAGAGGTTTGGCTTGCAGCCCTCAAAGCATTGATTGGAAATAATCGTCATAAGCGTACTAGGAGTGATTTCTCAGATGTGAGTTTCTCATTTCCACGAAATACTACTTATGAAGCCACTTCAATTATTGAGCACAAAAAGCAAACTAACAGAACTTAGTTGTAATAAAGGGACAAAGCAGAGTTTTTAAACCTTGTTAAATTTGTCTAATTGTTGATTGAAGGCAAGAATATATTTTCCAAGCATGGAGATATGAAAAGCACGTATATCTCTCGGGCTTTATCAAACTTCTGTTTGAGGATGGCAACTATCGTTGCATTCCTAACTTTACATGTTGCTTATGTTAATCTCAGTTAACAGATGGTGTGGAATTTGCACAATTTAACCGTCCTTTTGGAGCAACTCTAGACTTCACACCGAGTATTGCCCGTAGTCGACCCTCTCTCGATTTGAGTTCCCGTGATACTCTTCTGTACTCAGATGTAGGGTCAGATATGCAACTAAGAGCAAGTAATGCAGATGGTTTTCGAATTAGTGTCTCAAGTACACCTAGCTGTTCAAGTGGTGGATCTGGTCCTGATGATATAGAATCATTAGGTGATGTCTACATATGGGGAGAAGTGTGGAATGATGGGACTAACGCTGATGGGTCCTTGAGCTCAGCTCATACAAAGAATGATGTTCTGGTTCCTAAGCCCTTAGAATCAAATGTCGTTCTTGATGTTCATCAGATTGCTTGTGGTGTGCGTCATATTGGCCTTGTAACAAGGCAAGGCGAGGTTTTTACCTGGGGAGAGGAATCTGGGGGTAGACTTGGTCATGGAATTGAAAAAGATTATGGTCGCCCCAAACTTGTTGATTTTCTGGCAGTTTTTAATGTTGATTTTATAGCATGTGGTGAACATCATACCTGTGCTGTATCTACATCTGGTGATTTATTTACGTGGGGTGATGGTACCCATAATGCTGGACTTCTAGGTCATGGAACTAACGTCAGCCATTGGATACCAAAGAGAGTTTCTGGTGCTTTAGAAGGACTTCAGGTTTTGTCAATTGCTTGTGGTACGTGGCATTCAGCATTGGCAACATCCAACGGAAAACTATTCACATTTGGTGATGGAACATTTGGTGTTCTGGGCCATGGAGATCGGCTGAGTGTTTCATATCCAAAAGAAGTTCAATTATTGAGTGGATTGAAGACTATCAAGGTTGCATGTGGTGTATGGCATACTGCAGCTATAGTGGAGGTAATGAACCAATCTGGTGCAAACATATCATCTAGAAAGTTGTTCACCTGGGGTGACGGCGACAAGTATCGACTGGGTCATGAAAGCAAGGACACTTATCTTCTTCCCACCTGTGTCTCTTCCCTTATTGACTACAATTTCCACCAGATAGCGTGTGGTCATACCTTGACTGTTGCTCTCACTACCTCAGGTCATGTTTTTACCATGGGAGGCACAGCACATGGCCAGCTAGGCATCCCAAACTCTGATGGAAAGCGACCATGCTTGGTACAAGACAAATTGGTAGGTGAATTTGTTGAAGAAATTTCTTGCGGGGCATATCATGTTGCTGTATTGACATCAAGAAGCGAAGTGTTCACTTGGGGTAGAGGTGCCAATGGACAGTTGGGACATGGAGACACAGATGATCGAAAAGTTCCATCATTAATCGAAGCATTGAGGGACAGGCATGTAAAGAATATATCTTGTGGCTCAAATTTTACTTCTTGTATATCTGTACACAAGTGGGTCTCAGGTGCAGACCAATCAGTTTGCTCAGGTTGTCGGCAAGCATTCGGATTTACTAGAAAAAGACACAACTGCTATAACTGTGGGTTGGTGCATTGCCATTCTTGCAGTTCCAAGAAGGCATTGAAAGCAGCATTAGCTCCAACTCCAGGAAAACCACACCGTGTCTGTGATGCCTGCTATGCAAAACTTAAAACTGCTGAGGCCAGTAACACTCCTAATATGAACAGGAAAATTGCTACTGCCCGTCGTTCATTTGATACTGGTGAAAGAATTGGCAGGGGAGATGGCAGGTATTCAAGAACTTTACTATCGCCCACAACAGAACCTATAAAGTATCTTGAGATCAGGTCAGGAAAGCATGGATCAAAACTCGAGGCTGCTTCCATGGTGCGAGCTTCTCAAGTTCCGACACTTAGGCAACTAAAAGATATAACATTTCCGAGTTCACTAAGTGCTCTTCAGAATGCATGGAAGCCCGTTCCTTTCACAATGCCTCAGCCTCCTGTCAACAATACTCATCCTGCTGCTAACACAAGACCAGGTTCACCTTATTCTAGAAGACCAAGCCCTCCACGCTCTGCAACTCCTGGATTTTCTAGGAGTGTCATTGATAGCCTCAGGAAGACAAATGAGATAATGAAGCAAGACATGACAAAATTGCAAAACCAGGTACCGATGACTTCACATCTTTTATTATTCACTGGTTCCGTTGTTTCTCCTCCACATCGACACCCTTAGTGGACAGAATAGGACACCCTGACATGTCCAACAATTACATGCCAGCATAAAGTTTTATGTGCATATTCAATGGCATAAAGCCCTCATCTTTCCGGTAAACAGCTTATGTCCACCTTCCTTTCAGAAATAAAACTTATTTGTTAGAAAACTTCCTTCATTTCATTCTTCTTCTTGCTACCTTCAGGTCAAAATTTTGAGGCAAAAATGTGATGTTCAAGATATGGAGATCGAGGAACTGAAGAAATATGCTGAAGTGGCTGCTTCATCAGCTGCAGCAGAATCTTCCAGATCTAGATTAGCTTCAGAACTTATTGAGTGCTTCTCAAAGCAGGTATAACTCTATACATGCATCACCTTATTTGATTTTTACCTCTAATGGATCAATAGTCGAACATCATGCTCAGATGTCTCGGGAAATTTTGGCAACATTAAACCGAATCCATATATGGACAACATAGGTTGAGATTACCTGTTTGTTTATTTGCGGAATTTTCTCTCCAAACTGAATTGGCAGAAGAAATAGCAAATCTAAAATTAATATAGCCTGAGGGAAAAACAAAGGAAAAGATAAGGAAAACTCAAGCAATTGGAAGAGAAACAATATCTATAGTTGAATGTTTATTATGTTTGCATGCATAATTCAACGTAAGATCAACAATGCATGACCATATTGACAAACTATCTCGCGCATATAGTAGTGACAAATGCATTCTTGCGTATGTCCTTTATGTTCTTGCTTGAGATTTAAAAAAATTCGATTAATGATATTTTACACCTATCGTAGCCGAGGAAATATGCACACTGCACAATTGTGATCTAGGCAGGCAGGTACAGGTTCCTTTTGGCTGTACCAAATGCAGAGTGCATCAGTTCTGGTTTTTGTGCTTGACTTTAGTGGAACGGGACACTTATTAGATTGATGAATTTAGCCTATTAATATACAAGTTTTCCGTCCTTTTTGCTCTTTACAAATTGTTGAATATTTGGTAGTTAAACTAATCATCTGACAACCTTTCCTGGGATTCAGTTGAAGGAAATGACAGAGCTATTACCTCCTAATATTTATGAAACTGAAATCTATAAGATCATGACTTCTCAAATAGAAGCTTATCTCAGCTCTAGTGGATCATCTGAAGTTTCTAACCATCAAAGTGCATTTGAAACGGCTTCTTCCATCAATGAATCTTCTAGCGCACAAGAACAGAGGATGGAAGATAGAAAAGAAAGAAAAGGAACCATTGACTTGTCCCATGATGACGAAGGTGTCCCACAGGAGACCACTAGTTCATCGGCTTCCAGTACAACAATTGAACATGAAACCAGGACACAGGAAGCTTCAAGCACAAGAAAAGCATTGAAAGAAACTATTGAACAATTTGAACCTGGGGTTTATGTTACTTTCTTTCAACGTCCGGATGGCGTGAAGATCTTCAAACGGGTCAAATTCAGGTAATTGAGTAATTTGATTAAGACAGTTTGGGTTTTGTTCAATTTAAAACACTTAAATATGTTAGTTTGTATTCTAAGTTAGCTGTCATCCAACCTTTTTAGTAGATTACTAAGAAGCGATGCAGATTTCTTCAAATATGGGACTTCATAGAGGCCCACATCAAGTCATTTTGAACAATTAAATTAAGAATGAGAAGAGCTTTCTACTATGAATGCTAACCTGCAAAGCCTACCTGTGAGGTCTTACGGCTTAATGTTGCAATCACCCCTTGTCTATGTTACTTTGCATCACATTAGTAGGGAAAGATCTTATACGCCATTTTGTCAACTGCTTATATGCATCCGTGACATGTTCTGTTTTTGTTTTCCTACTTGCTGTTTCTGATCCTACAGTCATACATCTGTCAATGGTTTTGCAGCAAACGAAGATTTCAGGAGCAGCAGGCAGAAATATGGTGGAAGGAAAACAAAGAAAGGGTGCTTAAGCGATACAGCCCACCAACATCAACTGCTGGCCATACTGGATCATCATCTGCTCCACCTGTATCACCACGGCAAACTCCGGTTGAACCATCTTCTACTTCTGTTCCTGCTGAAGAAACAAATGAGATAGAACCCACAGATATTTAAGTTAGCAAACTGAATTAGTTCCTTTTTGACACAACATAGAAAAAGGCGAGTCTAGGATGACAGTGATGCTCATCAAACTGCACCGTTAGAGGCAATTGTATTGTTTTGAAGGCTAGGTGAAAATGATTTTCGGCCTCCAGAGACTTGTTGATACAAGAATTTACGTGATGATAGCTCGATATGCAGCAGTGCAAAAATGCTATAAATCTAGTGGAAATGCATTTATTTTTGTTGCTTCATTCCATTAATTTTGGGCTAAGACGAGTCAGGATAGACGTAGAGGATAAACCTCCTAGGATATAATGCCTTCTCATTTGTAAATCTATGTTCCTGGTTCTGAAACTCCTGTGCCGTTTTGTATAGTGTGTTAACATTAGGCAAACACAAAAGGTCTATGTATAAACTGACACATTGAAGCTCTCTCTTACGTTTTTACATTTCGCATGCCAAATGTCATTAAGCTCAAACTCAGATGCAAGCCCTACGGAAACTCAGATGCAAGCCCTCCGGAAAAACTGACTCCAAAGTGAAATCCTTGATGCAATCACTCTTTGATATTGTTGACAAGCCAATATCACAGATACAACAAATCAAGAAGACAATTACTCGATTCACAAACTGCCTTTTTGAAGTCTTAATCTTCGTACATTTCAGGTTACTCCATATAATATGTTGTCGCTAAGTTGACCATATCGCAGTGAAGAAAGCGAAAGCTCATTGTTAAGATCGTGACACATGAACCAGCGATTGATTAAAATTCTAAGAGCCTCCATCAGTAATGGTAAAATTGTTATAAATTTTCTCACAACAGATGATTGTGTTTGTTGCACAAGACATCATTGAATGTCAAGAGGGTTTTGTTTATTAAAATTTAGCTTCTGAAGGGAAAACTCAAATGAAAAACTGATTGATTATTACTGCAACTTACAACTATTTGTTTTGTCACTACAACCATGAGAACTAGAAATTTAGAATACTACACATGTAGCCACCAGAAACAGAAAATAAGTGGGCTTCCATTTTTTTTTAATTTATTTTTGGTTCTATCTCCAGAAGAATTCCTGAACGTATTCTTGCCATGAAAGTACAAGCAAAAGCATCACCAATATGCCAGCAAGTCCCCAAGATGAACTCCCAATTCTAAGAACCAAAGATGGATCCGAACAAGGAACAAACATAGGATGACCGCCTCTCTGTTGAGCTTGAGATGAAGTGGTCTTAATGGCAATTATAAGTCCAGCAAGCAACATTGGAAGAACAAAGCCAGAGTTCCACTTGGTTTCATAGAAACGGCCGGTATTGCTGTCTTTTCGTGTAACGTACAATGGTGACAGCACCAAAGCTGATGATACAGCCAACACCATGGCCAATGCTCTCTGGGATGAGTAGTTCTGGCCACTGTGAGTATACGTAGCCATTGGGGTTGTGTGACCCTTAAAACTAAAAGATTTGTGAGGAGAAATTCTCAGGGATGTGGTGGGAATTTATAGAAGGAAAAGAAGATGTTGAGACTGTCAAGGGACCAATGTGGAAAGGGGTTGCTATTGCATGTCAGAGGAGCAATGACACGGCCGTCCAAAAAGTGACATAACTTAAGGCAGTGTTGAAAAGGATGGATAAATATAAAGAGAGGTTTTTGTATAGCTTTGGAAGCAAGGTATCTCCAATTATTCAATCTCGCGTTCACACGGGGATTTCATTTTCTTTAGTTTACTTTAGAAGAGCATATTAAAAAATTCCTCAGTTCAAAAAAAGAATCTTGATTTACGTGAAGTGGGAGACAGGCACTTGACACACTTTCCATTCTTTGATTCTTTCTTCAACTTTATTAGCACACTACTCCTTCCACCTTCACCCTCAAAGCAGCATCCGACGAGTGAAATCACAAATTTAAAAACACAAAAATGTGTAGAAAGATACTTTTTACGTTAAAAGGGAGAGAGGGGGAAGTAAAATACGAGTAATATCGAATTACACGATAAGACAAATTCTTTGAGAATGCCACGCCTCCAAATCATTATAATTGGTCTTCACATGATGATATGCTGTAACAATCAAGACTACTTAATCATCATGTCATATATGCTTCAGAATTCAACAGCTGCATGAGGCATGCATCAAGTAATTAGTGTCTGACTTCCACCCAAGTTTTGAAATTCTGAACCTAAACAGATATAATATGATTTATGAGGATGAGACTGAGTGACTGATACAGTCTTACTTTCCTGACAAGTGCAATTCATTTCTTATTTTAATTCTGACTAGAAGAACCAAACGGAGGTTCCATATAAAAGACTTTTATCAATGAAAAAATATTAGACGGTGTGAGTTAACTTTATGAGTTACAATTAAGTAATGGACTTTCACCAAGCGTAATAATAATATAATATCGCTGCTGACTTGTAAAAGCTTCTAAAAAGTCTAGTTTTAGGTATCACTGTCTTCATCAAGACAAAGACGTATATAAAAAGAACATCCCAGCCTCTAACCTTCCATTAGATGCATCGCAATGTCTCAACCAAATCACTCCAAAGCAAGAAAACGCCATTTCAACATCTTCTCCACAACCCTTTCATTTCTTAGATCCCTTTTCTCTGCTCTAGTTCTTTATATACACAAGGTTGTTGTGACATTTACCGATGTGTTCTTATCTTTGAACTTCCTGTTAAGTAACATGACACCTTGCACGGTTGATCTTGACGATCAAACCACCATGCATTACTGGATCACCAGCCACCGCAGGTTTGACAAACCAGACTTAGTACTAGTCCACGGTTACGGAGGTCACTCACGATGGCAATTCGCTTATCAGGTTCGAGCCCTGTCAGGAACCTTTAACCTATACATCCCTGACTTGTTGTTCTTCGGAAAATCCTACACGAAAAGGGGTGGCAGGTCGGATAGTTTCCAGGCGGATTGTGTAAGAGAAGGGTTGAGAAAGATGGGGTTGGAGAGGTACAACGTTGTTGGGATTAGTTACGGAGGGTATGTGGCGTATCAGATGGCCGCTAATTATGGGGAGGAAGTTAACAAGGTGGTGATCATAAGCTCTGGGTTATGTTACACGGAGGAGCAAAAAGATGAGTACTTGAAGAAGCTTGGAAACAACATATATGATCTTCTTTTGCCTCAGAAGCCACTTGATGTGAGGAATATGATTAGGCTTGCCATGTACAAGACTGATCCCTTGAAGTGGGTTCCTGATTTTTTCGTTTGGGCGTCCATTGTAAGTTCCATAATCAATCACATCTTTTCAATCTTATCTGCCTACTTAATTATAATAACCTTCAATGGAATCAACAGATATCGAACTTGATCATAATATTAAATCTATGGTACAGATTCATCGTGAATTCAACCAAAGTAATGCATCACTTTTCTTTAGTATGCATGAGGAACCCAGTAAGCCAATATTGAGCTTCAAGTTTGCTTTTCCTTTTTCTATACCTCAACCTGCAGTCACCCCAAGATTTATACATTTGTTGAATTAAGAGTTAACCTCTGTGAATGCATGTAGAAGATATGATATGGATCAGTCAAAAGTAGCCTCTGCGAGTGCATGTAGAACATACAATATGGATCAGTCAAAAGGTTTGTCGAAGAATATGGTCATGGTTCCCTACATATTAGCCATTGTTTGAAATTGCCTTCCACCTTAGGTGGAGTCTGTTACTGTCCTTCCTTTTCTTGTTTAGTATAATCATTATATAACTCTTTTCACTTTTTGATTAACTTTCCATCAAATCATCATCATTATTATGAACTTGTCCTTATTTGCCCAGTTAAATATAATAAGCCATAGTCATAGTCATAGACATAGACATGAATAACGATGCTTAAAATATGAGATGATAAGATTAATACACATTAAGATATAAGAGTCACAAGCTCTTGGATTTACCGCTTGTAATCCACAAAATATTATTTTCCTAACATTACGGGCATATTGGAATCGTCTGTCTACAATTAATAAATGGACTTGGATCATGACGCCCCATCAATCATCACCTATTGTGCCTTGGGAAAACACTTTATAACAATCTCTTCGATCTTTTCTCGCAATAGAGCATCCCATGTTCCTGTTCTTTTGTTTCTTTAGGATTACGTCCCTTTCCTTGTTTCATTTTTTATTTGATTATTATTTTTTCGTGTTCACACTTCATACTCCGTTTTAAAATATAATTAAACAGTGTAAACAATATATATAATAAAACCTTAAAAACTGTTTTTTTCCCATGAAGCTCTTCATTCATCTTAACTTTATAGGTATTGGGCAATACCAACAGGAAGGAGAAATCTGAGCTGTTAGATCACTTGCTCGCAAGAAAGGCAGGAACAGATGTTCCAGTCCTAACTCAGGTGTTTAATTCTTCCTTTCATATATGTTGTCCAAGAACATAGGTAGTTGTTGAGACATGGATTTGTTAAAAGAGCTAGTGTGATGGGGCGCAGGAAACACTGCTGATATGGGGTGACCATGACAATGTCTTCCCAATACCCTTAGCCTATCAGCTGCAGAGGTAGAGTAGCAATAGCTAATGGTTTGTTTGTATTTCCTTTTTTTTTTTTTCTTGAACCAGCATTCAAAATTGGGTTTGACGTCGATTGCAGACACTTGGGACCAAAATGCTGCAGGATAGAGACAGTTAAGGACACAGGTCATGCAGCAAACATAGAGTCCCCTGAAGTTGTCAACAAATTGATAACTTCATTTGTTCTGGGGCAATCCTGAAGTGCCACACTATGCTCTCGGAATTGTGATATCACTATATCAGTCAATTCACAGCTTAATTAATAATCCTTACTTCTATCAAAGGACCAGTACATTAAACTAATTAGCTTTTGGGACTATTTTTTGTGTCACTTTAAGGGAAATTTTTATCTCTCTCTCTCTCTCTCTCTGTAGTCTATATATAATTTAATAGATTAGTAAGCTGCCATCTTCATTCTTCTTTAGTTTAAAATGGAAAATAAATTATTAAATTTTAAAATGGAAGACGGTCCGGATTCATTCCATGTGGCCATCTAGTTTGTTGCCAAATCTGTGTCATAGCAGTTGCCTAAATCTCCTATATGTCAGCAGGCTATCCATAGTTCTATGATGATATTCAAGTCTTGGTGATCCAGATATACTATAAACACAATAATGGACTTTTGCTTGAAAAGGAGTTCTAACTTAAGAAGGAAAGGTCACGTAAGGCACTTTCCATGTTTAAAATTCTTGCTTAGAAGCATTTTAATGGTTGAAGATGAAGATGTACACGTTAATTTCCGGATGGAGTCGAGGACCTTGGCATCAAGTGTGACTTTTACCTTACTACTTTGATAGAAAAGAATATACAGAGGCGTTTTACCAACCCCTATACAGTTCCTTTTATGTCCGTGGCATACTCGTCAGTTTCTGAATCGTATGGACCTGAAATTTGGTATATATCCAATGTAGCGAGTTGCGTGTGATTTTAAGATCCCTTAAGTCTACCGTTGTTTTCATTTGATTAAACTATGCATTGTAGCACTTACGCATTGAATAAGGCATTACGCGACCTAAGAGCAGACGCCTACTACGTCATCTATTGATCCATTAAACAGGGCATTACGTTACCTAAGAGCAGACGTGTACTGATGGGGATGCGATATGCAGGTGATATGTATTTTTCTTAGGAATCCAGGAACATCCAAGTCTTATGGTCCTTGTAGTAACATATAACTTCGAAAATCCTGGCATAGTTAATGCAGCTCTAGGTTCAATTTGTGGAGGTTCGCAGATGCGCAACAATTGCAGACACTACTCTTTTGTGTGGATTTTGTTGAAAACAGAGAGATAGCAATAAAATTTGCAGATGTATTATTGGGTTTTATGGAGTTGATAATTTAAAATAATTGTGATGTGCCTATATATAAAGGCTTACATGAAAGCAAAAATACAGCAAAATCGGAAACCTCTACTCTACTAGAGTATTATTAGTAACAGAACCCACTAAGCTATTGACCAAAACAAACTTATTATTTTTCACCCATATCCTAAAAGACCTAGTTACTCTTTGAATCACATCTCAACACTCCCCTTTGATTTAAAGTTGCAGATGTCAAGTAATCCTCTAAAGTAGCAAAATTTTTCTTTTGATAAGACCTTCATAAGTATATCTGCCAGCTGCTCATTGGTGTTACAATAATTCAAGACTATTTCTTCCTTTACAACGAGGTCACGATTGTAATGGTGACGAAGTTCAATGTGTTTTGTTCTGCTATAAAATGTTGGATTCTTTGTCAGCTAGTTGTTTTGTTGTCACAAAATATCTCCGGTGCTCTTTGCTTTTGTTGAAGATCACCTAACATTCTCCTTAACCAAATGGCTTGACAAGCTACTGAAGTTGCTACAACATATTCGGCTTTTAAGGTTGACAACGCCACCGTTGATTGCTTCTTTGAACTCCAAGTAATCGCTCCTGATCTTAGGGTAAAAACATTTGCTGAAATACTTTGTCTATCATCTAACGATCCTACCTAATCGTTATTTGTGAACCCACATAATCTGAAATTGGAAGCTTTAGAGTACCAAATTCCATACTCCATAGTTCCAACAATGTAACTAAAACCCGCTTTGTAGCTCCATTGTGAACCTTCGAGAGTTGCTCCATAAATCTTAAGATAATACCAACAAGATATGCAATGTTATAGCTCCATTGTGAACCTTCGAGGGTTGCTGCATAAATCTTAAGATAATACCAACAAGATATGCAATGTTAGGTCGAGTGTGAGTTAGATAAATCAGTCCCCCAACCAAGCTTCTAAACCTTCCAACAATTGCTATTTCCACTCCATCTTCATGCTGTAATTCTTGTTAATGTTTATGGGTGTGGCTGCAGGCTTGCAATTTGGCATTCCAAATTTGCCAAGATGGTCTTTGGCATATTTCTTTTGTGAAATAAATATTCCATCTGCACTTTGATGAACTTCAAGTCCAAAGAAATAGTGCAATAAACCCATATCCAACATCTCGAATTAATTCATCATTTCAAATTTAAATTTAGCCATAAGAGAGGTAGAAGAACTAGTGTAAATGATATCATCAACATAAAGACAAACAATGATGAGATCATTTTTTCCTTCTTTCTTCACATACAAAGATGGGTTCATTCTCACTTCTCATGTATCCTCTTCTCTGAAAGTACCCATCAATCCTACTATATCATGCTTGAGGAGTCTGCTTTAATCCATACAATGCTTTTTTTAGCTTGTACACCTTTGCTTCGTCACCCTTCTTTATGAAGCCCTCAGGTTGTGTTACATAAACCTCTTATTCTAAATCTCCATTGAGGAATTCTAACTTGACATCAAATTGATAAACATGTCACTGTAGTTGTGTTGCTAGCGCTAAAACGGTTTTCACAATTTCAAGGCGAGCTATTAGAAAAAAAGTTTCTTCAAAATCAACTCTTTGTTATTACTCATACCCTTTCGCCAGAACACGAGCTTTGTGCTTCTGTATGCTTCCATGTACAGTAAATTTTGTCTTAAACACCCACTTCAAGCTAATTGCATTTTTGCCTTCCGATAAGTCAACCATCTCCCATGTTTCATTCTTCTCAATATCTTTCATTTCTTCTACCATTGCTTTTTGCCACTCTTTTTTTTTTTTTCCAGCTGCTTCTTTGTAGTGTATAGGGTCTAAGATGGTGAGAGCAAACTGACAAGAAGCATATATGTCAGCTAAAGTTCGAAACTTCCTTGATGTCTTCAGGAAAAGAGTTTAATATGAAAAGTAACTTCCATCTACCAATTCTCATCACAACCAAGTTTGTTTCTACATTATAATGCTATCTTTACTGTCCTGAAGTTGAACCTACTAATTTGAATGAAGGTTTATTGCTGAATGATATTTAAATAAATGATTTTTTTCTACACACCATATTATAATGGCAAAGTGACCTTGATAAGATTTTGCAATGAAATGCTTATTTTACATCTATGCTAGTCTCTTCCTGCTGCCAACAAATACTGATCTTGAAACTACAACAATTCATTGGTGGAGGGCCAAATTTTGGCATGTTAATTGATTATTCCTTCTAAATGCATATAAAATTCCACATTCACATTAAGCCAACTGCAATTTGTACGACTTAAAATGGATCCCAAAATGGAACATATATTCTGACTTTCAAGACCAATTGATGGCCATAAAAGGACCAAAAACAAAAGGTATGCATGCTCGCATAATTTATCTTATATTTTGCATCAGATGCTCGGTATTATTTGTCATGTCTCTATAATACTTTTGAATATATAGGTATCACTTATCTCTAATGAAAGGAAAAGAGAAGCCTGGTTGAAGAACCCATCATGATTGGTAATGTCGTTTCACAAAATTTGACCTGGATGCAGCACTTTTTGATAAATCATAACACACGAAACAATAACCTATGCTACCTGCATATTAAGTCAAATGGGTTTAATGTAGAAATTGAACAATTTGTTTTTTATGCTGCCTCAAACAAATATAAGTTTCATTTGAAGTTGTTACTTCATTAGGAAATAATGGGTCAATGGAGATGATTGTAAATCCATTAGACAAGTGTTAGGTGATGCTTTCTTATCAATTTTGGACGATAAAACAAGTAACTGCAAGTGAAAGTTGCAAGATACCAAAATTTGGAATTCATAACACCTATAGAAGTTATCTATATGGCTGAACTCAGATGATGGGATCAACAAACTTTTCCTCTAATTATAAATCGTGACGCATGCTTCTTCATCATTAACTTTTTCTCTATCAAGATAATTATTTTTTAGCGAAATAATCAATTAATTTTATATTCAACACAGATTTTTTTTTAGTATTTCTTCTTCTAAATCAGGAGATTCAGTCCCCATAAGTACTATATTTATGGCATAAACTTAAGTGGAATCTTTTTAAGGCATCTATTTTATGGCCAAAGTTATGGACCAAGCTATTTGAATACATAATTGGAAAAAAAATTATGGAGTTCTCATGAGATAAACAATTTTTTTAATATTTAATTTTAAAGATTATTGAAAATTTTCAAATAACTTTTTTCCTTTAAACTTCTGTTATGAAAATAACAGCAAAACACATAAAGACTAATCAAATGTTAGTAACACAAGGATTCAATTCAACTCTTAAATTCGTGTTAAATCAATTATATTTAGCTCAAACTGATAACTTATTGTATTTATCTTAAATTATTAATTTAGATTATGTTTAATTAATTTAGGATGAATTTAACATGTATTATTCATGTCACATATATTTGCTCATTTTTGCAATAGAAATATTAAAAAGTGAAATGAAATTTTTATAATTTTAAAATTAGAAGATTTTTTAAGTTAGTTAAACTATAGAAGCGTCTTGTGTTTTTAACTCCTTAAACTTATAATAATATCATTAAAAAAAGTAAATTGAACCCTAAATGTTTTGAGTTGAACTTACCTTTTGGGGGCATTTACACTTCCGAGTCAGTGGTTTGATGTGAAATTTTGCGCAATAGACGAGGATACAATTATTTGTTTGGTATATTATTAATGCAATATAGAAGACTGTAATAGAAGAAAATTACACGTGTCTCATAATGATTCTTTCAATCCAAAAGATAACATAACATGAACACTAATAATTTGAAAAAGAAAAGCTAGAAAATTGTTTCTTTGTTTAATGGACGAAAAATGCTAGGCCCAAATGTTGAAGAAATCATCTTGACTAGGAGGGGAAATTGTAATAGCGCAAAAAAGGACACAGGAAAGCAAGCAAATATGCCAATTGGAACTGCAATCCATTTCACTTTGTGGAAGAGAAGGATGTGAAGTGATGAGCTAAAGGCTACTAGCATTGATGCTATTGAAACAAATAAAGTGAGGAGACCAATGATCATCCTTGCTGGAAGAGCCATGAGAAAATCTTCTTCTGCGTAACGTGATGTTAAGATTCCCAAGAACATTAAGACTGAAGAAGAAGAAGTGAAGAGGGCCAATGCATCTGACACTATGAAAATCAAGAACGAAGTCTCTTTCATGAATATTGGACTGCCATCACCATTGTTGCCACCAGGAATAGTGAAAGCAGCTGCAAACACAACTGTGGCAACAAGGGCAGCTACAAATGAGCACGATGAAGCTGTATTCTTCATCCATTTCTCTCCTTCAACCACCAACTCCTTGTGCTCTTCCGTGAATACCTGTTGTGGTCTTTTTCCATCTTTGTTTCTCAACTCTTGGAATGATGGCTGCACAACTTGCTCTACAGCCTGTACTATAATGGAATCAATAAAGACTCAAGATTGATTGATAGGCAACAACTTGTCCTATTCTTACCATGAACATGATAAATCCCTGATTCAAGTTCAAATTAGTTAAAGACCAAATTATGAAATTTGACGAAGAGAAGAAGAATTTAATTGATTTCATACCTTGAACCATTGCAACTGGTGCTGCATTTGCAAAGCTGCACCAGAAATCTTATCCGATGGCACCAACTTACCTGCTAAATGTAGCATGTTGTTCTCAAACTTGTCTTTGTATGACATAAGATAATTCTTCTGAAAGCTCATTTGATATACAAGGTTGAAAACATTTTCTTTACGGTATAAAACTGCTAGATGAAACAGGGTACGTGAGTCTCTATTGCGGTACCAAATTGCATCAGGAAAAGCACTAATAATCTCCAGAACCAACTCTGGAATCCCAGAAATAGCAGCAGTTAGAATAGGACTTCCAAATGC
Organism: Erythroxylum carthagenense; assembly: GCA_026413575.1. NCBI lineage: Eukaryota > Viridiplantae > Streptophyta > Magnoliopsida > Malpighiales > Erythroxylaceae > Erythroxylum > Erythroxylum carthagenense. The sequence goes on from JANZLD010000001.1 coordinate 18,579,315, forward strand.
TGATAAATGCTGATCAGTTAATTTGGGAGATTTTACAGTTTCTGCACATAACAGTTTGCCAAGTTGAAGGGCTTGCTTGTGCTTCAACTTCTTGTTGTATGTGCTCTGAAAAAATCCAAAACTTTTAGATTCTTCTGAGTAAATAGTAGGATTTGCTGCAGGATTTTCCACATCAACTGATTGAGGCACATTCCCTTTCTCTGGGAAGATACCTATTAAGAACAAGATATAGTTAATTTTTAGCTAACTTATAGTAAATAGGCATTTAGTTACATAAGTTATACTTCTTTTTATGATCAAATGAAGTGAGATCTAAAAGAGATGAATGAAACAAGAATTCTGACATTTGTAAAATAAATGCTCAAGAAGTCCAACTTGTCTTCCACTTTCAAAGGCGTGTGAACCCCTTTCGGCCAATCTTGTTAGGGCATTAAGCCCTTTGAAGTCCTTTTCGACAGCTAAGCTAGGATAGCGCTTTAGCAGATAAAGAGCCAGGCCTGCAATTAACAATAACTTTACAACAATGAGACAAGCACAAAGATTAATGACTGAGTGGTAATGCAACCCTTGAGCTCCAATCACATACTAAAATCCTGTCCAATATAAAGGTAACTTAATTTGATCTCCATATCACTGATGAAATCTAAACTATTTTGGTCAATGTATCTGAAAAACCGAAGGGGGTTAAATAGTTTCGCAAACTTTCCGATTTGTTCCTAGCAAACAAATAAAATCAGAAA
>JANZLD010000001.1:18682579-18702656 GCA_026413575.1 Erythroxylum carthagenense
CATATGAGGTTAGAAAAGAGATGTTGAGAAATTAAGTTATGATATACAGTAATCAAGTGTTCTTGAGGTGTAAGCTTATGAATAAGCTAGACGCATGCAAAGGGTAAAGATTGAAGGGAGAACTTAGAAAGATTATGTACAAATGAAGGGTAAAGTTAAGTTAAATTAGACACATATGAACTATGAAATGGGAATGAGCATGAAATATGTTCTAAAACATATGCCCAGGATTGTCATTGAGCATGCATTGTACATAGTCCTTTATTACAATTGTGTATAAATGAATATTTTTACGTGTGCAATTATTAATGAGTGTACAATGTGTGTCTTGCATAAATGGATTATACAGGTTAAGTGTCCGTATTCAGGCACTCCCCGATTTTAGAAGCAAATGCTAAAATGGAACGTACTATGAGTAGACCTAGATGGTCTCACTTCATTGTTTGCTTTAGATTAAATTTTGTATACATTGATTTTTGTATGATGAATGTGTATATGAATGTGATGGGTTTTGTTTGGATTCCGAACAAAAGGTCCGATGATTGTGCTGATTGATCTGAAATATTGAAGTGCTCCTTGTATGTAAATAAGATGAACTAAGTGCTTTCTGAATGTGCGTTGCATGCAAGATGATAAGTGAATGCTCAACTATATGTTGAATGTCGGACTACAGTCCGATGATAAGTGAATATGATTGAGTAAGTGCATGCAATGTAAGTGATGCATTCCATCTCATGAATGCATGAAATATAAAGGAGTTGTAATTTGAGTCGCCTATATAAAGCGTTTTCACGTAGAGCTATGCTCCGTGATTATTTGATGTGACTGAGCCTACGGGCCAGTGTTCTGTTCTTACTGAGCCCTATGAGCCAGTATTCTATTATGATTGAGCCCTACGAGCCAGTACTCTGTATATGTGAGAGGCACTCAGTCACAATAATAAGAACGAATGTGAGTCTCATACAAATGACATATGCATAATATGAATGTTTAGATGATCTGAATGTGAAATTTGAATTCTGTATGATATATGTGTATGTGTTATGTGGCTGGGAAATAGTGTGAAACGTGCAATATGTGAATTTATGTGTTATGTGACTGGGTGAGCCATCGATGATGGTCACTCACTGAGTTTGCAAAACTCACCCAAAATTTGTAAATATTTTTCAGGACTCAAAAGAATACCCTGTGAGGCCAATGAGAGTATACCTATAGCATTCAAGTGAAGGATAGAGGTCGGGATCAGTTTGCGTCTACATTGCATTTCTCTATTTTATATTGAATTGTATCTTCCGCAACTTATTGTGTAAATTTGTATTCTGAAATGATTCAAGTGTTTTGTAATTGTGAAAGGGCCCGAATGGCTATTTGAAAATGGTATTAACTGAAAATGTTTATGAATGAATGTGGGCCCAATTTGAGTAACGATTTTCGCAAAATGTGTCACGAATTTTTTTAAAAAAAGTACCGACTTTTGAATGATTGAGTGCTCTAGCACGCTACCCTCATGGGGCACGAACTCGGATGTTACCATCGATGTCAGGTTCGGGTCATTGCGGGAGTGAGGTGCTACATTTATGCTTCTTCATATATTACCGAACAAGTTACTAAAAAGAGACTCCTGATAAAGGATAAGTCATATATGTTATAGCATAAAAGGTTGGGCCACATTTCTAGAGATAGCATTGAGAGAATGATTAAGGAAAACGTTCTCCCAACTTTAGATTTTGACGATCTAGAAATATGTGTTGACTATTGCAGGGGTAAGTTGACTAAAAATAAAGAAAAATTTGTCAACTCATGCTTCTAGCTTATTAGATCTCATACATACAGATATTTGTGGATCTTATACAGTTACATTATATAATTCTAGATATTTTTTAACTTTTATTAATGAGTATTCCCATTATAGTTATGTATTCTTACTTAAATAAAAGTTTGAAGTTCTTGAGAAATTCAAGATCATTAAGGGTGAAATTAAGAACCAATTGGGAAGGCCTATCAACATTGTTAGATTTGACCATTGAGGAGAATATTATGACAAACATGGGGTTTTAGGACAAGAAAAGGGTTCATTTTTCATATATCTGAAATTATGTGGAATAGTGGCCTAGTTAACTATTCCAAGTAGTCCTAAGCAAAATGATGTGGCCGAAAGACGTAATATCACCCTAAAGGACATAATGAGGTCAATGCAAAGCATGACTAATTTACCTGACTATGATTGGGGTGAAATCGTAAAGATTGCCTTGTATATACATAACAGAGTCCCAAGCAAATCAGTTTTGTCGATGCTATTTGAACTCTAAAAAGGGTGGAGACCCAACTTTGCCCACATTCGTATTTGGGGATGCCCTGCTAAGGTATGCTTATATAATCCTTATGAAAATAAGTTGCATTATTGTTCTACTTATTGCTATTTTATTGGATATCTCGACCACTCTAAGGGATATAGATTTTGCTGTAGAGAAGGAGGATCTAGAATTGCGGAATTACAAATAACTAAGTTTTGGGAACATGATGTCTATGATGAAGGTGGTCTTTCTAGCCCTTTAGATGATAGTAGGATGGATACTACAATTATTTTATATCCATCACTCATACAGTTAGAATCAGTGGATAAAGGTCTTGATACCATACTAGCACAGAAATGAGAATCTATACTTGTACAAACTGAGGTTCATAAGGTGTAAGAACTAGTTTAGTTAAGAAGATCTACTAAGAAGACCTGTTATTTCATCTTATTATATAGTCTATTTTAGTGAACAAGACTATAATATGGGATATGTTGTTAATCTAGTTGCTTTTTCAGAAGTTGTTTCTGAACCCTATGCAGATTTGTGGTAGGATGTAATGAAAGATAAGATACAATCCATAAAGCATAATAAGGTATAAGAGCTTGTTGAGTTACCTCATAATTGCAAACCTATCAGTTGTAAATGGCTTTTCAAGACCAAAAAGTACTCTCAAGGTAAATTTGAGTGATTTAAAGCTTGGTTGGTTGCTAGAGGACTCCCTCAGAGAGAAGGAATTGACTTTAATGTTACCTTTTCTCTTGTATCTTCTAAGGATGCATTTAGAGTGATTATGGAAATAGTAGCTCATTATAATATAGAACTACATCAGATGGATGTTAAAATTGCTTTCTTGAATGAAGACCTCTGTGAAGATGTGCATATGGAACAACCTAAATGATTTTAGGATCAAGAAAATGTTGTTAAAGTTTATAAAGTGAGAAAAGCAATATATGGTTTGAAACAAGCTTCTAGACAGTGGTACCTCAAGTTTAATGAGGTTGTTACCTCTTTTGGCTTTATAAAACTGAAAGATGTTTATATTACAAGGTAAAGGGAAGTCAAGTTATCTTTCTACTTTTGTATGAGGATGATATCTTGTTTGCATCAAATGACTTGACCATATTGCATGAGATTAAGTAAGTTTTGGCCAAGCATTTTTACACGAAGGACCTTGAAGAAGCTTCTTTTGTCCTAGATATTCAAATTCACTAGGATAAGTCTTGACACTCATTAGTCTTCTCATATAAAGCATACATTAAGTAAGTGTTGTAAAGGTTTAATATGACTTATTGTAAACCTATTGTAACACCTATAACTCTTAGAGAGAGATTAGCTTTGGCATAATGTCTAAAGAATGATACAGAGAGAGAGGTTATGAAGACTATGCCTTATTCTAGTATGGTTGGCAACCTAATGTATGCCCAGGTGTACACTAGACTTGACATTGAATTTGTTGTTGGACTGCTAAGTAGATATCTAGTTAAACTAGGAATAGACTAATAAAATATAGTTAAACGAGTGTTGAGATATTTAAAGGGAACTATGCTGGCATACAGAAGGGTCAACAATCTAAACCTTATAGGGTATACAGATTCAGATTTGTTATATGTCCAGATGACGAAAAGTTCACTTCAGGATATATCTTTATGTTAGCAAATGGTGTAGTATTGTGGAAGAGTGTCAAGTAGACACTAGTGACTTCTTCGACTATGTATAAAGAGTTTGTGGCATACTATAGGGCTGTTACATAAGTAGTTTGGCTCTAGAACTTGATTTATAAGTTATTTGTGGTTGATTCAGTGGCTGGACCGATTTAGTTATATTGTAATAATCTTTTTGTTGTGTTGTTCAATAACATCAATAAGAACATCAAAGGGTCTAAGCATTTGAAGGTGAAGTATTTAACCGTCAAGTAATTGATACAGAAAGGTGACATTGAGATGGAGCATTTGAGAACTGAGAATATGCTTGCTAATTCTTTAACTAAAGGATCCATCCACACATTTTTGAGAGACATGTATATAGCATGAGTGTATTGATGTCCTTAGATACAATTAGTTAAGGATCACTATGTTACCTCCTTTTACATTTGTATGCTTTTCATATATTATGACAGTACATTTTATGAATAAACATGATCATCATTTTGCTCTCAGTCATACATGTTGTTATATAATGTCATAATACAAGTGAAAGTCTTAAGATCTATGTTGATTTTAAGCATTTTGAAGGTTATTGGGCATATATATATAGATTGACCATGAGCCTATGCCATTAGGACACAGACAAATATAGGTATAAATCCATAAATTTGATATGACATAGGAGAATATAAGTGTTTAATCTCATATGGGTTTTATCTAATGCATTTTAGCATTTAGTAAAAAAAAAACAAATTTCTTTAATGTTGTTTAGTATAAAGTTCAGAACAATTGAGACCTACAAACGGAGAGATAATACATTTCAGATTATACAAGTATAATCCTAGTTTACCACACTCTATTATCTCATTTATGTTAGTTAGTTATTAGATATGTGTGATTGTATTAGATCTATGTCACATATGATACATGCATTTGATATTTTTTGATATCTAAAGCCTTGCAGGACGAAATAATAGACTTTCATTAACTTTAGATCAAATGGTTTTTCTAAACTTGGTGGACCTATAGAGCCGTTTGGCTTAACCGTTTTTAATGGTTTTATTAATGTTACAACTACTATAATTAATTATTATCCAAGGGAGAGAATGTTAGTAATTTTTTAAGATTGGACAACAATTAATTACGATTTTATGATTTTACTAAATTTATGATTAAGTGATTCGAATTTGACATGGTTAAAAGATAATAAGTGCTACTTTGTTTTCAACTTTTGTACAACCATAAAGACGAATGATTTCATCCACCTTCGAGACTTTTTATCTAGGCTGTTGTACTACGAAACATGACGTGGACTCCTCTTTGCTTTCATGACTAAAAGACACTTGTTTCGGAAAGATGCATGAGAATCTTGCGCTTATTCCTGGCAGCTCGTTCCTTATACAAAATCACATTTTGTTTCAATTCTCATACTCGTATCTGTTAGAAATTTTCGCGTGAAAAGGCTTTTCACCGCCACTATTTTGGAGACCAAGGATAACGTTTGATTATGCTTGCAGCTACTAACGCTTGGTCTAAAAGCATGACGTTTGATCTTCAAGCACATTGGCCACCGATAATTTTTGGTCATCAAAATTCATTTGAAATTACTGATTTTTTTAACCATATTATAAAATGTTGATGCAATTCTTTCTGAAAATTAAACAGATCAATAATACATAATATTTATTTTGCATGTGTCAGAAGATAAACTAAACACATTGATGATACACAATATTTGTGTATTTTATGAGTTATGGTTGAAATATCGTACATATTCTAAATTAAATCATAAATTCCTGCAACAAAATAAATATAATATTAGAAAGTAGGAGTCAATTCCACAAGTAATTATAATTAGTCAATTGTTATGAAAGAAAATATTTAACAAATAGGGCTTTGTGATAATAAGAAATTTTTGTGATAAAAAAATAAATTGAATTATGTAAACAATAAAATGAGAGTTATCAACAAAACGAATGAATTATGAGTTTAATACACCATATTTAGCATAAAGATACATATTCTTTGCTCATTATCAGACAATCACTTATTCAGAAATCTTATGTGGGACAAATTATTTTCATTTCCTATCTCATCATAGAAAACCCTTTTCACTCCGCTTAGCCCTATCTCTCTCTAAGGGTATTTTAGTGATAGGTTCTATAGAATGGGATGATCCTATTTGGTCAAATACCTAGCAATAAACTCTTATGTTCCTTTCATTACAATATTTTTGAACAAGTTCTTGGATAACAAGCATAAGGACTTAGTTTCTAGTCATTTCCTTGATACAAAAATAATTAGTTCATCAATCATATATTCGATGCGATATTAAATATTTTCTTTCTTTAAGATTAGCTAATCGAAAACACACATTTCAATTAATCCTTATTGTTTAACAACCTTATGTACAATCTAAAATTTAATTAAACAATAGCTTCAAGCACACTGGTGATTTCCTTGACTATGTATGCAGAGTTTGTGGCATGTTATGAGGCTTTTACATAAGTAGTTTGGCTCTAGAACTTGATTTATGAATTGTTTGTGCTTGATTTAGTGGCTAGACCCATTTAATTATATTGTGATAATCTTTCTACTGTTTTGTTCAGTAACATTAATAAGAACATCAAAACGTCTAAGCATTTAAAGGTCAAGTATTTGACTAAGAAGGAATTGATACAAAAAGATAACAATGAGGTGGGGCATTTGAGAACTGAGAATATGCTTGCTCATCCTTTGACTAAAGGACTTCACCCACACATTTTTAAGAGACTTGTATATAGTATGAGTGTACTGATGTCCTTAGATACTATTAGTTAAGGATTACTGTGTTTCCTCCTTGTACATTTGTATATTTTTCATGTATTGTGACAGTACGTTTTATGAATAAACATGATCATCATTTTGTTCTCAGTCATACATGTTGTTATATAATGTCATAATACAAGTGAAAGTCTTAAGATCTGGGCTAGTTTTAAGCTTTTTAAAGAGCATTTTGAAGGCTATTGGGCATATATATATAGATTGACCATGAGCCTATATCATTAAGACACATACAAATATAGGTAAAAATCTATAGATTTGATATGACATAGGAAGATATAAGTATTTAATCCCATATGGGTTTTCTCTAAAGCATTTTAGCATTTAGTGAGAGAAAACAAATTTCTCTAATGTTGTTTAGTATAAAGTTTAAAGCAATTGGGACTACAAATGAAGAGATAATACATTTCAGATTATACAAGTATAGTCCTAGTTTACTACACTCTATTATCTCATTCATGTTAATGAGTTATTAGATATGTGTGATTGTATTAGATCTATGTCACACATGACATATGCATTTGATATTTTTCAGTATCAAAAGCCTTACAGGACGAAATGATGGACTTTCATTAACTTTGGATCAAATAGTTTTTTTAAACTTGGTGGACCTATACAGTGATTTGACTTAATCGTTTTTAATGGTTTTATTTCTGTTACAACTACTATAATTAATTATTATCCAATGAGGAGAATGTTAGTAATTTTTCTAAGGTTAGACAACAATTAATTACGATTTTATGGTTTTATTAAATTTACCGTTAAGTGATTCGAATTTGATCTAGTTAAAAGATAATAAAATAGCTCGATAAAAAATATGATTTAATGAGCTGAAGTATAGTGAAGAAAATGGACCTTAGTTAGTGTGAGCTGGACATAAATTGAGCCTATGATGGAGAGGGCCGATATGATTACTATATATATAAGTTAAGGTCTCATGCTTATGTTTAAGTAAGCTATGAACATTGAAATTTTCTGATATGTTAAGAGGTTCGTGCATTAAGAAAGTTGTAGAAAGACATTAATGACATCTAATTGATCGACTTTAATAAAAGACAACGAGAAAGTTTGGAAGTTTTAGAGTTAAAAAACTCGTTTGAAGTTATAAAAAGCAAAATAATTTTCTTTGTTTATTTACTTTTATATTAGATCATGAGTGCAAAACTAAGGCTCATGTTACACATTACACTTTTATCATTATCAGACATTTGTAAAAACATGTAATTGTATGCTTTTAAAGTCTCAGATTAATCTAAACTTTGGATATTGTCACGTAAGAAGGCAAACCATTAAAAGGCCGATTATCTTTACTCCTTTTCCTCAATTTCTATCATTTCCAGTGTCGAAAAGAAAATGCGAACTCATTAATTACTACATATACCTCCAACAACCCATTTCTCTCGTTTTCAAATGGTAATGAACAAACACAACCTAACGTTCCAAAAGCAATTACATCATGGTGGAGTGTAGCCAATTGCCCATGTATTTGTTCCATGATATGACATGTTTGTTGAAAGTAACAGAAAAATCCTAGGATGTACCGACCCTGCACACGAAATGCTATGTCATTGGACATAACATCAAAATGTAACTTAAGCCCTTCTTTTTTTTTGGAAACAAAGTGATAATTGGCATAAAGACAATATGAAATTAATTAGTTTAAGCCAAAAAAAAAAAATTCAATGGCGGCATCTGCCTTCATTAGACATAACTTGATCTTTTAGGAGGAAAAGTATAGGTAAGAGTATCTTTCATCTCGGTATTTTTGTTTTTTCTTATTTTGAAAGGGAAAGAGTTAATTTCCACCTTAAATATTATCTTCACTTAGAAGGGGGAGATTATATCCCGGTCATTTAATTTAGAACAGGTCTTTGATCTCTGATGTCTGTTAAGTACATATTTAAGTGTGAAGGTAAAAATACATACAATACAACTCAAGGTCTAGAGTTGGAGTCACAGAAAAATTGCTGGAGTATACGCATTGGATATCAGTGGTGAGTCAGAATTTCTTAACATTGATTAAAATTTAGTTGCTTCAATGGTAAAGAGTTGATTGAGACTTTTACCACAAAAGACCCCAGTCGGTTTTCTGAAATGACCCATAAATATGTGTGATTATTAATTTCGTGTTAGGTATCTCCATGACTGCCTGAGTCCCAGTCCCAGGTCCTCCTAGAAGAAAAGGGAAATTTAGCATTGACTTTTTATAATTAAGGGTCCAATCCAAAGTAAGGAAGAAAACCCTTCTCACCTAGACAAGCAATCATGCCTTAATCAACAATTAATATTAGATATCTATCATATTCGTGTTTTTGAAAATGACTAGAACCCCATTTTGCCTAATTGGTTGGCTGCGAGGTCGGTACTAAGAAAACTAAATGATTGGTAGGCCAAAATGTGTGCCATATATTGATACACGCTCATAGTCTATTTGTGGTTACTACTTATCAGCCCCCTTCCAATTTAACAAGTAATTTCTGTTTTAACTAAGAAAAGAAATAACTTGCGTAACAATTTACCTTCCGACGCATGCAAAAGCTTCAAGACTTCTAGTGAGCTCTAGTGTAGATGCTATGTTGCCCCTCTCCTGAAGCCCATTGACTTCCTGTAATATGTACAAGTTTAATGACTCTGAGTAGGAAAGTAATTCACTAGATTTGATGATTTATTTAGTTAACTTGGATAAAAGGAATTGTAATGTTATCTCAACTTTATAAATACCTGAAGCATATGAATCCTGATTCAGGAATAAAATGGACTGAATTTCCACAAATTACTGAAATAACAAATTTTTTAAACATAATTAACCTTGTGAAATCAGACCGTGACTCTTGTCCACAATCGTGTATAGCACTTAAAGTTTGCTCAAGACTTATCTTCCTTTTCACCGAGTTACGTTCTTCAAAAACTGGTCCCTCCATGTGTTGTGGACTTGCGTCCTCAAGTGAGTGCTACTTAGTTTTCAACTTTTGTAGGACCATAAAAACGAACGATTTCATCCACCTTCGAGACTTTTTATCCTGGCTGTTGTACTAGGAAACATGATGTGGACTCCTCTTGCTTTCATGACTAAAAGACACTTGTGCCCGAAAGATGCATGAGAATCTTGCGCATACTTCCTTGGCAGCTCGTTCCTTGTACGAAATCACATTTTGCTTCAATTGTCATACTCGTACATCTGTCAGAAATTTTCCCGTGACGAGGCCTTTGACCGCCGCTATTTGGAGACCAATGATAACGTTTGATTGTGCTTGCAGCTACTAACGCTTGGTCTCAAGCCATGATGTTTGATCTTCATGCACATTGGCCGCCGATAATTTTTGGTCATTAAAATTCGTTTGAAATTACTGTTTTTTTTTTTTACCATCTTATAAAATGTTTATGCAACTCATTCCGAAAATTAAACAGATCAATAATACATAATATTTATTTTGCATGTGTAAGAAGATAAATTAAACACATTGATGATACGCAATATTTGTGCATTTTATGAGTTATGGTGGAAATGTCCTACGTATTTCAAATTAAATCATAAATTCCTGCCATAAAATAAATGTAATATTAGAAAGTAGGAGTCAATTCCACAAGTAATTATAATTTGTCAATTGTTATGAAAGAAAATATTTAACAAATAGGGCTTTGTGATGATAAGAAATTTTTGTGATAAAAAAAAGAATTATGTAAATAAGAAAATGAGAGTTATCAAAACAACGGATTAATTATAAGTTCAATACACCCTATTTAGCATAAAGATAGATATTCTTTGCTCATTATCAGACAATCACTAATTCAAAAATCTTGTATGGGGCGAATTATTTTCATTTCCTATCTCATCACAGAAAACCCTTTTCATTCTGCTTAGCCCTATCTCCCTCTAAGTGTATTTTAGTGATAAGTTCTATACGAATTGGATGATCCTATTTGGTCAAAGACCCATCGACAAATTCCTATGCTCCTTTCATTACAGTATTTCTGAACAAGTTCTTGGGTAACAAGCCTAAGGGTTTGGCTTCTAGTCATTTCCATCTTGGAATTATGGTTGATCATTGATACAAAAATAATCAGTTCATCAATCATATATTTGATGTGATATTAAATTTTTTCTTTCTTTAAGATTAGCTAATCTAAAACATATATTTCAATTAATCCTTATTGTTTAACAACTTTATTTATGATCTAAATTTTAATTAAACAATTGCTTTAAGAAAAAAAAATGATCACTGAAGCAAGATAATGCAACATTCCTAGTTGCATTTAACCTAATTAAATACTTTTCTGAAAAGTTAATAATTTATGATACAACAACTTAAACAAATAATTAAAGAATTGAATTTTTACGTATTCAATATTTAATCTAGCAAATGATTATTTTAATCAATAAATTAATTGCACATATTATAAATCAATCGAAAATAATCATTAAGCAAAATTACAAAATAGCAATCCAACACATTAATAGATGAAACACTTCATATTAAGACCCAAATTGCTCTCAATATTTTAAGTTCCAAAAGGCTTTCACTTCCTTTAGCCAAGATAAAGAAAATTAGTCAACAATGGCCATAACTACTACTAACTTCTAATAAAGAAAACCCTAAAGAGAAGAAAAGGAGACTTTATAGAAAGGTGGAAAATGTAGTGATTTGGATCTTTTACTCCTCCACCTTGACTCTATTTATAGCCACTTTAATCCCATATGGAGATCTTTTTTGTTGTAATTCTTTGGGATCCCATAAATTATAACTTAATTGATTTTTACCCATATTTGGCCAAGGTAAGGTACAAACAACTTTGGACATGTTTTTCTCTTATAGATTTGAAATCTAGAAGTTGAAATTTTCACTAAACATGCCTATGCCTAAGATCACACTAGATTGTTTCATCACATTTTCATCTTAATGTTAATAATCTGATCTAAATATGATAATTAAAATGTTTTTATCCCAAATCTTCTTGATTTTCCACTGATTATTGATGATATTGCCCATTCATTTCAAAATTTTGAATTTGAATTAAGGGTTAATCCTTTTTCTAATCAAATAGCACCTTCTAGTCCCCTTCTTGACTAAATGAAAATAATAAGTTTGAACACATTAAGATTATGGATGATTTAAATGCTAAAAATTAGGAGAAATTTGTGATATATCAAATTCTTCGACACCTAGTCTTTGCTTATCATAAGAAAATGAAAAAACTATCAAAACAAGATAAACCAATAATTTTTTACCTGACCACTCTTATGAGATTAAACTATGCATACTCCGTAAGACTTAGACCAAAAAAGAATTAAGCATCAACAAACATCAAAGTCAATTTTTACCATGAAATATGAACATAGATAATTAAGACAATCTCAATCAAAAGTATGCACAAAGTCCTGTTAAATTCTTAACAGTGTTTCCTCTTTCATATAAGTGTTTAGGCTCAAGTGTTTACTCTCAAACTCTTTTCACAATAAATACAATACTATAAAATTGCATACACATCAAATATCTCTCATCATAAACACATGACGGCATGAATCAAAAGGAATTTCATTAATTAGTTGTAATAAGGCTTGAGTTAAGGGTTAGAAAGGGAGAATTATAGGCTAAAACCACTAATATTTAATACAGCATTCAAAATTTAGGGCATAAGAATAGAAGGTGATGTTAACCAATTACTGCACCGCTAATGTAAATGTACTATGACAACAACTATTTGTTCTAAAGGAAGTAAATCATTAATTGTGAAAATAGGTATCCATGATACAAAGTTAAACTAAATACATAATGAGTAACTTACATAACTTAAAGCAAAATCACTCTAATCCCTAAATAGCTTAGAAAACATCTTAAAAAAAGTGTAGTTAGGTGATAGGATATATTATACGCTAGGTTTATATTATAGATCTATAACATAAAAGAAGGGAATTTAAAAATGTCTCAAAGGGGCTAAACTAGAGATAATTAAGTAAGGTGACCTTTTAAGTAAAATGGCTAAAACAAGGAAGGTCTTTGTCATATTCAAGCTCTCATGCTTTTATAGCAATTCAAGTCAGTTCAATGTAAGTTAATGTATCTAAATGACAGATAATTACATAAAAAAGAGAGGATAAATATAAGAAGTTTATATCCCTTAAAGGCCAATTGCTCACAAGTTTTAAATAGTTTTACTTAATCCTTGTACAATACTTCATCAGTCAATTCTCTTGCTTTATCTAAGTGTATACCCTATCTAACTTATCATTGTGTTTAATTTTCATCTTAATAAATTTAGTCCAAATTCTCGTACATATACTCAATTCCATTTAAAGCATTTTAGCAAAAATTCCTCTGGCACATCTTACTTCATCAACTTACAAAGCATTAGGTATAAACAAAAAGAAAGTGTTCAAACACCCCAAAATACTCAAAATAACACAAAATTAGAACAAGGAAAGACATTTCCACCCCCACACTTATTTAAAACGTTGTCCCTAGTGTTTGATATTAAAGCATAAAAATTACAAGAAGTCTTTCTATGATCAAGTTATGTACTACAAAAGATTAAGCTTCTTGTACCAATGTTGAATGAATTATGATACAAAGGAGACTAAAGGCAAAACTCTTAGGAAAAAAATTCAAAAGTTAAAAAACAATTTTGATTCCTTAGAAAGTGAGTTTGTTAAGCATAAGGAATCTATCAAACTAATTAGAAAGAATCAAGAAACTATCAAACAGGATGGAGAACGACTCAATTAGGAGTTTCATAAACTCAATAAAACAGCTATAGAGTTAGGGAAGTTATTGGTTCCACAAAAAGAAGAACTCAACTTCTAGAAATAGTAGGTATAGTAAGCCAAAAAGGATCAGGTTTTATTTATTAACAACTATTGTGAAATTTGGTCCTTTAACTTGGACCAGTTTTAAACTTCTCTTCCTTGTTTTAATTTGTCAACCATTAGTTAGTTTCAAGTGGGTTTTGAACAATTCTATGAATGTTTATTTTGAACTAGTGCTTTTTATTTTCGAAATTTCACTTATGTTCCTTTATCCTCGACTTTTAAAAAAAACTACGTATTTAAGGCTTTTATATGCTTCTCACTAATAAAATACTTATAATTTTTCTCCATCTAAACTAGCTAACCAATAGGCATTACTGCTTAAGACTCTTCGAGTAAAATTGGCCTTCCTAATTTAGGACCATTTACCTCATTCTCTATCTTTTATTCAAGGAGGTAGGATCAACTTTTACACTAAATCCCCTTCTTAGAATTCCTTTATATTAATTCTTTTTATTATAGAATTTTACCATCTTCTCCTTTTGAATAATCATGTTACTCACGGTCTAAATTTGTACTTTATTTAAATCCTCTAGTTACATTAATATACCCTCTAAAAACTTTAATTTTTCCAAGGCATTTTACTTGGCTTCTCTTAATGATGGAACCACTACTTATATTGGATAATAGTATCTATCCATAAGTTATAGTAAATAGTCTAATTCCAGTAGTAGTATGTTTAGAAGTATACTGTGCCCATAATGTTTTCAATAAAATTCTATGCCATTCTTTAAGATTCTCCCCTAACATTTTTTCCAAGACCTTAATAGTTATTTTGTTTGATGATCCGCCTTAACAATTACCTGAGCATAATATGGATTCAAATGTAACAATTTTATCATACAATCTTCAAATAAAATACCTAACTTCTTGGCCCATAAAAATGGTTCCCTTATCAATTGTTATTGATCAAGTTTCTTCAAAGTACCACCCATTTAGTAAAATAATTTGTGGCCAACAGGATGAAACTATGGCTTTTTAAAGATGGTGGATATATCTTCCGAATACAATTAATGATCTACCTTATAAATGGTCATGATATTATATAGTGTAACACAAAAGTAAGAATTTGTTTAATTCTTTTATATTTTTGACACAGTGTACAACACCTAACATATGGTATACAATCCTTTAAGATTGATAGCAATAGCAATTATGTCATTGTATAAGTCATCTTATCTTTATATTGTATAAGAGACTGTGAATGTGTACAAATTGGATGATGACATACATGGCCATGTAAGATTAGACATGCCCGTGTCTCTATCATACATGGCAATGTGTGAAGACCATATAGGTAACTGCAAATGTTTACAGGTGAATGGTAAGAGTCGAATACATACACCACTGTATGGCAAATGTATGCCTATGTCCTAGACATGCATGGCTATATAAGTGGACTATGTGACCGACTAAGATCTTGTATATTCATAATTCTTAAAAATATATTAAGGACACGTTCAACTACATGACTATATAAGTGAACATGTTCAGTTATCAAGCCCTTTTTTTTATAAAAGGGGAAATGATGAATTCATCTGTATAAGTGAAGAGAACACCAAAAAAGGAAAATAAAGAGAGTGAGAGTCAGCTTAGAGGTCTTTCTCATTCTATATTTGGTAGTTTTAGTTACAAGTTGTCTTTTGAGTGTTTGTTTTAGGGATATGTTAAGAGTGTTGTTGACTAAAGGTATCAACCTATACCTTGTACTAAAACTTACAATATAGTTCTGAGCAAAGGTCAATATCTTAGAAACTTTAAACTAATGTAAGTTCCTATTTAAAATTAGTGGATTTACTTGTTGGTTTGGCCTGTGTTTTTTTCTCTCTATACTGGAAAGTTTTTCATCTATATTTGGTGTTCAATTCATTTTCTTGTCATATATATTATTTGGTTATTTGTTATTGAGATTGGGTCTCTTGATATTAGTTGATTATTCTTAATTGACATTATGGGAGTTGTGAGTAAAGCCTAACAAAGTAATATCAAAGCCAATAGTTATAAAAAGTATAAACAACTTTATGGTCAAATTTTATCTACAAATTATTCTATTTTGATACCTATGATGGCGACATTCTATATTGTAAAGATCTCTTTGATCCTATTGATATGGACAAAGGTGTAAAGAATGATGTTCCATCGAAACTAGAAAAGATGAAAAATAAAGAATAGAAAAAGATGAAGCAAAAAACTTCCAATTCGACAATGGATTGACACCAATATCTTTAACCATATGTCTCAAGAAATTTATCCTTTTGAATTGTGGAAGAAGATGGAAGGTCTCTACGAAAGGAAGATTGCCCACAATAAGGCATCTCTGATTAAGAAGCTTGTAAACTTGAAATTGAAAGCTGGAAAATCTGTGTCAGAGATCTTAGTAATTTCTAGGATATCATTAATAAGTTGACTACAGTGAAGATCATCTTGATCAAAAGCTTCAATCCCTATTTTTATTGAGTTCATTATCGACAACTCGGAGACAATGGTAGTGATGATTAGTAATTTAGCTCCAGAAGGTGTGCTCTTTTTAGATGTAATCAACGAGAGTATGTTCAATAAAGAGATTAGAAGAAAAGGGATGAGAATTGATAATATGAATGTTTTGCGGTAAAAAGGAAGGGGGAAGTAAGAGTGAGGTCCAAAAGGGTGTGGTAGGACTAACAACTAATTAAAATCTAAAGGTGATAAAGAGGTGAAGTCATGCAACCGCTACACCAAGCTAAAACATATTAAAAGATTATGCTACAAGTGGACGAGGGATTAGAAAAAAACAAGATCATCAGAATGAAAGGGATGATAAAATACAGCTACAACAGCTTTAAGAATAGATGATAAAGTATCACTACTCTGTGCAACTAGTAGATGCTTCGATGTTAGTAATTCAAGTTTTGAGTTGCTAGTTGATATAAGAGCCTCTTATCATTATGTTCCAAAACGTGAGTATTTCTGAAATTGTAAGAGCAGAGACAAAAAGACTGTAAAGATGAGAAATTAAAGTTCCTCCAAGATTATTAGCTTAGTAAATATGTTATAATAAGAAGGATTTTAGCATAATTCTATGGACAAGAAGTGGAAATTATCCAAGGGAGCAATGACAGTTGCCTGCGGCGAGTTGTGATGCACATTGTTACATTTATTAATGATACCTCACGAAGAACTTGGGTTTAAATGTTAAAGAGCAAAAAGATAAGTTTTTGAAAATTTTCAAAGGTTTCTTTTCAAGGTAGAAAGGGAAGCTGGGAGAAAACTAAAGTGCTTGCTAACAAACAACAGAGGAGAGTATACCTCTAAGGAGTTTGAAGATTATTGTGCAATGCATGAAATTAGACATGAGAAGATAGAACCTGGTACTCCATAACATAATGGTCTTGATGACATAATGAAAATAACAATTATGGAGAAGGTTTATTAAATATTTTGAATCTCTAAGCTACTAAAGATGTTTTGATGTGAAACAGTTAGAACAATTGCTTATTTAATTAATAGAGCTCCATCATTTCTTTTAAAATTTGAGATTCTTAAAAGAGTATGGATGGGGAAAGACCCCTCATACTAATAATTGGGTGTATTTAGATTCAAGGTGTTTAAAAACGTGCCCAAAAATCAAAGATATAAATTTAACTCAAAAGAACTTTTTTGTGGATTTGTTAGTTATGGTGATGAAGAGGTGGGATTTAGACTATATAACCATAAAAGTAAAAGCTTGATAGAATCAGAGACATAGTATTTCATTAGCATGAGATAGGTGTATAACTAATTACAGGAGGTAAGACTATGCTTAGTTGTTCATCTTACGGTGCCATTAATATTTCCCTTATTTTAACTTTAGTTAATCAGCCCATAGGTGAAGGGGATGAAGAATATGAGTAGGCATACATTGTTAGTGATCATGTACAACTTAAAAGTGAAGAAATTCATAAGCCACATTCAAATGATGGTGTAGATGAGGTCGATGAGAATAATGAGTAGGGGAGAAATGTAGTTCAATGGTAAAAGATATTTAACTCAGAAGGTTTACTAGTGAGAAAAGGCCTTCTATAAGGTATTCGAGTATAGAATACCTTATAGTTACTACTGAGGGGGAGCCTAAATTATGCAAGAGGTAGAGTCACATGAAGACAAAGATTTTTGGCTCACAACTATGTAAAAGGAGATGAAGACAAAGATTGTTGAAGAAGAATGAAACCTATCAGCTAATGAAACATCCAAAAGATAAGAAGGTATTTAAAAATAAATGGGCATTCAAGATAAAGAGTGGTGGTGACAAGCTGGTGAAGCATAAAGTAAGACTAATTTTTTGGCCAAAAAAGGGGATTGACTTTGATAAAATCTTCTCACTAGTGTGTAAGTTGAAGAAGCGCTTGTATAGGATAAAATAGGCATTAACATAATGGTATCAGAAGTTTTATTCTTTTATGACAGGAAATGGTTATAAATGAACTTTTTTCGATCCTTGTGTGAATTTCAAGAAGTTTATCTATGAAAACTTCATTATTCTTCTTTTATATATTGATGACATGTTGATTGTAGGAAAAGATGTTAGGACAATCTGTAAACTGAAGGAGGACTTGTCCAAATCTTTTACGTGAAAAGATTTGGGCTTTGGAAAGTAGATTTTGGCCATAGAAATAACTCGAGAAAAAAATGTGGTTGCCATAGGAAAGGCTTAATGAATAAGTGTTAGAAAGTTTCAATATAAAGCATGTCAAGTCATTTAGTATGCCACTAGCACCTTAATTTTAGTTGAGTAAGTATGCCTACCCTTTAATGGAAAAGGAGAAAGATAGTATTTCTTCTATTTTATATTCATCTATTATTGGTGCCTTAATGTATATAGTGGTATGTATGAGATTGGATATAGCACAAGTTATTAGGTCGGTGAGTAAGTCTTTGTCCAATCTGGGGAAGGATCATTGTGAAGTTATTAAATGGAACTTAAGATATTTATTGGGCACTTCTAAATGGAGCTTATGTTTCAACAATGGGGAGTTAATTCTTAAGGGCTATACAGATGTAGATATGACTGGAGATCTTGATAACAAGAACTCCACTTCATGCAACTTGTTTAGATTTGTAAGGAAAGCCATTTCTTAGAAATCCAAGCTATAAAAGTGTGTAAATTCATTCATAACTAAATCAGAGTATGTAATTGTCGCGGAAGTAGGTAAGGATATGCTCTAGTTGAAATAGTTCTTCAAAAGTTATATGAGAAGGAAGATGATTATGTCGAATTTTGTGACAATCTAAGTGCAACGAATTTAAGAAAACCATATGACTGTGTAAGTGCAACACACGCCTATGTCCTAAGTATACATGACTGTGTAAGTAAACCATATGATTGACTGAAATCATGTATATTTGCAATACCTTAAAATATAGTAGGGACATAGTCACCCACAATGTCTTATAAGTGACCATGTCCAATTATAAAAACCATTTTTGTATAAAATGGGAAATGATGAGATCATCGGTATAAGTGTAAAGAACATAAAAAAGGAAAAAAAGAAAGTGAGAGTTAGCTAAAAGATCTTTATCATTATATAATTGATAGTTTTAGTTACAAGTTGTCTTTTGAATGTTTATTTTAGGATTAGATTGAAAGTGTTGTTAATTTAAGATATTAACCTATACCAAATACTGAAACTTGTTATGATAACTTATAATCGTTTTGTGATATAGTTCGAAGCAAGGAGTTTAGAAACTTTAAACTCATATAGGTCTTATTTGAAATTGGTGGATTTACTTGTTGATTTGGCCCATGGTTTTTCCCTCTATACTAAAGGATTTTTCATGTATATCTAATGTTCCATTTAATTTCTTATCATGTATAGTATTTGCTTCTTTGTTCTTACGATTAGGTCTCTTGAGACTAGTTTATTGTTCTTGATTAACATTATGGGAGTTATGATTGGAACCCAATAATTGTCAATAATTATCTAGGAATAGTTTGTCCTTATAAAAACCAAAGTCCATCACACAATTTTGAGAATACATACATGGACGTTGCTGTTAGCGCATATCATGCAATTGAGTTTTCTACACTGGATTATTTTATGCCAAGTCCCTATTGACGAATGAAGATGTTGAATGTATGAAAATATAATGCTATAATCATCTTTCAACCAATCATCCACGAGACTTGCCTAAAGGATTAAAAAATCTTGTGCATCAAATAGCCATAGAAACTTTAAATTAGTTATACATAAAAATCAAATATTGAGTGAGAACTTCCTTATAAATGAAGAGAAAGAACTAGAGAACATGTAGGTTGGGAAAAAAGATATATTCCAAAAAATATTAAATTTATAAATGTAGCGCCCCCTCACCGTAGGGTACACACCGGGGCGCCCGTGGGTTGCTCCGACGCATATCCCACAGCGAGGAAGTGCTACGATCGCAAAGCAATCACTAAACACTCGCATGGCATCAATAAAATTAAACCGCATCATGCAAAAATCACTAAAATTTAAAACCATAATCATATCCTTTCATTTCATAAAATCAATCCAAAA
>JANZLD010000001.1:18760533-18772911 GCA_026413575.1 Erythroxylum carthagenense
CCCCAAAATTCCAATGGCTCAAGGTAATAAAACCTAAAATCATGTATCTAATTTTTCAGTGCTATTGGACAGTCATTTTGAGTAGCGGAAATCAATCATTCCACCGTTTGGCGATTTTTTCGGTCCGAAAATTTTTCCCGAAATTTTCCAGAAAAATTTCTAAAATTTGCCAAAAATGTAAAACACACAAAAATCCACTCCCATTAAATTTTCAAGCACAAAGTCATATTTTTCACAACAAACACATTTATAAACACATATGCCGGGAAATGTCATGAATGCATGTACAATCATGTGCTTGTGCAAAAATTTCTATTCATGTATATATGGAGGCCATATTATGCATGAACATGCCGAGACAAGTCTAAACACTCATAACCTGTTCCAAATTACTATTTTACCCTTCCCATCGGTGATGGGATGTTACAGTTTAGGGTTTTGGAGGTTATCAAAAAAATTTATGAGAATAGTAGAAATGATAATGAGATAGCCCTTAGATCATGAAGACTAGTATAACAAAGTTTTTCTTGAGTAGGATATATAAAGTATTTTTGAACAATTGAGGAAAAAATCTATAATTTTGCTTTGAACTCACTATATTGGTCGAACATAGATCCATATAGTCGACTAATGAAGAGTGTGTTCAACTACAATATGAAGCCATTATATTTATAAACTCATTAGAAGGAAATAGAAAAGGGGATCTTGGTTGACCACTAGAAGATATTAGTTGACCAATGTAAGTGATTGATTGGAGGAGTGAACAATTTCCTTGCAAACTCACTAGAAATGTAAAGAAGTGTAAATATAGGGACATTGGTCAAACACTAAAGGATTTTGGTTAACTAATGTGACTATTTGGCCGATCAAAAAACCAACAAACTCACTGGAAAGTAAAAGGGGGTGAATTTTGAAAATATCGGTCAATCAAATTAAGATATTGATCAACCAATTAACCAAATAGTTTAAGAAACTATCTTTGAATCTTGAATTAAAGCATCAAAACTTAAATAAAAATTATTAAAATACATATCAACTAACTAAATATCAATAAAAATGAATTGAATCATATAAAAGGCTTTACTTAAAAATTCCTATTAAACATAAATATCTTTTCTAATTATGTAAGAATGATCTTTATTCAAAATTTTAGAGAAATAATTTCCCTGTTAATATAAATTTTAACTAAGTATGCGTAATTTGTACAATAATCTCTAATCCCAATTAATATAAATTTTAACTTAGTGTCCTCATTTTGTACAATAATCTCTAAATCTAGGTTCTAAAGTTCACACTTTAAAAATAATTATGAAAAACTCTATACATAATTCATACCTAAATCATACTCAAATTCAAACATCAATGCAAGTTATAACATATTTCTAAATTATGAACTAATTTTTACCTTATGTTGAACATTACTTATGAGAGATTTGGATAAATATTCTTCTTTTAAGCTTAAATCCATTAAAGGCTTCTCATACTTCTCATCTCTCTCACTTGGTTCAAATATTGTCTCTTTTGAAAAGTTTTTGGTGGCTAATTTCTCCACATCCTACAACATCTTCTAGACTTTCGTGGATGCAAGAAGGATAGATTCATCATGAGTAAATGCATAAAGTCCTAAGTAATAATCAATTCAATAACTACTATCTCTACTACTTAACATTTACTCTTTCTTTTCTAATAACCTTACAAACTAAACATTTGCTCTTTCTTTTCTAATAACCTTATAAAACAAGTTAATTAATGTATTATAAGAACCCAAACGAGCTTGGTTCTTTGGTTCTTAGGTTCCTTTTTCTTTTCAAGCCACCCTTTTAAAGGTTTGCTTGACATTCTTTTTTTAAGAAAATAAAATATATCATGATGTTCATAATTACCACAAAAATGACATAACATATTATATGAATGATGATAATACATATATACATTGTGTAGACCTTTTTTTGCATATTTGTGTGTGCATAATATAGATTATTATCTCGGTCATCAAAGTTATTGATTATTCTCCTAAGGTTGTGAAATGTCCTATGATTATATGTATGATGCCTACTATGAATGAAAGCTTGATGTATTCTTATTTAAGGCCTAAAAGTGTGCGAGTGGGTTTATATGTTATCATAAAAATTATGCATATTCTTCCCTTAATAGTATTAAACCATATGCTTAGGTTTTGTGCAATATATAAAAACATGATGTTTGCTTTTAGGATTAGTCCTAATAGATGTGGAATGTGCATGCATATGCTTGGATGTGGATGCTCCATACTCATTTTTCACATTAGGCAATTGTTTTTCACTATATAAATATTTTCCATTAACAAAGGTGGTTTTAAAAATGTCTTCACTTCTATGGTTGTATCCTATTACATGCATATCATTGGAATTCTTTTAAACTCTTACATTTTCTTTAGCTTTTCACTCCCTTTAGTAAACTTAGACAATGATTCCTTGTGCAAATCTGCCTCCTTTTTCAATGCTTCATTCTCATGCCTTATTATATCTAATTAATGATTTTCATCAATGATTATTTTTTGGATGATCTAATGCTATAGAATTCATTTATCGTCTTTTCATTTTTCACTAATGCATGCATCTAGGTTCTTTTTATCCTCTTTAAATTTAGAGGATTTCTTTTTTTTTTCATGCTCACGGTTTTAGGGCTCTTAACTAATTCATTGTCTCTCAAATTACTATCATTATCATTTCCATAACAATTAGGTTTGGATGTTTTCTCATCATTATCCATATTGGTAAACCATATATGAGCTATCCCTTCTTTTGAATGCTTACTTTTAAATTCACTTGTGTCATCCCAGGATGATGCTTTAATAGCTTTTTTCTTGTCCTTCTTCTCCTTCTTATAATTTCTCTCATACTTCTCATTGTCTTTGTATCAAGGACATTGTGACTTTATATAATAAAGTTTGCTACACTCAAAGCAAGTAATGTTAAAGGATTTATGTTTTTGATCATTTTACATTCCTTGAAATCCTTTATTTTGGGGAATCTCTTCTTCAAGAACTTCTTGAATTCTCTGGTGAGTAAGCCAATGTCTTCTTCTTTAATTTCACTAGTTGGTGTCTATTCCTCTTCGCTTGATTCTTTCACTGAGGCTTCAGACACTAAATTCTTTTTCTTTCAAATTGTCATTCTTTTTGTGTCTTTTGGAGCCTTATTTTGTATGTAAGAAGAGATTCAATATGCTCCTTTAATATTAGTGTTTTTAAATCCTTGGCCTCTTGTATAACTTTCGTTTTAGCTTCCTACGTAATTAGAAGTGTCTTAAGCAACTTTCTTACCATTTTAACATTAGCATAGGTCTTTCTAAGAAACTTGAGAGCATTAAAAATATCAATAAATCTAGTATACATGTTGGATATGCTTTCATCATGCTTCATTTGGAATAATTCATATTAATATGTTAGCATGCTTCCTTTGCTCTCTTTTACTTGATTGGTTTTCCTTATGTAACTTTTAAAGTATGCTAAATTTTATTAGTTGTTTCACACATAAAGACTATATTGAATTCAATTCTTTCCAATGCATAATATTTATGGCCTTACTATTCAATGAAACTAATCTTTTATTTTGAGTTTACCATTCTTCCTTTAATTTGGTACCTTTTTGTTATCTACAATTTTAGTAGGAATAAAGAGACCATTTGACACTATTTCCCAAATTTCTAGACTTTCAACTATTAAGAAGAATCTCATCCTAATTTTCCAATAAAGTTAATTATTACCATTAGAGAAAAATGGTCTGCTAATTATTTATTCCTCTTAGTTAAATAATGACGATGATGCTTCTAAATATGCCATTATGATCTTTACTATAAGATTTCTTTAGAAATACTAGCCTAATGGACATAGTTTGATATCAATTGTTAGTCCCTAATGACACCTAAGAAGAGGGTGAATTGAGTGTTTATAAAATTCAACAATTTTTCAAACTAATGTACTCAGTTACAACAATCAATATAAATAAGTATGAAAAATTATTTAATATAAATTAATCAAACAAATGAATGATAATTCAAAGAGAATAGGGAGAAGAGATGCAAATCAATTTATAGTGGTTCAGAAAATAACTCTTGCCTACGTCCACTCCCAAGACTCTTATTAGAATTTCACTATAATTCTTCTTTTAAAGTGAAGAATAACTTTGTACAATCTTTATCGATAAAGAGGAACCCTTCTTATCCATTTATAGCACTCCTAAGTATAACATCCTATGCCCTAACAGAATATTACAACTAAAAAATATCTTAATTATTTAGTTCAAAATGACTCAGTCATATAAATATGAAATAATGATGCTTGAATAATTGAAAAACTCTTTAAATTGTTTGTGTATAACATCCAAAACCTTTTTGATACTAAAATTAATGAGAAAATATCTATTTATAGTGTTTTGGGACTCTTAGTAACCATTGGAGGCAATAACTAACCTTTACAATAGTTATATGTCGTCAACTGGTATGCATTAAAAGCTTCATATTCACTAGCTATTAGAACACTAATTGACAAATAGGCATATTGGTGACCAATATGGTATATTGGTTGACTAGTACATCAACCAATATTACAACAAACTCACAATACATCAAATTTAACAACTTTAACCTACATTGATCGGCTATTAACCTATATAGGTCAACCAATCACCTCAAGAGTATGCTTCTAATAACTTCAAATGCTTAAAACCAATTTGTTTAATTCAACTATGATTTAAACTTCCCAAAAATGTTCCACTTAACAAATTAAGACTCGTGCAATGAAGTGAAATGAAATGTTTATACATGGTAAGCCATTTAGAGTATCAACTTAACAAAGTAAGATTAGAATTAATATTACAAAGTAAAGAATGACCTTGATAAGCCTTGATCTTCTTTTGCTCCTGCTTTAATCTTCATTTTGATAGTTGTAATCTGCAACTTCAAAGTTTATCTTCTTGAATTTATGACTTCAACTTGTTCTTGTATTACTTTTCATTAAAATAATAAAACTCATTAGTATATTTTGTTATTATCAAAACACCTATTCGAACCTCCATCAGTTTAACAGCTTTATCTTGATATCAAGTCACTATTCTTAAATATGTTGAGCAACTTAAGGGTTCAGGCACAATGGCAAGGAGAATGATGTGTACATATTTTATAAAGTTTTTTATGACTTAAAAAAGCCCTAAGAGCTTGGTACAATAAGATTGATGAATACTTAATTAAGCAAAAAAGTAATTTATGTTGAACTTATTCAAATATAAGTCTTGTATTTTCTAGTTTTATATGTTGTTTTATCCATAATTTCTGAGATGTTTTATATCAAAAAATGTCTTAAATATGTTTTGGATTTTATTATTTTTTTAATGTAGCTTTTCTAAGCAATGAAAAGGTGAAAAAGACTAATATCTGATATGAAATACAACTTTACTCTTAATTTTTAGCCTTAATTTTGTAATCAAAGAGGTAAGAGAACGGAACAGCACAAAAGTTAAAATTTTTGGCAATATCATTAACTTATTACTTTGCTACCACTTTCTGTTTTATATGGAATGATTCCATGCATTTCTTAATCTAGCATTATACTCTCCAAAAACTCAATGCTATTCATCTTAGAGCTATATAATTGTCTATGGTAATATTCAATTCTAAAAGTTTGACCTTTTTAGGATCTTGAGTGAACTATATCTTTTTCTTGTAAGTGATTGTTTCATTGATTTAATTCAAGAGGAAATGAACTGCTATGTTTTAGTGTATTCTTATGCATTAAACGATGATCAATGGTAGATAAAATGACTCCATGATCAAGGCTGAGTTGCCAGGCCCTTACTTAAGGCATTGTTCCATTTTTCTTCTTATGTTGGACCCCACACCCCATTGGCTCAGTGGTGAGAGGCGTGTTCTTAGAAACAACAAAACCTTGAACAAAACCCTAAAATTCGGAAATCCGTTCTTTCACTTTCTTGATTTTTCACAAATACATAATAAGCTTAAAATTCAATAAATAAATATACTAGCCACAAGCTTTGTGCTCACCCCCCCTTTCATCCCCACCTCCAGGTATTCGAGCAGGAGATCGGGTGAAAAGATGTCAAGATGTGTTGTTTCGCTTTTGTATCGTTTGTATTTTGTGTGATTTGGGAGTTTTGTATCGTTTTGTATAAGTATGTAATTTCCCATTAATGTATGACAAGCAGTCATTTCAGAATGTATGAGAGTTATGAATTTTGTGTATAATTGAGTTGATGTATATGAATGAGAAAATTATGTACGGATTTGAGATCTATAATTGTAATTGATTTTGGAATTTGTATATGAAATTGTGTATGATTTTGGAATATATATTTATGATTGATTTGGGAATTAGAGTGGATTATGAGATTGGTATATTGACTTGAGGATTATGGAAGTGTTAGGTATAGATTTGCGTTTGCTGGTGTTTTGGATTCCGGACGGGAGAGTCCGATGATTCTGAATTTTGATTGGCATTATAGAAGTGTTTTTAAACATTTGCAGGTTTTGGGTTTAATATAAGGCATCCGTTATGCTGCCGAAATTTTGGTAGAAATAAAGGTATAATAAGATAAGCATTGATTTTTAAAAGATGAAATTTTGGGGTTTGTATTAATGTAGAAGAATATGTTTCATGAATTGAGAAATTGCAAGTTAGGAAGTTTATATGAATGGAGATTAGTAGGAATAACTTTCCAAAGGGGAAAATTTTTGTTGTTTTGTTTTGAACCAGATAAGAAAAAAAATATATACCGAATTTGGAATGTCTTAGGGTTTCCAACGCAAGAATTTTTGTTATCGGATGTCGGGTCCGTTTTTGTTTGTCTCAGTAGTTGATCCACTTCGATCCGTTTTGGAAATTTATTCGATTCGTTTTCGTTCGCTTTGTGTTTCGATTTATGTTTCTGCTTTCGAGTCATTCGCTTCCGATTTGTGATTCGATTCGTATTCGATTTGATTTCGCTTTATGTTTCGTTTCTTTGCTTTTATTCGATTCATGTTCGTTCATTTTCGTATTCGACTTCGATTTGCTTCCGCTTTCGTTTTACGTTTCGCTTTGTTCTCCGCTTCTTCTGGTTCCGTTTTTTCGGTTGGGATCCAGTCTCAGATCGGGTCCCAACATCTTATCTAACCGGTGCAGGCTATGGCTCTCTAGGGTTCATCAACCAAATTCTAAGTTTAACAACTGGGGAGTCGAAATATCTGTCAAGACGACAAGAATTGGCTCAATTCTTCTTGGAGACATTTTCACTTTAGGAATTAGGTAGTAAAATCTAGGAACCTACTTCCACGCATTTGGGTCCAATTCATTGCAGTGTATACGTAGGTCTTCTTCCTTGGAAAATGGCAGAAGCACTAGTGCAAAGGAAATGATGTAAATGGAGCTCGTCAGTTGCATGTCAACACTCTTATTAGTCATAGTGAAAGGAGGCTTCCAAAATCCACTTGTTTATGCTATATAATCCATGTGAGAGCTACTTCTACCAAATTCCTTCCAACAAACTTTGACAAAAAAGTTACATAGCCTTGACATTAATTGGAATCCTTTTGTGCCCGCCATGGACTAATTACATTATCTTATTTGTCTTTCATACCTAAAATTACTAAACTTCTGGCATTGGATGCTATTTTTCGGAGCTAGTTTCTAGTTTCTATCCTCGATCCTGACAGAATCGAAGAAGTTAGCATATAATTTTCAAGACAACTTTTGCTTTCATTGCTCATGGACACAACAAATTTAGATTTTTTTTTCAAGTTTTGTTGTCAATTCACACCTTACTTATCGTGTGTCAAAAAACATACATCCCTCTGTTCTTTTTCTTTTATACTAAACATTATATATATGCTGAGACCAAATGTGAAGGAATCCACTTTACTTAATAAGACCCATGAAAAAAGTATGAAATGTATGATAAGATAATGACAGATTTAGTGCGACATGAAAAAAAAATATCTAATGACATTCTTTGTGTGATCTATAGGTGAATATATTAGGTGATGGTGCTGCGAGATTTGGACAGTGTTGTCGTACATTAGCCACTAAACACATTCTTATTTCCAAATAAGTTTCCTTTTACACTTGTGAATTTCATATCAACGTCAATAATGAAAACTAAATCCTGATCTTAAAGCAGATTCCAAAGGCCTGAGATGCATCTAATTGGTGGTAGGTGAGTCATAGCTATCTTAGCTGCTCTTTGTGGCTCTCTGTTTGCAGTCACTTTCTAACTAATAAAAAGTTTCCACTACCATCCCTAGTTAACACAGACAAAACTAATTAAATATTTAATATATCACACATAAGGATGTTCAAGTTTACAGGGTTTTGATTTAGCATTCCATGAAAGTTGCATGCGTACGAGAATCAAATGGTCGGACAGGAAAAGAAAAACAGCGTTATGGTCAATGGCGGTTAGGTCATTTATCTATCTGTGTAACTTGACTAAGATTTAATTACGAACTTAAAAACGCTTTATTATATTGGATATGAAAGATGTACGGTCATGAAAGCTCCCTTACCCTAATTTTTGTTTGTGTAGGCTTTAATTGCTCATGAATTGGGAAATCTTACCTACATTAACCTATATAAATGACTCTCTTTTGGCTCTTGAAAGCCGGATCTACGTGTTTTAGAATAAAAAAATTGAAAGAGAAATCTAAGTTGCATATTGGAGCTAAAGAGCTAGCATATATATAGTTGGTCGGGATGCATGTCTAAAATCAGTTTCCAAATGACTAATAACCCCAATGGAAAGGCTTTTAGAATGTTCAATTAGATTAATCCAAGCAATCATTATGGTTTTGATGGTATCTATATTTCACATAGAGGGCATCATAAATCATTTTATGCGAGAAACATGGAGGAGGCTCTTCAAACCGAAGATATTAGGTAATTATATTTATAACTAATTAATTATTCAAGTGTTAAACTCACCTATAAATTTGAGGTTAATGATTTAAGTGTACTTCTCTCTTAGTTCCAAATCATATCTTAAAAAGAAAATAAGATGTTTTGAATTAAAGAAGCAAACAAATAGGGACTATTAATCGGATCAGCCAAAGTGGGAATGGCTAGTTGGAAGGGAAGAATTACTATTAGTAATTTGTGATGCATTGTTAGTGATGACTATAGTTTAAACATCCTAAATTTTGCAAATTTGATTACAAATAGTTTTTGAACTCAATTTTCTATGGCGTCAAGCTTAGAAAGATAAAGAATATAAACAAATTTCTTTCATAAATATAGGATACTAATCCTTGTTTTATATTATAATAAAAAAGAAGAGAGTCTTGTATTCCCATTTTTTATATTTGGATTCCCCATCTAGTGCTACCTTCATGCACTCATCACCAAAAATGTTGAAAGAGAGTCCCAATTCATAATTTTATGACAATGGTTTCTAATTAGACAATATAGGTAGCCTTCGATAAACACAAATCTCCAAGTTTGTGTATCTCACAAAATCCAATAGCCTTAAATTCCCAACCAATTGTAATAGGTTAATTTATGACGAGTAAATGGTATGTAGATTCTAATTATATCCAAGATAAATACATGAAAAGAATACATGTGTGTCACGTTCTGCTAGATGATGAATAAAACGAAGTTGATCACTAATAATAAAAAGAAGAGAAAGTCTTGTATGCCCATTTTTGATATATGGATTCTCCTTCTAGTTCTACTTTTCATGCACTCATCACCAAAAATGTTGAAATAGAGTCCTAATTCATAATTTTAAGACAATGGTTTCTAATTAGATGATATAGGTAGCCTTCAATATACCCAAATGCTTATTGTCACGACAAACATAAAAATTGACCAAAAAAAGATGTATTGTATTACATTAGCTCTATTTGAAACCCTTCATTAATACCTCCAAGTTTGTGTAACTCACATCCAATTGCCTTAAATTCCTAATACCAATTGTATTAGGTTAATTTACGACAAGTAAATGGTATGTAAGTTATAATTATATCCAAGACAAGTACATGAAAAGAATACATGTATGTCATGTTCTACTAGATGATGAAAAGGAAGTTGATCAATACTTCTACTATATGACTCCAGTTCAAATGTCATCATTTCATCGGCTTCACTTTCTTGGCCCTTTCTTTCCTAAAGAAATAACTAAAAGTTACAATTTCGACACACAATTAGAAAACAAAATTTCTCTTCACTTCCCCCATCAACCAATCTTCCATTTTCCTTTTCAATAAAGTTGTCATTTCCTCCTCTTACATTCCCACTTTTGTTAAATGACCATGTCAATAAATTAAATACATTTAAAGTTTCACGGGTATTCTAGTTGTCATCCTTTAACCAAGGCAATATGGCTACACGTGGGATGGAAGTGAAGAAGTCATATGATGACTAGTATTGTTTTGTTCTAGGCAATAAGGGAGCAAGTCTAAATTATGATAGATGTATATATAGGAATTCATAAATTTGATAAAATAAAACTAAAAAGATAAGTTTGAGAAATTGTTGATGTTTAATAGAATAAATTTCCCACCAAATTTATGTGCTACATATAACTTGAAGATTTTAAATTGAATCAACTCACATTTATCTTTCGATTATGTATAACAATTATAACTGCTTACTCTTATTGTTAGGCCCATATATACACAACATGAGCCCATTTTTATCTTCCATAGGCCCACATGACGTAAGAAAATATATATTTTTTATTTTATGAAGCGCATCAGTAGGCTTGGCAATCAAGTTCGGACTTAACCTCTTACTAGTTGTACTCAAATAATATTTTATAAAAATTATATAATTTCAATTATATCATAAATTAATAATTCATGAGTATGTACAAACAATTATGATATTTTTAACATATTAGTTGTTACATGATATTTAGAATCAAATTGAATCATATTTCAAAATGTTCTTCTTAAATCCAAAATTTAGTAGTTGAATAAATATAATAAATACTTAAATTCTATGGTATCCATTTAACTGATTAGATTAGTATGGTTAGATGAATTTGCAATTAATTAAATATTTTATCAAAATTTGAATACATGTTATAAATTAATAAAATACTATTTTATCTTTTAATTAATAGCTTTTACATAATTATGAAATTACTAGTTTATAAAAGTTTTACTATATTTATATTGATTACAATCCTATATTGTTAACAATAGTTTGTTTCACTACAGGGTTTACAAATAACCTAGATTGTGAGGATTTAAGTTATACAATAGAACAAATAGGAGAAGGTAGATGAAATTTGCAGAAACCTAGAGGAGGAGGCAACAAAATTCACATGCAAAGTACATTAACACTAACTAGAGAGAAGTGGATCCTAGATAATGAATGAAAAACTTGAGATCAAAACTAAAGATGATGAAAAGAACCAAGAAAAGCGATATTAGAAGCAGAAAAGAAAGAACAAGCTCCCTATAACACTTATGACCAAAATCCTTAAAGGACACATAGTAAAGTTACTTATCTATAATAGGGTAGGAAAAGCCCCTTGTGAATTTGGTTACACAGGCTCCATGTATAAAGAAATGAATAGTCAAAATGCAACCTATTTCATCTAAATATGGTGGCCTTTGTGGAAGAAACTATCTAAAGTATGTAGAGGACCTATTAAGGATAGGTGTAAGGTTAGATTAATGCCCTGTGATTTTGATTTTTTTTCACTTGTAAACACTTGGAGAGCCGTAACTTATTGGGTAGCACATGTAAAGCTTTCCCCAATTTTTCTTATTACAAAAAATAAGGTTTTAAAATCTTAAAAATATCAATGAAAGGAATTTTCATTATAACTAGTGGCTAAAAAGAATATTTAAAGCTATTAAATAAATAATAAGCAAGTTTCCAGTATAAACTCTTTTATACCCTCATTTCTCTTATCGCAAGATTGAAATAACAAATTAAATCAAATAAATCCATTGATTGAAGGGAGCTTGCATATCTAATTACTTAATTGTATAGAATGGTTAGCACAAATAATTGGAAGCAAATTTGAGACAAGAAGTGAAGTTGGCATATCAAATTTGAGGCTCAAGATCTCTTATGTCACTTGAGACAAGCAATTTTTTTGCAAGGAAGTGAAGATAATTGCTTTTACATGACCCCATCATGTACCCTTCTATATAGATACATAATAAATTATGTTGTGCAAATGATCCAAACTTTTATGGTATAAAATAAAATTTCAAATCCAAGATTGTCTAAAGAATGCAGTGAAAGAGCCAAAATACAATTCTAATTGCTTAAACATCTAATAATCTTATGTGTGCAACTGTAAGCATTGTATGGATGTAGCGCCCCCTCACCGTAGGGTACACACCGGGACGCCCGTGGGTCGTTCCGACGCATATCCCACAGTTCGGAAA
>JANZLD010000001.1:18773011-18788539 GCA_026413575.1 Erythroxylum carthagenense
TTCAGTCATGAATGCACTCACTGCTCAAGCCATCCAAACTACCGATATGCCCTCACATCGGTAACGGGATGTTACAATGGACGTCATTCATTGACATACCTTGTTCATGTCTTCCCCACTTAACCATTGATTATAACGTTTATAACAGCAACATTTGTTTCTATTGCTGGTAAATTATATGGATAGAGTTTAGGAGAAACTATCCTTATCAATCTCTTCCATATTATATTTATTATGAGAAGATTAAATACTATTTTGTTATAATAGCCAGATGTATTGATGAATTAAGCATAACTAAATATAAATTATAGGTTGAAGAGTTGATGCAGTCTTATACCCACCATCCCACTTCACCATCCATATGAAAATATATGATTTTTTTTGTGCGAACAATTGCATTTTTCTCCTCATGCACATATAAAGAATCACATTTTCATTATTCTAATAAAGCTTTTAATAATTACTAAAAAGAAAAAGGAGATTTTATAACCATCAAATATTTAGCTTCAATCTAGTTTCTTCGACAATTAATTCTATTAGCTATTTATTACCTCTTTTCCCTTAAAGTTATATTAAGAATATATTAACTAATTCATAAGTTACTAATCCCTCACACCAACTCTTCAATATATGTATAGCCATTTGGAGCCTATACCATCTTTTGACTACAGGATAGCTTTTTTTTTTTTTTGGGGCCACATAGTCTAAACTAACTTTTGAAATGTGCATGCTCTATATAATATGCCAGTAATAATTGTCAATGTATATATTATGATAACCAACATATAAATAATCAACATACAAATTGTTTTTTTGATAAGAATTCATGTGCTAGGAAAGCTCATTTAAGGGCATACTTCACGATTAGCTTCTAATTTGAGATGTGTTAATAATAATTCTTCTTCCCTACAAATTTTGTTAATAAAATTTTGATTAAATTTTAAAAATAATATCTAAAGATTTCAACATATTTGAATTTAAAAGTAAAACTTGATCTAAATTAAATTTATCATTATCTACTATAATTTAATATTATGGTTACATATATAAAAAATACTATGATAAGATAACTTAAGATAGATATTCTTATTCATAAAGGATAATTATTTAATCTTAATAAAAAATTCATATGTATCATCAATATAACTATAATAAAGTGTCTCAATAATAGAAGTACATTGATCTTACACAAGTAAATACACACTTTGCTCGTCCTTCTAATTCATAATTTAATTAATAATCTTTCAATTAGGGAAAGCTTTCCCTCTCTCACGTATTAAAATAAAGTGGTGAAGTAATTTTACCCCTTAAATATTTGTTGCACGCATCTTGAAGTCATAATTGTGCTAAATTGTTTTCTTTTAACATATGACCAATTTTTATCCTAACCACTTGTTACTTTCAACCTTGAGCCTCCAAGAAACAAGTCTTCCAAGATGGGGTGTGGACAGCGGAAGAATCGGAGGAAGATGGAGACTAAGAGGATTCATCACAATCATAAATATGTAATTCCTTTCTTCAATTTGAATTAATGGTTCTAACAATATCTGGTATGCTAAAGAGGATGTCTAGATTGTTTAAGTGGATAATCAGTATATATGTCTCTATAAGTTTTACTTTTTGTTATTTCTAATTAACAAAAATTAGAATATAAGTGAGATTAAAATTAAACAACTGACCTTTTTATTAAGCATATGATAATTCCATACCTATTTATAAGCTTCATTTTTAGTATTTCAATACTCAATATAAAAATAGTTATATTCAATTTATAGTTCATTGGAGATTTTTTCTTAGCAAAATTGTGAAAGTAATATGTTGAATGTATATTCTACTGTGTTAAACTAGAGCTATTATTGTATCTATAAAACCTTGTAATTGTGATGCATAGATGTCATGAAAGAAAAATTAAAAACCAAATCCTTACAAATGCACACCAGTGTATCTTACTATTAAGAGCTAATTCAGTTACATCCTTATTAATCACCTCATGCACATGAGACAAAAATATTGGTTGTTGTTGATAGAGAGTATACTTACATAAAAGAACTAGTTTGAAAATGATGAGATTTTGTAGCCAATAAAAAAATGGAGCAAGCATATCAAAAACTTTGAAGCCATGCTTATACCTTAGAAGCCAACCAAATTTGACATCAAAGTGTCAAAAGGATCAAAGATTGATCCTCTTGTCCGCAGCTTTGGAGACCATGCACCTATCTTCTTTCTTTTCTTTCCACTAACTTCATTAATTCACCTTCTTTAATTAATTGATCTTTTTACAGTCATTTTAATAACAACCGACGATGACTTTTAACTATGAATATTAATTTGCAAAATATAACCAAAGGCTTAACTATAAATAGTGGAAAAGGAAAATAAATATTCAATCATTTACAATCTAAATTTAGCTTTTTTGACTAGTAGAGACTCCATTTTGTAGATATCCATGGTAAGGTATTCATAGTGCTGTGGTGAAGCCAATAAGGACCCCACTTAGTGATTATCAAGAAAAGAAAAAGCTCTTCCTTTTCTCTTGCCATGGATGATAAGTGTTGAAAATCTGCCTTCTCTTTAACTTCATCTTTAATCCATTTTCCCTTTTCTTTTCTTTTAGTATTTGGTTTGCGAACGACGCTGCAAGAATCTCAAATCTCTTGTTCTTCACTTTTGTTGATCATCTTTATGTGCTTATGATCACAGTTTCTCATGCATGTGTATCGCTCAACATATCCCTTATCTTCTTCCTTTTAAAGATCTGTCTATGTTTGATCATTCTTTCCTTTTTTTTTTTAATGTTTGATCGTTCTTTAACCCAAAATAATAATAATAATACACCCCAAGGAATAAAGACGCTTGAGTATAAAATATAAAGCGGGTAAAGAAGTTAACAAATAAACAAAGAAGAGAAATCTTATTCTTTTATGTAACTAAAACCCCCCACAACATTCATTAATTAAAGCTAAGTAAAATATATGTCTCCGTTTTTCTTTTCCTTCTCTTTTCATTGGATTACAGAATTAGGCCATTTACAATGGCTCGGTTAGTATCAAGATGAGTTGTTTCATACACTGGCAATTCTTCACGATACCTTTCAATCCCAACAGCAGAAAGATTATCTAACTCGAAAAGATCAGAACTTGAATAGCTTGCTGCATCATCATCATCATTTTCATCTCCTTCATCTGTTATAGACCCCTCAATGACACTGCAAAAATCTCTCATGTCAAGACCCTTCTTTTTGTTTTGATAATTCTTGAGAAGGTCTCTTGCAATCTCCTCAACTCTGCGATTCTCATTCATGACATGAATCTTAAGCTCTTCATTTGAAGAACTTCTTGCGGGGGTCACTGTGATTAGACTCTCTTCAGATTCATACAAGCTTTTGTGCCCACAGGGTCTGCTGTCTTCGTCAACAATTACGCTAACAGGATAAAACCTCACAGACCTTTTTGTTCCATTGCTCAATTTGCTTCTAGATGAAGGAGTCTTGCTCAAGCAAGACCTTGAAAATGAAGAAGCTGAAGAACAAGTAGATGCTTGCTCAGACTTTAACTTACTCTCCTCGTAGCCAGAAGGCGAAATCTTGGCCTTTTTGGCTTGGCCGGTAGTAAAAAGAGAGTTTAAAAAACTTGCTAGCCGACCCCCAGGTGAAATAGGTTGTTTGACCTTCTTAAG
The DNA here is from genome assembly GCA_026413575.1 of Erythroxylum carthagenense. Taxonomy (NCBI): domain Eukaryota; kingdom Viridiplantae; phylum Streptophyta; class Magnoliopsida; order Malpighiales; family Erythroxylaceae; genus Erythroxylum; species Erythroxylum carthagenense. Next base: position 18,776,687 of record JANZLD010000001.1, read on the forward strand.
ATTGCCGTAAATCTTTAAAGCTCTGGACCTTGTTTTGATGAAACCGCCTTCATGTTTTGGCTCCTGTCTCCCTGCAAGATGGTGTCCTTCATGATGATGGTACATATCCATTTCACATAGAGGTCTTTGGTGTCTCCCAGGCCTAGCTGATATGCTAGTTCTGATTGGTTTAGGCCTTTGCATGAAGCGAGTTGGTGATGATCTTGAGTTGAGAGCATAAATTGGTTCAGATTCTGAAGAAGAAAACACACCGCCCGAGCTTGAATCAGAGGAACTTGAGCTCGAGTTCAATAACACAGAATCCAAATTTTTGAAAGGTTTCTTGTTAAAATCTGCCGTGAGTTTTCTTCGAACAGCAACATTTTCATAGGTTACTTTCTTCTCCATCCACTTCTCTATCATGTAGGCCCTTTGAAGACTTTCCATTTCCTCCCTTCTACGATCTTCTTTCAAAGCATTACCAAGCTTTTTTCTCATGTTCTCTCTGCACAAAATCACCTCTTCCTCTCCTTTATCGTTGGACTCGTCTATGGAACGGTAGATTGAATCAAGAAGAGTTGAAGAGAAAGAAGGGTTTTCCCTTTGATGACGATATCGATCTTCTCTTGGTGGCCTCTCCCGTCTATCCATCCTTTTGTAGAAGAAAATTCAGGGACACACGAGAGTACAGAACAGTGAATTGTGAATGATATTGTTCTATATTTTCAAACAAAGAGTGGTGAGTTAATGGAAGCTAGAATGATTACGAAAAAGAGAGAACATCACTAAAACACATACAGACTGGAACTCTGGTCTTTTTGCTCTCACAGTGAGCAACAACTGAGCATATAAAAGAGAATTAAGCAAAGGAGACATGTTCATTGATGGGTGTTTTATGGCGTGGAGAGAGACAGATAGACAGAGAGCAGTCATGAAAGCCAAAAGCCACGCCTATGAAGAAGGAGAACAAGAGAAGATGATTGATGGACTGGACTGTGAGAGAGAAAGAGAAAGAGAGGGTTTTTGTGCTTGTTTCTTTCACATGTTCTTATAAGGGCACACACACTCGTGCAAGTAGGGTCCAACGTGGGATCAGTGCCAGGGTGGCAATAATGACGTGGCGTATCAATGAGTAATTATCACATTATTAAAGTTTTACTTACTTTTTGTGTATCTGTCCGCATGAAGTGACATAAGATCTTATGATTTGCTTTTTTCTCCTTTTTCCGATCTTCTTATTGCATCGAAGAAGGTGAAATGAAATGGGCCTCCTACTTTTTAATTATGCATTTAAGACACATACGCAGTTAGCTAGATATATATGGCCCGTTTGCTATTTTAACATTCTTTCGAGTAACCAAATAGGTTAGTATGAGTGGTTTAATATTTTTATCCCTTAATTAGAGGTCTCGAATTCAAATTTTTTATTAAAAAAAATTTATTTAACCAGTATTTTATTTTTTACGGGCTAATCCGGTGTGAGCGAAGATCAGTCTAAAAATGAATGACTTAAAAGCGTCTTCTTATAAATTAAGACCCTTCTAAAATACTTCGTAGAATTTAAAAAAAATTTCCTTCGAGTTTTAAAACGTCAGATCTTGTGTCTTGTGTCCGCTCTATAAATGAGTAACATTGATTATTGACCTCTCTTCTTATATCAAGATTGAAATTTTGATTCTACTTTTTTTTCTTTTAAATAAAAAATTACTAATGATAATTACATATTAAATAAAACATAAAAATAAAAAAATTTATTTTATTCTCTTATATAACATTTCTTAACAAATTAGTAATACAAGTATTTTATTTTATTAAATAAATATTTTAAATTTTTATTTAAAATAGTATTTATATTAAATATATTTTAATTATTAAATAAAATTTTATTTGAAATTTATATATTTTGAAGATATTTTAAATATGGTTATATGTATTAATAATTATTAAATTTAATTTATTTAATTGATTACATAAATTATATCAAATTATTAAGTAAAATTAAATTAATCATACTTCTTATTATAATTAATTTTAGTTAATTAATATATAATATTATATTATATTATTCATAATTCTTATTAATAATTAATATATTAAATAATACATATTTAAAAATTACTTTTTATAGTTTTCATGATTTTTGAAAATTAAAAGAAACCAATACCAAAAATAAAAACAAAACACAAACTGAAAATTCAAACAAACAAATTTTTTACTAAATTTAAAAATATTAACAAAAAATAGAAATAGAAACTAACAGCCCTAAGTTTTACATTTTCCAATAATAAGAAGCTGCGGAGTTTTATTACAAACTTGGTTACTAAAGCAATTAAAGCATTTAATGGAGGAAAAGAAGTTCCAATATTCTCGGGAGCTGAAGAGCATGTAGACCATTTGGGTTTGCCCTTCAATTATACTTGAGAAATATAATTTACTATCTGAAAGACAAAAAATTAATATAATTTGTTATCTGAAGGACAAAAAATTGCCTTCTTTTTTTTTCCAATTATGATAAGACACTTTTAAGCCATTTATTTCTAGAGTAATTTCTGCTCGAGCCAGATAGATCCTTTACAAGAGATAAAATTCTGACCCTAAGTTTTAAACGACTGCATACATGATAACAGTTCAAACTCGCGATCTCATTTAATCCAAAAAAACTCCTTATCAACTCATCTGCACGTTAGAGTTTTGTCTTCTTTCTAAGATAACTAATGTGGCTCCTCAGATACTTTGACTTTTTCACACCATCAAGCGACCTTTTTACTAATTCCCCAATTTTTCTTTTTGTTTTTCCTTTTGATATTTAAAAGAAGTTTAAAAATGAAATTGGTTGACTATATGACTAATGAGTTTATGATATTAAATGACAAAGTAGCAATTTGAGATGTGAAAAAAGAAAGGAATCAATTTCTTAATTATCATGATAATCAAATTTGCCCAAGTTGATTTGGGAATTCATTTATAGATCACAAACTTGCTTTGCTGCCTATTTAGATAGCAAATCAAGGAATATGATTATACTATACACTTAATATGGTGAACAAATAATGAATGTACGTAAGGCAAGCATATTATATTGTAACTTACACTTATGACTAACAACTTATGATTACTACTACCCATGTTAAACACTGCGCTCAAATAAACCAATTAACCCACAAGAATATATCACTAATTCCCTTCTATTGTTTTCATTTGATAAGTTTAGCTACACTTACGATTACTCACCGCATTTGTTGTTTAGCCTTTAAGAGGGAATACTCTTCTTGTTAACAACTATTCTAAGTTCTCTATCTACAACTTTCTACCTACTCACTGTAAGCAAGTCCATTTGAGACACAAAGAAGCAAACTGTAAGGTTGTTTTTGTAATGATTATTTGTTAAAGAGTTTTAACTGAACTCAAATAGTTAAAATCGTGCAGTTTTTGATCCCACGTAATTACCCATATATCCAAAAGATTGTTGCTACACTTATGCATTTATCAAACTATATGTTATGGTGGATATTAAGTTTTATGTATGTATGGAATCAAATTGAGGCCATTTGATCATAATATCCAAATTTATAAGCTTTCAAAAGCATGAATAAATATTACCTTTCAAACTACAATACATGAGTTATCTTGTTATAACTATGGGAAGATCAAAGTTGCAAGACTTTAACCCCAAACTAATGTTCGAAAATCAGGACACGGTGCCTTTTTCTTTTGGTAAGTGAAAACTTTATCACTCTAGCTATCAATGACCGAGATTTACAAGCATCTTTACGCCGTTGTTATTATAACACCAAATCCCACATACTACGGTGGAGGTCCATTTAAAGTAAAGATGACATCAATAATAACTTACTGGAAACATAATTCATAGCTATCATGGATTGTAGAATAGCTATTCCCATGACAGCAACTGTCATGGGAATATCTCATGGTACCAGGAAATTTTTTTTGGAAAATTTTAGTTCAGAAACTTGAACCGAGATCTTGAGCAGCAATTTATATGTTTAACTGAATCGAGTTTGCCAGTTGATGTTGGCCTTTTAGGTACATCTAAATGAGCTTCCATTGAACTATTTTTATGTCTTATATGTACAATATGACTCTGACTGGCAGAAAGAGTAAATGTCATGATTTGTTTTTATATTTCTTGGCTAAATAGTTGTCCTCTTTAATGACTGTATGTTTGTATCTAGTCAGGAGGGCAGATTATCAAGTGAACAAGTGTTGGAATTGTAAAATGGCTGTGAGGTTCATAGAGGTCATGATGGGTGATGTAAGTGAAATGGAAGGATAGATTCCATTCAAATCATAGAATGACAACCAGGAATTGACACGCCCTAACAAAGAAAAAGTTCCTCATCCATTTCCCCACTAAATATCATCCAACACATAGAAGGAACCAAGACATATTCTTGATAGTTGTAGACTCATGCCTCAACCATCGCAGATGGTTTGGATATATCACAAGCTAATGTTTCCCAGCATTTATAGTTTCATAAAATACCACTAGAAGATGACTGGGAGCACTACCAAGAAAACAATAGCATTCTTCGTTTAGATCCTGTCAACAATTATGATTTTCTCCCAATTGATTACTACTAAACAAAAAAGGATGTCCGAGTGCATAATCAACTAGAAAGGCCGCTCCTAGAACAGGAAAAGAGACGAGCACAAAAAATATATAATGAAGTCACAAAAGTGCTTTTCTCTTGAAAGATCATTAAGTTGATCCATAACTTGTAGGCTATCACAATAGACTAAGTTCTAAAAATATGGGAGCAAGTACTATAGCCATCATTAGTAGAAAGAGCAACTAGTGTTGAAGAAAAGGAGAATGTCTAAAAGAACTAGACTACGAAAATTGTTGGCATGGTGTCTTCCAAAATGGCTATAACTATCATTCAAATTAAATCTAAAGGTGCCTAGGCCTCTTCCCCGTGCCAAGAACTCCAAATTATGTTCTTTAAAATCCTGAATTCAAAGGACCATGCTCCCATCATTTTTCTTGTATCTTGATTAAACTGTAGGTCATTCAGTCTGAGCTTCAATTAAGAGTCTAGCTTATTGTAGCCTAACCTTTTTCTCTCTTTTCTTAATATAATTTTTGGTGAAGAGATTGGATTTCATCGTTAACAACTAACAATCAGCAACATAAACAGTTGTCCAATATTATAAAGAAGGACAAAATTGTGACTAGTTTCAATACGTAAAAGTGGTCTACATAAGGTTAGTTATGAAAAATATTTCAAAATGGGTCAAAAAGAGTACATGCCTCACACGATGCGCTCTCCCACGAGTGTGTAATAGCTGGCGTGAGTGTAGCATGTACCCGCATCAGGCTCCACACATAGATAGCAAGGATCCAGACACGAGGTGGCCTGTGCAACTCACTCGTTCATCTATACTCCCGCATGAGTTGCATGCACTCGTCTATACTCCCACGTGAGTTGCACACGTGCGTCTGTACTCTCGCGTGAGTTGCACGAGCACCCCTTACTTACACACAAGCTAACGCCTACTGACGTTAGCAGTACTAAAACAAAAAAAGAAATTTTTAGAATTCCTGTAAAGGTGCCTTGGGTCCTTTTGGTTCAATTTTCGGGTTGGGAAATTTTTAAAGTAGTTTTTTCAATGTTTATGGATTATTACATTGGTAATTGGATTTCGGAAAAGGTTTTAAAGCCTTTTAGGCTAATTTTGAGTGTATTTTTATGCTCCAAGCTATACATAAGAAAGACACTTAAGGTTTCATATCTCGTATGGTAGGTTCGATATTCAAGAAAGTACAATAGTCACTCTCACTTAGATTTTTTATAAAAGTCTTAAATAAAGTTTAAAGACGATGTTTTCAGTATCAGTATGTGATTATTTAATTGTGAATCTAGTTTTTACAATTATAATCAATTTTTACATACATTATGCTCATATAGAATATGAGGATGACATAAAAATGCATCTCTTGTGTTTGAGGTCTTTTTGAGTACTGGTAAAATTGTAGTCACCACAGTGACCTTTCAAGTCAGTATTTAGATGGTGTCGCGTGCATGTTGAGTGATGTCTCTGGTCTCATGTTTGGTTATCTGCCCACAGGTGTTGACCTTATATGAGATTTTGAAATGTACATAAAGATATTAAATGGAAGAAAGTCACTGCTTAACTAATCTATTTACCCATAGGTGGTAGTATCATAAGAGTTGACGATTTGTACTCTAATAACTTTTATTGAAGGTCTAATTGCATATATTATATATTCAGCCCATAGGTGTTTCATAATATATGCGATCGGATTCTTTCTATAGATAATGTTATCATTTTTATCCTGCATTTAAACTGATTTTTACATTGCCTCTTCTATTTTGCAGTCACCTTTTTTGTAAACAACAATGCTATCATAATTGAGATCTTGAATGGTTTCAATTTCAAGAAGTGGGAGAAGGATATGGAGTTTGCACTAGAGAGGGCTAATGTTAGTATGACAATGCACATCAAGAGACCTTCTCTACTTATAGATATCAGCTCATAAGTTGATAAAGTAGCTATGGCGATTTGGGAGCGGTCAAATAGGATGTGCTATTTGACTATCAAGAGGTCGATCCTAGATCATCTACTGAGTGGATTATGGGATACGACCATAGCGAAGGAGTTTACGGATAGCATTTTCCAGAGAGACAAGGTGTACATTATCAGGATGGTACACCTTTAGACTAGGCTGAAGGTGCGTGATGTACCAATTCCTGATAATCTCATAGTGTATCAGGCACTAAATACTCTTCCTCAAGAGTTTGAGATGTTGTCTACCTCCTACATCTCTGAGGATGAGGCTTAGGAGATCAATTCCTTGATTTCCCAATGTGCTACAGTTGAGAAGAAGATTAAGAGTTCTCCTCATACAACTATGTTTGTAGCTGCCAAAGGTAAAAGGAAGGCTAAGTCCCAATAACCTAAGGGTAAGGGTAAGAAACCTAAGTCCTCTCCAAAGATTCAGACGGGGTAGTCCAGCATTACTAAGGGGCCACATATCTTAAAGGGTATAAGGTGCTTTTTCTGTAAGAAGAAGGGGTATAGGAAGGCTGATTGTGAGAAGTACAAGCTGTGGAAGGTTAAGCAGGAACTGTCAGGTAACTACTCAGCCTAAATGATTTATGAATCCAATGTAGCTATAACCATATCAAGTTCTTGGTGGTTAGATAGTGGAGCTTCTAACCATGTTTCTTCCATAATGCAGGGGTTCAAATCCAAGAGAAGGCCGAGTAAAAGAGAGGAGAAGCTGATGGTTGGCAATAATAAAGAGGTGGATGTTTTGTATGTAGGAGATATAGGATTGAACCTCAATACGAGGTTTGTATTAGTTTTATGAGACACATTTTATATACTATCTTTTAAATAGAACTTGATCTCTATATCAGTTTTGGATAATGAAGTTTATTGTTTTGTATTTGATACTTCAGTTGTAAATATTTCTATTAATACAAGACATATCAGAACTACCTTCTTATCTTATGAATTATATAGAATGTGTCTTACTCCTAACGAAATGTGTGCCTCTTCTTATATTGCTAAACCTGTTACTCGAAAGAGAGCCTTCGTAAAGGAGACATCGTACATGTTGTGGCATAAACGTCTTGGCCATATTTCTAGAGAGGGATATGAAAGATTGATAAAGGATAACATTCTCCTAACTCTAGACTCCAGTGATCTAGAAATATATATAGAATGTTGTAGGGGTAAGTTGACCAAGACTAAAAAAAGGGTCAACTCGTACTGCTGGTTTATTAAACCTCATACATATAGACATTAGTAGTCCCTATACAATCATGTTATGCACTGCTAGATATTTTCTGATGTTTATAGATGATTATTCCTTATGCAATGCTAGATATTTTTTGACGTTTATAGATGATTATTCCCACTATGACTATATGTTTTAGCTTAAGGAAAAGTCTGAAGTTCTTAAAAAGTTCAAGATCTTTAAGACTGAGGTTGAGAACCAATTGAGAAAATTAATAAAGATAGTCAAATCTAATAGGAGAGGGGAATACTATGGCAGACATAGGATTTCAAGACAAGAAAAGAATCTGTTTGTCAGGTATTTTGAATCAGTTAGAATAGTGGCTCAGTTCACTATGCTAGGTAGTCCTGAGTAAAATGGTGTGGCCGAAAGGTAACATCGCATCCTAAAGGACATGATGAGGTTAATGCAAAGTAGGACTAACCTACTCAAATACCATTAGAGCGAAGCTATCAAGACAACATTGTATATCTTGAATAGAGTCCCAAGTAAGTCAATACCAAAAATGCCCTTTGAACCTTGGAAAGGATAGACGCCAAGTATTGAGCATATTCATGTATGGGGCTGCCCTACTAAGGTAAGGTTATATAATCCTTATGAGATTAAATTGTAATCTTGTTCCACTCGTTGCTATTTGGTAAGTTATCCCGACCACTCTAAGGGCTACAAATTTTACTATAAAGAAGGAGGGGTCAGAATAGTAGAATCACATACGACTAAGTTTCTAGAATACGATATCCATGATGAGGGAGGATCTTCACATCCTTTAGGAGATAGCATGATGGATACTGCGATTATTTCATATCCGCTTCTCATACAATCAGGTTCGGTAGATGTAGGTCCAAGTACTATGCCTATGCAAGCATAAAAACTTATACCTGTTTAAGAAGAGGTTTCTCAGATACAAGAACCTATGCAGTTGCACATATCCACTAGAGAGAGGCGACCTGCTATCTCACCAGATTATATAGTCTATTTGGGTGAGCAAGACTGTGACATAAGATATGTTGTGGATTTAATTACTTTTACAGAAGCCATTTCTGGACCCCATGCGGATATGCGGTGAGAAGCAATGAAGGATGAGATGCAGTCTATGAGATATAATAAGGTATGCGAGCTTGTTGATTTATCTTAACATTGCAGGCCTGTCAATTATAAATGGTTATTTAAGAATAAGAAGGACACACAGGGTCAAGTTGAGCGGTTTAAGGCATGTTTGGTTACCAGGGGATTTACTTAGAGAGAAGGAGTTGACTTCAATATTACCTTCTCTCCTTTATCCTCGAAGGATGCATTTGACATATACAGTTTAATATGGATATCCATAAATTTAGCATGGTATATGGAGATATAAGTTTTTAATCCCATAGAGGTTTTCTAATATGGTTTAGCATTCAGTTGGAGAACATAAAGGTTTTCTTTAATGTTGTTAAGCATTCAGTGAGAAAAAACAAGTTTTCTCTAATGTTGTTTAGCATTCCGTAAGAGAAAACATAATTTCTCTGCTGTAGTTTAGCACATGCAGTTTAGCATAAAGTTGTAGAAATCAAGACCTATAAACAAAGATGATATATTTTAGATCATACAAGTACCATCCTAGTTTGCCAAACTCCATTTTTCCATTCATGTTAGTGAGGTATTAAATATTCGTGATTGTATTGAACATGTGTCACATATGACATATATGTTTGATATTTTTTGGTATCGAAAGCCTTGCAGGACAGAATGTTGGACTTTTATTTCCTTTGGATCAAATGTTTTAATTTTTAAAATTTGGTACCAATATAATAACATGATTAAACTATTTTTAAACTTGAGTTATAACTGCAACTAATGCTTGTCCAAGGGGGAGAATGTTAGACAGTTTTGTCCTTCTCCATAATATTAGATAACTATTAATTGTATTTTCAATTTTTTAATAACTTATTGGTTAAGTTATGTAATTTGATCTAAATAAAAGTAATAAATGGCACAATAAATGATCTAAATTAATGGGTCAAAGTCCTGGAGAAAAATAAATCCAGATTAGCATTGATCGAACCTATATCGAGCTTGAAACCCGATATGGAAGCTATATATAAAGGTTAAGGTCTCCTTCAGTTATTTATGTTATTCGTAAGCATACGGATCCTCTAATCCATTAAAAGCGCTTACATCTTAAGAAAACTGAAGAAAGGCATTAATCTAATGTCGGTGATCACTTTCTATGAAGGTCCTAAGAGCTTGAAGCTCATTTTGGCCTCAAAAACTGCTTCAAAATATCGGATGAATTAGTTGTTCTATATTTCCTTCTTTTTTAACCCTTTCATGAATGATTTGGGACACGTAATAAGGTCTATCCTACGTGTTACATAAACATCTTGCCATGCCAACGAATCAACATGCGATTCATCATATAAGCTAAAATTTGAGTAGACCCTTTTCAAGATTTTACATTTTCCATTTTCTGTTCATGATTAATCACTAACTAGATAATTGTGTGCATAACTCTTAAAGAATTCTAATAAAGAACAACCTAGAGTAACCTTAAATCAAGTTCTTCTAATAGATATTTGGATGACTATAGGAAAGTTGTGTTATATGGGTAGATCCTAGGTTAACTGAAGGGAATATTTCTCAAGAAGGGCTTAACAAGCTACAATAGAAATCTTGCACAAGTGCTTGCAGTCATCTACATTTCAATTATAAAGAATTTTAATTGAAAACGCACCAATAGGTGATAGAATGAAGACCTCATCATATCTTTTTTGGTACAACAGAAATATCAAACAAGCGTTAATGTCTAAATGTGATCCCTTGAGCATCAGTACGCAAATGATGACTTATACGAGGAGGAGAATTGTGCCATACGCACTCCCCTTAGATGCAGCCCGAATCCAAGCAAGCTAAGAAATTGGCACATTGATTGCCTTCACAAAAAACATAGGCTAATTTATACTGTAATGTCCCTCCAAGATAATAGTGGACATCATATACCAAGCTAGCCAGGGGATGAAATAGTAGATCATCCGGAGAGAGGTCTAGACAATGCAATGCTTCCATGGAATCATATTCAATCATAAGGCCGTCACATTAAAAAGTTCTCACAAAGGCGATCCCATACTGGAGGGGCCAGAGTTCCGCTACCATGATGGTCGTGATCCCAACACTGCAGGAAAAGCTTGCTATCCAGTTACCTTGGCCATCCCGAATCAGACCACCAATCCCTACAGGCCTAGAATTACCCCTAACGTTCCCATCTACATTGAGTTTCAGCCACCTAACAGGAGGGGGAACCCAAGTGATAAGGAGCGAGGGTTGAAGGTGAGGCTGCCTGCTATATTCAACAGCAAAGGCATCAATATAATCTTTAAGCATCACATTAACTTGGTTTATCTACGCAGGCTCGATAGCTTGCTCGCCTTCAATCACATACTTGTTTCTGGTTCACCAAATTCCCAGCATGTGATAATAAATCGGCCAACTCGATGGATGTCCCAATCAATTTGTATACAGTTGTTTTTAATCCAAAGGAAGATAAGATGCTCTTTGTAGAAATTATCAGGCCATTGGACCTGCATGGAATCCTACAGACGCTTAGCGTGTGGGCAGTCACGCAATAAGTGGAGGACACTTTTTGTATGGGCACCACACCACCCACACAGAGGAGAGATGTAGCGCCCCCTTACCATAGAGTATCCACCGGAACGCCCGTAGGTCATTCCGGTACATATCCTATGACAAGAGACCACTACTGACAACTACCACTAAACTCCTCATGGCATCACAATCATAAAACAGTACGAAGGAATTGGCCACTTTTTAAAAAACCAAACTGGGTTCCGTTTCATTCACTCAAAATTCAGAAATTTACAAACTGTCAGTATTTTCAGTCTACACATGTTCCAAAACACTGTACACTAAGTACCACACAATAATGTACAAAGGACAGATATAACTATCAGTCTCCAAAAGAAAGCCCAGCTGACCGACCTTTGAGCCATCACCTCTCTCGCCAATCCACAGTACACGGCTCTACAGTCCTGAGGGAGCTATCTGTCTACACTTAAGCCTGAAAAATAAATTGCAATTTTGGATGAGTTTGC
>JANZLD010000001.1:18879173-18891926 GCA_026413575.1 Erythroxylum carthagenense
GAATGTAATTTAATTTTGACTTATATTTCCAATTATATCCCTATAAACCAAATAAAAAATTCTACAAAATCAAATTCCATGAATACTTATATCATATACTTAAGAAATAAATATATCAATTGATGTATTAAATATTAAATATTAAATATTTATCTTAAACTATTTCCATTTCTCATCTGTGGAAGTCTAAGATACAGGTTCAGGCACTTGAAGCGATTCTCTTTGAAGTCTAAAAAGTGAATTTAATACTCGATTAAAATGCCTACTAACTATTTCTCCTGAGCGTAAGAAGACAATTTTATCATACGATTTTTCTCGTGATGTCCAAGAATGTACAGAAACATTGCTACTTGTTCATCTACAGTTGTGTTCTTGGTATCTGTTAATCGACCAATAGTTCTAAGCATATTTTCTTGTGATGTCCATATGCAACTCTGAACCACATGTTGAATCACTAGCATATATCAACCTACGAAGGTATTGGGATCGATCATATTCATCAATAGAGTATGGAGCTTTCAAACAATATTTTTCATGATGCAATACTACGATCGAAAGAATATGTAATATCACTCTTAACATGTCAAATCGTTTCTTTTGCATATCCATTAATAAATAAAATAATTTCTTCTTTGTAGCCAAATCCATTCCAGCCAATCTTTATCACCTATCAATTAATCAACAAATTTTACAATTAAAATTAAACTTTACTGAATAGAATAAGAAGACACTACAAATAAGATACTACAAATACACATGAAGATCAAAATCTGCAACTTAATAAATTAATTATACTCGAGGAAACTGCTGCAATACGAAGATGGAAACAACAAATGCTATCTCCTAACATTATCAAGATTATTATATGCAGAAGTATATTGTACAATGAGAGAGAGGGAAAACCAATAGATAATATTTTAATTGATTGATAAAAATTATGAAAGTTACATAGGTCCTTATTGAACTAAACGTATTTGATGAGAACTTTGGAATTTAGGATTAGAAATAATCTGACGAAGAAAAAGATGTCAGAAAAATTATGATGGGAGAAAAATTGCATCTTTGTTTAACAAGGAATATAATTACTTCCAATTAAGGCATTCGAAGCACAAAAATACCATAATTTAGTCTAAAGTGCTACTGATTGAAGAAAAATAGCAAGAGCAATAACATAATTGCTTTCAAAATCATATAAAAACTCCACAAAAGTTAAGTAAGAAGGAAAAATATAAACTTGAAGAACTTTTGAGCAAAAATATCCAAAATCCTATTAACGGGATAACAATAAGAATAATTAAAGAGGATGTAGGAATTTATAAAAGAGTTGTTGTAAAGTTAATAGAGAAGGAAAGGTTGAATTGGCTAGTGTGATTTTATATTAAATTCTTGGGGAAAGTAATGTAAATGCCAAATGGTTCCGTTTGGTTGGCAGGAAAGTAAAGTGAATTTGAAATATAATTCTTCAAAAAATAAATTTATAAAAAGTAAAGATATTTACATGTTTAGATACTTGTAAGAATTCTAATAGAAAAGTTGGGTGGATTCTTATTATAATGTTTGGTATGCTATAGTATTTTGTAGAATGTAACTTAATTTTGATTTGTGTTTTTAATTATATCCCTATAAACTGAATAAAAATTGAAATTATTAAATAAGGAGAAATATAAACCTGAAAATTTGAGAGAACAATAAGAATTGCTGAAAGATATGTTAATGGGATTTGGTAAAGCCTTTCTTTGAAAGACACGAGAAAGAGGAAAAAATTTAATGATAAAAAATTATACATATAACTAACAAAAAGATGAAGCCGTAAAAGAAGTTATGTATTAATACATAAATTATATAAACATATTTTAAATTTATATATTAAATTAAGACTTTTAAGAATATTAAATTATAACAAAATCATTTACTTTTTTTAAAAAGTAATATTTATATGTTATAATCAAGACCGTGTATTAAAAAGTCAAATATTAAAATAATTTATTAATTAGTAAGTTAATTTATTTTTAACAAATATTAAAATAACTAACTAATTAGTAAGTTAATTTATTTTTAACAATAAGAGTTATTATTTATTAAAGTAAATTAAAAAAGCCAAAAAATTGATTAATTAAAATATTTTATTTTTTATTATATATATATATATTAATTTTATAGTAATATTATCCTGATTAAAATTTTAAATTTTCTTTTCATCGGTCGAATATCTGATATAGTTTTTAAAACAACGGTGATGCAACAAACCCATCCTTCCTCATTTCAAGTTATCCAAATCATTCTGAAATTTGACTTTCGTATTATGTAAACTAAGAAAATCTTGTGATCATAACTGAATTTGAAACTCTCCAAAATGTGAACCTAATGCATAACTCCATTTGATTGATGAGAAGAAGAGAAATTTTGTGTCCGGACCTGAAAACCAAACTCTCAAATCCAATTAACCCGACAAAGATTCAAATCCGATACCCGTCCACGTCCCTTAATGCCTCGTGTGTCCTCTTCTATCCTATAAAAACCAAAAACAAACCAAAATTCAAAAACTAAAAGAAAAAGAAAAATCCCCAATTCTAAAGTAGAGAGCGAAAGCTATGGACGGAGCCGGAGCGCAGTACAACCCGCGTACGGTGGAGGAGGTGTTTAAAGACTTCAAAGCTCGCCGCTCTGCGTTGATTAAGGCCCTCACCACTGGTTGCTGCTTCACATTCTCCCTTTTTGTGCTCTTTTGCTTTGTCTTTTTTCTCCCCCCTGGTATATAGGAATCTTGAAAATTTTGGAGAGAAACAAAAAGCGTGAACTGTTAGGGTTTAGTTTCAGTTATTTCGTTCGCTGTTCGTTTATTTTTTGATTAAATGCATCGTCATTTTGTGGCTGTTGCAGATGTTGAGGACTTCTATCAACAGTGCGACCCAGGTGAGTTGCGAGAGACTGAGACCTTTTTCGTTATTTTGTTGAAGCTGGGGTCTTTCTCGATTCTTGGGTTTTCTTTTGTTGTTGCAATTTGATGGTATTTTGAACGTGGGAGGAAAATTAGGTTAGTGATTGGTTCTAAGCTTTGTGGTAATGATTAGTGATTAATGGGAATTTTTTGTGTACTTGAATTTTTAGAGAAGGAGAACCTGTGCTTGTATGGGTTTCCTACTGAGCAGTGGGAAGTAAATTTACCTGCTGAAGAGGTGCCTCCTGAGTTACCTGAGCCGGCGCTGGGTATTAATTTTGCGAGAGATGGCATGCAGGAAAAGGACTGGTTATCCTTAGTTGCAGTCCATAGTGATGCATGGCTGCTTTCTGTTGCGTTCTATTTTGGTGCCAGATTTGGGTTTGATAAAGCTGACAGGTATCTTTGATTGTTAACGAAAAACCTTGTGCTTTCTGAACACATGCGTGGGTTCTTTTTTATAGCCTCCCGTTAAATTTGTTTAACTAGTTATTCTTAGTCTTCTCAAATACACCGTTCTGCTATCTATACTCATTTTGTAGTCCTTTTGCAAGTATGTCTTCATTTTACGATGGTGTTAGTGTTATATGCTATTCTCGCAGTCATGCTCGACCTGTTTCAGTACACTCATGGTGAAACTATTAACAAACACATAATGGTTTAGTAGGTTAGTGGAAAAAGATGGAAAATTTGAATCCCTTCCGGGCCACAATGAATGTGATTCTGGTGGAACTGTGGTTGAAACATTAAAGTAGACCAAATTATTGATATTCATTTTCGTTTCTCGGGAAGTGGCTTTTCTGGACATAACTAGGTTGTATTTGTTTTGTAGCATCTCTGTGAGTTTACGTTACAATGTTTTATGTAACTTGACACAGGAAACGGCTCTTCAATATGATAAATGATCTTCCAACTATATTCGAAGTCGTGACTGGTAATGCAAAGAAACAAACCAAGGAGAAGTCATCAGTCATAAATAACAATAGCAACAAATCAAAGTCAAACTCCAAAACGGTAAAAACGATGTTTATATTTTCTTCATGTTGGAGACAATATATAATATAGCTACTGCTTTGTTTTGTTTGCAAGTACTTTCAGCCTAGGTTGGAGTTACATTGGGTGTGAGAGGAAAGTTTCTTCAATAAGTCTTCATTTCCTCTAGATTGAATGTTATTAACTACTTTTGTTTCTAAAAATTTGGGTGGATAGCTGCGAGAATCTCAGGCGAAATATGTGAAAACCTCACAGCCGAAGTTTGAGGACGAGGGCTTGGAGGAGGAAGAGGAAGAGGACGACGAGCATGGGGAAACATTGTGCGGTGCATGTGGTGAGAACTATGCATCTGATGAATTCTGGATTTGCTGTGATGTGTGTGAGAAGTGGTTTCATGGAAAGTGTGTTAAGATCACACCAGCTAGAGCAGAGCATATTAAGCAGTACAAATGCCCATCCTGCAGCAATAAGAGGGCTCGTCCTTCGTAATGGTGGAAGGATTGCCGATGCACCCTCCTTGTTGGACTCCGCTGACAGCTTCGTTAATCGGGTTCGCAGATCTATTGTTAGGGCAACATGTTAATGTGTACAATGATTGAGTAGCTTTTAGTTTCCGGGATGGAGTGGTAGTTGTGTGAAGATTTGGTTGAACCAAAAGTATTATAAATTCCAAGTAGATAGGCTAATCGTTTCTCCATATTTTATGATCTCCATTCTCCATTCCCAACTCCAATTCTTCCAAAATTGGTTTGGGCTAATACAACCAAAAAGACTTTGGAAAAGAGTAGTCTGAATTAATCTAATGAACTCTTTCAACCCTCTTCAGTTAGCTATGATACGGTTTTGTTTTCTTCTATTTTTATTAAAACAAACACAACATATATTCTATATTGGATTAAAAAACTTGGGCTTTAAACAGAAAATCACATTAGCGATTGCCTTTTTTTTCAATAATGTATCAATGCAGCAAAGAAATATTTAAAATACCTATTCTTGAACTTGTGAGGATGAATAAAGAAATGTTAATTAATTGAAAAAGAAAGAATAAATCCGAAAATCGAGTTTTACCCGACTGTAATGAAACCCGACCCACCAGAGTTGATATCACTATCTAGAAATTTTTTTTTATAAAATTGTTGAAATTGGGTTTCACTTCTTAAAGCTTCCCCTCACACCAGGACGAGGCTTGGAGGTATCGGCGGTATAAGAGGCGTGGATATTCACGAGCTTGTCCTCTTCAAACGGAATCTTTGGGTGTCTCGCTTCGTGGTGGATCTGCATCGTTTTGCTACCCGGGGCCGTCACTTTGCAGTGGGGACACTCCAACTTGGCCCTCGTCTACCTTCGCCGCGACCTCCTTCGCCGTGTGTTTCTTCGGCTTTGCCTTTCCCGTCATCTTCTTTCTCCAACGAACCTTAACCCTAATGCTAACCCCAGTGAATGATTGAGATCACTAACTAGAATTTAATTCACCAGAAAACCAAGAGCACACGCAGAGGGAGAGCCCACATGTCGTACATGAAAGGAGATCTTCTCACGAGAACCAGAAAGCTCGTGAAGGGCTTGGCTAAGTCCGAGCCTATCTGGCTCAAAGCTATGGAACAGTGAGTCACTCTGTATCTTTTTCTACTTCTGCCTTCTGGGTATAGATTCTACACATAGTTTTTATCTAATTATTGGGCTTAGTATTTGTGAAATAACGGAAAAGTCATGAAATTCTGAGATTGTTCTAAGAGAATGGATTGGAATGAGAAAAGATTGTTCCTTTGGTGTAATTATAGTTGAAAGTTGCTTTCTCAACGATTTAAATACAGCCAGAAGGGTGAGAGAGGGAGGCTCCTACGAGAGAAGTGTGGAGTTTGATTTTTATTCTTGATTTTGAATGGATTTGCTAGCTTGAAGGTGTAGAAATACTACATGAGTATTGAGAACTGGGTTCACATAAAAAGATGAAAATTTGGCGCTTCTTTCGAATGGAGTGAAATTTGTGCGGGCCATTAGTGCTTTGGTCCATCAAGCTGAGGTCAGGTTAGTTATATTTAGAGATGGATATTTGCATTTCCTCATGATTTTACTTAACTGCATCATCCAGGGCTCCACCTGCAACATTCCCTCGTACTGATGGCAAAATTAAACGGATCAGTCTCCCGGAGGATCCTTACATAAAGAAGTTCTTTCACAAACACCCTGAATCCAAGTACCATGATGCTATCAAGTAATACTCCAGTGAACTATTGGTTATTCCTTGAGAGTGTTCACAAACTTCTTCCCTGCAGTGCTACTAATTTTTTTTCTGTTGATAAGTTATGAAATTAGTTGAAAGCCATCTAACCCATGCGGACATGATGCTAGAATGATTTGTTGCCTCATTTATGAGACAGGGTCTAACATTTTCCAGTTGCATTTGGGGATTTTTGGTGCTCGTTACATTTGTTCATGACTTTGAAATAATGTTAATGTATCGCCAACAACTACCTGCTTAATGCAGGCCTATCTCCTAATTCTTCTCATGACCAACTTTTGAAATGGAAAGAGAGAAGTGAACTTCTGAAGAAGAAAACTGAATGCCTGATATCTAGTGTAGCTTACTTTTCCAGTTTGAAGCAATTGTTCAATTATCATTTTTTTTTAAAATTTATAATTTGATAAACTGAATTTGGTATTTGAATGCGATTTTGCTCGCAAAATTGACTGAGGCATATATCTCCAACTTTGTGGGTGACTATTGCACGTTATGTTATGTTGTGTTTGTACACTACCATTACTGTGATCTTTGAATGCTGATAGTGCTTGCACTCTTTGCTTGCCATCTGGTCAAGTGCCTTTTCATGTCATATACAGTTCTTAGTGTTTATTACGCTTCAAAATTTTAGTTCTGATTATGAAAGTTCTGAGGCAAAGTGGAAAAATCAGTGGCAATTAAAACACAGTTCACGGAGCAGTTTTAGAACCGCTGAACCATGGATTGAAATTAGATTACTAACATGTATGTTTCTGCAGAATTTCTGCTTTTGATCCCCCTCCAGCCCGTATGTTTGGCCTCCGAGTGCTTGAGTTAAAGGAGCAGGGAGTTTCTGAGGAGGAAGCTATCGCTGTTGCCGATGTATGATACGGATTTTTGAATTACCATCTGCAGGGTTTATCCTTCTCTGTCTCTCAAACTTTTTTGTTTATAATTAACTATAGCTTTTACATTTTCAATTTGTAGTGGGAATACCGGCTAGAGAAGAAGGCAAAAAAGAAAGCTTATGCACGACTGAAAGAAATTGCTCGTGTTCAGGGTAAAAGACCTCCTCCCAACCCGTATCCTAGTGCCATTAAGGAGATACAAGCCGAGGAGAAGAAGTACGTTCGTGATCGCTTCTTCAATCCCAAGATCCGTCAAATTTTGAATAGGATGAAAGAAGAGAAAGCAGCTGAACTCCAGGCGAGGGGTTCTCCACTTGGGAGGGCATGATGGCATACACAACTTTCATCCGTAAGGTTAGGTAGCTGCTGTCTGTTGCTTTTAATGTCCAGGCGATTCTCTTAAAAAAGTTCCAGGTTGTTCTCCTATAGACTTTCAGCAAACCAAATTTTGGAACTATTTAACTGATAATACTTGCTTTTAGTTTCAACTATTGTTTGATCTATATTCCTTCAGCTCGCCATCAATGTGTTACAACCATATTTGAACAAGGGAGGGATAATGTCCAACGTTATGCACTTCCTTCTGTATGGCATTGGTTTCCATTTCAAGATTGCCTCTTATTTTGTAGCGCTGGCATTAAAGCTTGGACAAAAAATGGACATGGTTTTGACTTCCACTTGTAATAACGTCACATTGCTGAAATCAATGTCACTCAGGAAATTTAAAGATCTTTTCAAATTACCTTTGAATGCTAAATACGAAGGCAGACATGGTAGGGCCTAAGACACGTGATTATCCCACTAACCTACAAAAGCCAGGCATCTGAGGCATGGAAGATGAATGAAAAGACATGGAGCAACATTATCTTTGAGCAATTACACCTATGTTTGAGCAACTCTGTAAGTGAACAGGACTCGAGACAAAGGTCCGAACTTTTCTTCTCAGTTGTAAGTGCACACCGTCACCACCACCGCCGCCGCCGCTTTTCTTGGATTGGTGGCATCCAACTCCATTCCAAACAAGCCATTATGTAACCGACTGTGATGCCTACCATACCGCATCTGAAAGCGTGTTATTCAAAATTGCAGTCCCAAGACTTCTGCACAGTCCTTTCAATCCATTCGTGTTAATGATCCTCCTAAAAGCATAAATGCATTTGAATAGTGTAGCTCCCAGTAAAAAGAATTTGGATTTGCCATATATTTCCTAATCAATATTTGCGGGAACGTTAATCTCCTTTTTGGGTTTCTCTTTCTCCCCCCTCCGTCGTTGCAGTGGCTGCCATCTTCAGTGGTTACAATCAGATGCATCTGTCGCTCTTATAATATTAACAAAAACACCAAAACTTTACAATAAAAAGTTTGATAAAGTAATAATAAAATAAAACTTAGCTCAATTTTACAATAATAGTCTGAATTTTAAAAAATGATATTAAAATATTTAAAATTTTAATTTGTTACAAAATTAGCTTGAAGTTAAATTTCTGATTAACATCGCTCGTGTAACTTGCGTGTTAGATTTTTGTTACTTTTTTAAAAAGATATGAATATGAATTTTCTATAGATAAAACTATTACACCATTGCAGTGGGTTCTAAATAATCACTATACATACTAGTATATTACAAGAGGGAGCTAGATATTAATCAAATTATCCAGACTAAAGATTCCATCGAAGTCTAGTGTTCGTGGTGGTAAAGAACTGTAGATTCTTTGCAAATAAGGCCGCTCTAATCCAGTTAATAATCTTATCTGCAAGCTGATACGGATCCTCTTGAAGGTTCGAAAATTGCCTATGATTTTGTTCTTTCCAAAAGAAGTAGATGGTAGTAATGAATCATAGAGAATTGCATCAGGCCTCCTTTTTGCAGAAGTATTAATAGCCCAAGCTAAAGTAAGCTCCCAAGCACAATTGTAATCAATACCTTGTAAGGTGTAAGATCATGCTCCAGATTGTTTTTGAGAAATTACATAGGAAAAAAAGATGGTCTTTATCCTCGGTTGCTATTTTGCATAATAAACAAGTTCAGTCTGCATGTCTATGCCATTAACTCTTAGTCTTGAGTCTATTTTTAATCTCAAGCTATGAGATAAGTGAGACTTTGGGATGTATAGAATTAGACGATAAAAAAGAAGACCAAGGTACTTCACGTAACCCTCTTGCAATGATCCTATGACATGAGTAATTAGAGAATATTCCACTTGGATTAGTAGTCCATATGATAGAGTCCTTCATGTGTGCATTATTCAAGCAAGGGAGATAATGGGCCAAAGTGTCAATCCCTTACTATTCCCTCGCTCTTGACCATTAAAGATCAAAGAAGAGACCTTAACATTAAGCAAAAGTCTGTTTCTTAAATGTTGTAGCCTCATATTGAGAATAATAGGACTCTAAGTCTAGCCACTTGTCATATCATAATCAGGTGTTTTCTCCATTTCCAATCTTGTGTTTAATAAAAGGATAAATAAAAGTTCGCAACTTCATTAGCAGGATAAGAATTCAAGAAAACTCGTAAGTACAAGAAGCTTGACAAAAATTAACACCTTTAATGTGATATTCATAGATCCATTTCACTTAGAGGGCATTATGATCATTGTACAACCTTCATAATCTTTTGCACATTAGGGCCTTTTGCATACTAGAAGTAGAAAGGATCCTGAGACCTCCGTGTTTTCTTGAAATCACCACCTCACTATACTTAACTTTAGCATTATTGGAATGTTCAATTCTACCTGATTAGAGAAATGCTTTAATGATTCAATCCACTTTCTTAAGTGCTTTCTTTGGGAACAATATATATCGTCCAGTATAAATATAAGTTGCTCAATACCGAGATAATAAGAGTTAGCCTGGCGGCATAGGATAGGAATCTATTATACCAAGCATTCACTATTAGCTTAATACGTTCAATAAAGGGTAAGCAACCATAATATTTAGGTTTGGAAGAAGTAAGAGGTATTAATTATTTTATTAAATTTAAATCATCAAACCTAATTCATTTTTTTCTTCGAAACCCATTTACTTCTAGCTATGATTGCCATTGATTTTTTCTGGCAAATTTTCTGTTCCCTATGGAACTCTTATTGCGATTGCCTCTACCTTGGTCCGTCACCTATTTCCCTTCCCCATCAAATGTTGCGCTCCACTTTAAAAGTTCGTTGCTCTAGTACATTTCTTCTATCCAGTAAATTTTCGATTTTGATTACCCAATTTCAAAGTTATTGCTCCCTTTATTAAACATTTTTTGTCCTTAGCGACAATTTTGTCCATTTCTATAAAGTTGGATAACTATTAATTGCATTTTTTTAGTTTTAAAATAAATTATCGGTTAAGTTACGTAATTTGATCCAGATAAAGAGAATAAAATAGCCTAATAAATGATCTAGATTAATAGGTTGAAGTTCGGGTAAAAAATGGGTTCCAATTAGTGTAGACCATGTCCATATAGACTTTCTGATAGAGAAGCCCGATATAGAAGCTATATAAAGGTTAAGTTCTCCTACAGTTGCTCATATCATTCGTACGCATAAGGAATCCCTGACCCGTTAGGAAAGCTTACGTATTGAAAAAATTATAGAAAGACCTAGCTCGAGTCTCGGTGAGCACTTTCCATGAAGGCTCAAGGAGGTTCGTAATCGTTTGGAGCTCAGAATCGGCATCGAAATCAGAGATGGAACCGAAATCTAGGTATTACGCATTAC
The DNA here is from genome assembly GCA_026413575.1 of Erythroxylum carthagenense. Lineage (NCBI taxonomy): Eukaryota > Viridiplantae > Streptophyta > Magnoliopsida > Malpighiales > Erythroxylaceae > Erythroxylum > Erythroxylum carthagenense. The sequence goes on from JANZLD010000001.1 coordinate 18,889,935, forward strand.
TTTCTTTTTTGATCCTATCATATAGATACGGGGTATGTAATAAGGTCTATACTACGTATGACATATGGTATCAGAGCGGTTATGTGATCGAATTGTCAGAAACAAAGGTTTTTTTATTTTTCATCTCATATGGTTTTTCTCAGTTTTTATTCGTTTTTCAGTTTTTTTACGTATATAATTACGTAAAAATGGAATACATAAGACTAGCTATGAAAAATGGGCTGCACAAAGCGAAAAACGGAGTCTTGAAATGCTGAAAATCGCCTCCGGTGTCGAGGAAGACTGCACGCACCCGACTCTACCATTGTAGCGGGAGGCAGCTGCGTATGGTCGACGCGTGCGGTGCACATGCTAATGCACAACTCGTGACCCGCACTTTCACAAGCATGGGACGGCACGTGCGTGCTGTGCACACGCCTATCCAGACCGTCCACGTGACATCGTGCCAACACTTCGTACAATAGAAGCGCATCTGCAGGTGAATAGCGTGTGACGTGCATGCCAGACGCTGCATTCGCGTGTGATGGGTACGTGCGGCCCGCGTCGGCCATCTACATCAGCTGTTGATGTCATGTTCATATCAGCGATACGATCTTAGCTATAGTATTTTTAAAAAACAAACAAAAATTCTAGATTTCCCGTAAAGGTGTTTTGGATGAGCAATAATAGGATTACAATTTATAAATATAAGGTTGCCCCCTAAACTATAATTTCATTCGTTAACTTTAACTTCAAAACCAAACCCTTGTCTTCCAGGAGCTTGAGACCTAACCTCATTTCTGCCATTTCTAGGATTAATGTACATAGGTATAGCAAGAACATCTTCTCTTTTATAAGGAGGAGTGTATCTTTCATTCATATAAGAAGCTAGGGGTGACTAAACTTGCCAACTTCCACTGCATTTGGTGCAGGATGCCAATAGAGCCCCTTGGAGATTTGCCTTGCTAAAAATGAAGAATTCTACCAAAACGCCAAAAAGTTTGTTTACCATCTTTGTCAGTATTTTGATTGCTTCATCTATAGTGAGCATGTTGGGCTATAATTATAGAATCTCACTTATATGAACAACATCATCTCGTGTTGATGGTTAAGGTAATTTTGAATTCTCAACAGCTGGAGACTTAGTTGAAAGCAGTGTTATCTTCTCAAGATTTTCAATAATTTAGGATACAAAGCCTTCATTCCTTGCTGTATTAGGGACCTCTTCCTTTGGGCTGAAGGCACAATGATTTCCTCTCCATTCCTTGTGTGTAGCATGGTGTCCCATCGGACATGCTAAATTATTGGTTGCTTTTTATGATCAGTATGGAATTAAAACGTGTCAAGGAAGAATTCTCCTATAATTTGTACCAGACTTCTTATCAATGATACAGGCAAGCATTAGAAAAATTAGAAAATGAAATTCTAAGCTACAAAGGTGCTAAAAAGAATTGAAATAAGATTTGAACTAAAGAGATTATTTGATTTAGGAAAAAGAAAAGTACAAACTATAAAGAAAATTTGAGATAATGATAGAGATGAGTATATAATTGAAAGGAAACTTGAAATGACAATCAGGTATTTTTGATGTAGTAGTTTGATTGTCTGTATATATGTTTACACAATCAGGTATGGAAACTTGAAATCAACTCATTCCCATGTCTATTAATTCCTTAGATAAATGACTTTGAAGACTTCTAGTATTTGGGGTCTTTTCAATTTTGGGCCTAATGTATTGAATTCTTTTTAAGCTATCAATAAAGATAAATTATATATTTTTATTGTTAGATGAAGATCTCTTGCTCGGAATGAGTTTATTCAATCACTAGAAAAAACTTAACACTACCTAACTCCTTAATTTCAGACTCTCGAATTAAATATTCCTTCAAAGATTGTCTTTCTGATAGGCCTCCAGTGCATAAACATTATTGTAGACGCAAGAAGAGAAGCGTGGAGCTAGAGAAGGTGGGCCAGTGACGCAAGATGGAGAGAAGTTCGTTATGGGCATGCTGA
>JANZLD010000001.1:18892026-18904220 GCA_026413575.1 Erythroxylum carthagenense
TCGCTGGTTGTTTTCAGCTGCTCTTCAATTGAAATCCAGATTGCTTGTTTGTCCCTTGCTATTGGCGGATCCCATCACTTTCCTTCTTAACTAACAATGTTGTAAATCCCTTAAATTTAAAAGTTTAATAATTAGTGTATGATCACCTTGGCTTTGTTTATATCTCATAACTATCATTTCCTTAGCAAATCTTCCAAACCATACCTTGGTGATTTCTTTAAACCATAAAGAATCTTTTTAACTTGGAAACTTTATTACTTGCCATATTGTCTCTGAATTTAGAGGAATATCTATGTATATTTCTTCCAAGTCTTTATAGAGAAATGTGTTTTTTAAAATATTAAATTAATGTAATTCCAAACCAAAGTTAGTTGTTAAGGATAAAATGACTCTTATTGTGTTCATCTTTACAACAGGGGCAAAGTGTTAGATGTAATCCACTCTACATGTTAGAGTTTATCATTTTGCCACTGGTCTCGCTTTATACCTCTCCAAATATCCATCAACCTTATACTTCAAAGTGAATACCCATTTATATCCTACCATTCTTTCCCTTAAACAATTATACCGTCTCTTAGGTTTTATTTCTCCTACTGCATCCATCTCAACTTGCATGGCTTTCCTCTACTCTTCTTTAGATGATGTCTAGATAACGCATAAGGTATGGTAATAATATTTAGGTTGATAAGGAAGATTTTGTAGGAAGGTGGAATGGAAGGATAAAGTATGGGATAAAGGATATGAAGGTCGCTCAGTACATTTCTTGAGTTCCTTTTATTAAAGCGATAGGTAACTCACTGTCATCATGTTGGGTCTATGTTTTACTAGAAAGTTCATATGAGATAAGTTTAGATATCTCACTGACCTTATTTATTTGTGAATGATTCGGCGCAGATTGTTGGAGTGGCTTTGGGTTAGGACCATCATTTAGCCTTCTTAAGTACACCATCTCAAATCACCTTTTATCAATAGTAGTAGTATCTACATAAAATTTACCATTTATCATATACTCAATAAGATTAGGTTCCTTATTTTACTTAAATGATTATGCCATAAAACTGAATGATGGTAGAGATAAAGATGGTAAAAGAGGGTAAGTGAAACAAAATTTCTAGGTGGTTTTCTTTTTTCTTATCTTCCAAAACTTTTGTAAGATGAGATTGGGAATGATAAAGAGTACATCTTTGACAAATGTTATATCAACATATACAAAAGTTTTCTTAGAAGGTGGATGATAACATATATGACCCTCTTGACTAGGTAAGTATCCTATTTGACTGCTGTAGGCTCCAAATATGTACATGTGATGGCATCTTATTTGATCATACATGTACATGTGCGAACAACTTCTCCCTAATATTGTTTTGGTACATTTCCTTTCAGCCTGAAGAGCATAGATACCAGATGATTCATAAATTACCTTCTTAGGATAATCACACTACAGTGTGTTCCAGCTTTTATCTTTGTTTCTTACACTTGACCTGCATCTTTAACCTAAAGATAAGTTTAGTCGAACAGCCTCCCGATTCTCTTTTATTTTTGGGAGAAACATGCAAATATACGTAACAATGAGTGTACATGACAGCAGTGAAGGGTGCTAGAAATTGCAATGACAGCTACAAAATGGATTTACATACACCTTTGAGGAGGAGAAATAACTACTCATGACTAAAATTCTTTACTCCCCCAAGAAAAGAGAATTACACAACCTTTGAAGCACCAAGAAATTAACTTTTCTAAAACGGTATACAGCTAATATACAACTTTGATACCCTTTTTCACAGAAACTGTCTACTGTCATCAGCTTCTCCTTCCCAAACAGCAACTTGAAAAGCCAAGGTTGCAATAACTGTTGATTTTTCCGGCCACCCAACCTTTGGGAAGCGTCATAAGCTATTCTCTTTCTAGTAGACACAGTTTCTATCACTCTCTTCAATTGGCGTGTTTAGCAAATAAAAAAAACATTTCTGAATAGGTCGTCAGATTGGAAACTACAAAATTATACACTTCTAGTCTATAAAATGTTGCCATGCAATCTGCTCCCACCCTCACTTCAGGGATTGAAAGCAGCTATTCTATCTACGGAAACAATCAGTCAATTATTTGAAACCAATTGCTGTCGGTCTCAGTTCTCTGTCTACCTTAAATCTTCATCTCCTTGGACCTCATGATGCAGCTAAGCTTTTTGTTGATGAAAGAAAGCGAAGGTCTTCACTAAGAACCAATTAATCCTTTGAGTGCTGCATTAATTCAAACCACTGCCACCATAGAGAAAATGTGCCAAATTAGATAGCTCATGATGCAAGTAACTCATTATGGTCCAATATAGTAATTTCAGCACGTAGGAAACTTTCGTTACCTGTCTCAAAAGATCGGCAAGGGTCCTTGGAAGTGATTCAATATTCCTCAAGACTAGATAAAACGGGAAGGGAAAAGAATCAAGGTATTTTGTGAATTTAAGTACCCTTTTTTCACCTTCACCCACAAAAGATGCCTCCTGAAAACCATGCAAACATGTAATCAGAAAAGAGATATTGGAAGACCATTTAGTTGAAAATGTATAGATATTGAACACCCATGAAACGGACAAGTTTACTTCCAATTATAAAACTTCATCAAATTTTACAAACCAACGATAATTCTTTTGTTTCTGACAAATGAGTCGGAAAGCAAATTGAAAATGTAACGCATACATATCATCTTCAAGTTTAATTATCATCTCTAATGAAACGACCAACATGTCCATTAGTGATTTTAGGAAAAATGTGAAAAAAGAATTAAGACTACTACATGAAAAGTTACTTTGAACATCAGGACTAGTAATACCCTTGTCCATCAAGGAATAAACAATAAGAAATACCATGTGGTTCATAATTGATTCGTCGGGGCTATCAAGTAGTAGAAAGGCAACCATGCGCTTCTGACTTAAGAAATCCCTGACACACCGCTTCAACTTCTCCTACACAGAGTAATCAAGTTTCGAATAGAAAATAAGGAATTCAAATCTGCACACTCAATTACCAAAGAGAGATGACAGTCCTTGATTCCACGATTTTTATCCTAATTTTCACAGATGGTTAAAGATAAGTACCTTTTCGTGAAACCGACCATCTGCAATAATCAAGACAAGCTGTTGTAGTGGATTCTGCCCAGAAGGAAGCCGTGATCTAGAAACGGCAGCATCCAGCATTTTGTTCAGATATTTCAAGAGATCAACCACAGGTTCATCTACAATTGTGTTATCTTGCCTGAAAGTCAAATTGGAGATGATCTGCATCCCACAAAGGAAACCCCAACAGCGAACGTCAGATGATATAAATGTTTCACTTTTCAATGAAAACCTATGCTCGTAAACAAATAAAGAAAAAGACAATTTCATCTTCGCACAAAAATCAAAATATAAATGACAGAACACCAACCTTGACCCCAGCCTCTCCTGTAAAAGGTTGATCAAAATCATGCAGCAACCTTATGTTTCCTTTCTTTCCAAAACTTGCAACAGCCAAATTCCCCATTTCCAGCTGAGACATTGCACAACAAACCGTGATCAACGCTTCAACCGCAACATCTCCGCAGCGACTCTCAGACATACTACGAGAATCATCAATAGCAATGATAACTTGATAATCACGTTTGTTAGGTCGGGTCCGTCTCAGCCATATTTTATCTTTCCGGTAGTGGCTAGCTATATAGGGAATTACCTATGCATATACAGACAGAAAAAAATCAGAAGAAAGAACAAAAAGAGAGCAAATCTAACACCTACAGAATTGATAAAACATGTCAAATGTGATTCACCTTCTTCATGTTGATTCGCTTGCCAGTCTTATAATCCCCTTGAAGCTTGCTGGCCAAAGTAGGTTCCATAACAAGACGCAATTGTTCAGCCAACTCCTGGGACAATCTTGCTGTCTGCAGCTCATACCTTTTCCAAAGAATATAAGAGTCACTTCTTGTATCAAAGGCAAATTCTTCATCTTCGGCATTTTCCTTTTCGTCATTAACAGAGAGTTTGCTAAATTGATGTACATCTTCACCCAAATATGATTTACTAACAGAAACAAAGCTCTCAGACAGACTGCCTGGGGTTGGATCACAATCATCAGGCTCATCAACTTCAGGAGATCTTGCTTCAGTTGACATCTCAAAATTTGAGAATTGTAGTTGTTTCTCCGAATTATTTTTCAGGGTTGCTGTACAATGTTTTAGTTGCCAATCTTCAGAATTTTGTTTCTCAATCTCCATAGTGGCAACATCATCTCTTTGATCCGCATGGATATCCTCATCTGGGTTCTTGTCATTGACATTGGCATCAATCTGCTCAGAAGAAGCAGCTCCCAAGGCCTGAGCTGTTCCTTTCTCAAACTCTGGAACATATCCGTACTCATCAGCATTCTTGTCCTCTTCCTCACTTCCTAACTCTTTATTACCTTCCGGAAGATCAACAGATACTTTAACTCTCTCTTTCCACTCTTCAAATGCATTCCCGACGTTCCTGTAAGGGTTCATTTGAGACTCTTGACGACATCGAAACTCTTCTGAAGAACTCTGTCCCTTCTGTTGATCAGTGAAACTTCCATTGTTTGATTGATTTGTCAGCAATATGTCCGTTTCAGACATATTATCAGAAGGTAAGCTTCTCTGGAGAACGAGGTTATTATAAGCCTCATAAGCATTAGATGTGTTTGTGTCAGGGGCAATCTTTTCCAAATTAGATGCCTGGGACTGGCCATATGCTTGAATTGCAGAATCTGCCTTATGTCCATGCCCATTCATCAAGTCTGAAATTCCTGGTCCAAATGCATCTTCTCTGGTCGCTGTTGCATCCATTCCTGAATTTTCCTCCCCTTCCTTGCCTGCATCATTTGTTTCTGAAGTTCCATCCAGTCTTTCAGTATCTGCCTCATCCATAGAATTAAAATTATCTGTATTATCTTCATCAGGATTCACATTCTCAGTGGATTCATCATCCACTTCGGGACTTAGGTCTTCCTGGGAATCTAATCCCTCTTTTTCATTCATGTCTCCATCCACATCCATGTCCTCATCAGAACCTAGATTCAACTCATCAGTCTTTACTCCAGTTGGATCAGCAGAAGCTTCCTCTTTATCCAGGTTCATGCCATCTGCACTCTCTTTTCCATCACCAGCATCATCCTGATCTCCAAACTCATCAGTTGGTTTGTCGGGTTCATCTGAATCAAGCTTCTCAGGTTCATCACAATCGGTAGCAGCAGAATCCTCCTTAGCCCTAACCTCTCTATTGCTTGCATCTCTATCATGCACTGATGTCCCAGATTCATACTTCTCACCTGTATCATCAGGATTCTCATCTTGCTCCTTATCCCAAGGTTTCTCCTTAACAACTTCACTGTCAGCTCCAGTTTCACCCATTGCAGATTCCAGTTGCTCATCCTTACTATCCGTTCCATCGTCTTCGTCATTCTCCTCTGCCGAGTCCTCACTAACACTAAATGCATCAGCATCAAAATCCTGTTCCATCTCAATTCCTTTGTCATTCTTACTAGGCAATTTATCCAAGTCATTTTGTTCTTCCCCTGGCTGAAGAAATAATTAGAAATATCATTCAATGATAACTTGTTCTATGAAAAGAAAGTAACATAATAACAACAAATCTACGTCAGCTCTGTTCTTAGACAGCGTACCTTCTCAGAAGTCCCAATCAGTTGATCCTCATCAGTTATCTGATCACTTACATCATTCAGTCCAGAACCCTCCCCCATACCAATTCCTGTTGCTCCTTGAGATGCATCATGGCTGACATCATCTGCCTGACTTTCAGAAGGAATACCAAACCCATTGGAGAACAAAGAAGAAAGAACACTGGCTAGCACATGAGTCATTACAGATACCTACATACACATATTAACCACATAAATAGATGATTTCTGGAACTTGCAGCTATGAAACATAGGTTAAATGGAGAGTTAATGAACATGTTGAATGATGTCCAACTTACTGTTTTATGCATTTCTAAAAGACGTTGAAGTAAACCTTCACAAAGAAGCATTATCAGGTCTATAACAGAATGAAGATATTCAAAACAAGTTCCAACACTGAAGGAGGCATGCGAAGTATCAGCACTTGACTGGTTTACCATTTTGTCCTGAGCAAACACATCAAAATACAATAAGAAGCACCCAAGACTACACTCAAACAGACATATAGACATCTGAAACAAAGGACACAAGGAAAATGTTGAATGAACTTACGGCAAGAGAAATCGTTTCAAGTATACTTTTGCATAATTCTTCTATGTTGACATTTTCCCTAGATGATTTGAATAGATACTCCCATGAGGTGAATTTCGTTGATGAGTCAACTGGAAGAGTACATTCACTACTCATTGATCTTAGTGCATCCTTGATAAGTTCAAATGTGTTCTTGATGGCTTTGCTAAAACCATCTTCAAGGTAAGAATAATTGTTGTCGCCATAGTGTGATACTTCACAAGATTTCCTTAACTTGTTTTTTGCCTCAGTCATTGAAGAGAATTGTTGAGCTAACAACTTTGCCTGCAGAAAAAGTCAAGTATAAGAGTTTTTTTGCCTGATTGAAACAAAATACAGAACAAAATCATTTGTCCATTTGGTAATGTCGGGTTAACAAAAGTGGGGATTGGCATGCTATGTTCAGCAATAAAAAATCAGAAAGAAGGGTAATTTAGTTCTCTTGGGTTTACATAGTTGACCTGCATTTATTCCTTAAGGGATAGATGGGAAGAAAAAAAAAAACAAAGATGACGGTCCAATCCCTAGAGCAAGTTATGTGGTAATTCATATCAATTGTTCCAAGTTTCTGCTGTGCGGGAGAAGAAGATCATTGACAAATGATTTAGTGTCTCCTGATTGGGACATAGATTTTTCAGTCAAATAGATCAGAACTTGATCTTGTGATCCTACTTTTCTGTATTATAATCCATTTGTGAGAAATAACTCATTACTGTCAATTGTAAGCATTGGATGCAAAGTGAAAAATACCTTCATGAATGCATCACCAAAATGACCAAGCAGAACCTCTATGACTAAGCTTCTATCAGAATCTTGCTTTCTGAAATCAAGGAGCTGCTCCTCAAAGTCCATAATGACTTGGAAGTTTTTGAGCATTAACTGTTCCATTTGTTCTGAGATAACATATGGATGGGAGACACTGGCAGATATGGCATCGACATGGTCTAGAAGATAGTTATCCAAAGCGTCCTGTGCAAGAAATTTTATAAGAAAAATGCAACATTGGCATTTTTAAATACAAACTGGTTAAGCTAAAGAATTTGCACCTTAGATTTTTGTATGATTGGAGAACATTTCTCAACAAATTTAAGAAAACGATCAGCTGCAAGCTTCAAATTTTGGCATGATGTCAAATGGGTGCTTTCCACAGTTTTAAGCAATAATGCTTCCTCAAACAGCATGGCTGCTAAACCATCAAACAATTTCTGTGAAAGAAGTATTTAGTTAGTGTCAGATGAAATGGAATGCATGACCAACAACTATTTAACACGTAAGTAACCTTCTGTTTCCACAAGCATTCAAAGAGGTAGCTCTGATTCCTTGCAATAGAACACTCAATACTTGTGCTCTGATCACTACCAATACACCTCATATATGAATTTTCCAAAGCAGCTACACATTTCCTTAGACATTTCAGATGCTCAGCAAAAGCATAAGCAGAAGCACGTTGAGTTTGTTGTACATCTATGAGATGGTTAACAAAAGATATTGCCCTGCAAGCCTATACATAAAAAAGCAAAGATAGGTCAAACACTCCCTTAATTAACAATTAGGTCTTCAAAAGTATGACAACTGACCCCCATATTAACATTGCACCTTATTTACAAGGGGGGCTGCAGTTTATAGACAATTAGATCCAAACAAAAATGAAAAAGAATATAGCAACAATGCTGAAAGCTGTCAAAAGGATAAAATTAAGAATCAACTGCTGACCACAAACGGTGAAAATCTAGCCGATTAGTTACCTGTTCATACGTGATATCTTCGTGGGGTTTCAGACAAACCAATTGCAAATGCTTTGCACTGGCTAAGCTTTTAAAATAAAATTCATTAGCTTGTTTCCAGATACTATCTGCTTCTTCATTGGGCAAACGTTGAAATTCATTGGTAGTTGATACATCAGATGCCCCATGAAGTAATCTACTTTGTGTCAGTAACAAATGCTCTGAATCATAGGATGGTTGAACAAATAACCACTTGGAATTGTTGCATATCTATTTGCAAGCATAAAAATCAAGAAGAGCTTAGTCTTATTCTTAAAACATAAAACTCAGACGCAAAAAGTCACATTTATTATTACCTTCATAATTTCAAATTTGTGCTTATGCAACCCGCTGCTTTCTAATAGCTTTAGAAGTTCAGCAAAGGCCCTCTTCTTTCCTATAATTGTTTTGGTATCTTTCCAAAGCTTGTCACATTCTATGGTAGTCCTAAAAATTCTGTCCAGCATCTGACACACCTCATCCCATCGTTCCTCGTGTAGAAGGCAAGCAGATTGGTAAGCCAAGGACAGCTGCCTAACAGTCCTAACTTCTACACAAAATAGTGAGTCACTGACTGCTCTGATAATCAAGCTCATAACATAGACACAAATATAAAATCTCAAAAACGAGGGATATGTACTAAGAACAAAGAAAAAGATAACCTTCATTATCCAGAAAGCTCAAATCTAAGTTCCTGTCAGAATGCAAGTTCAGTTGAGTTTGCTTCATTCTTCTACTCCAATCAACTAACCACTTAGACCTGCACTAAAGACAAGTTAAAAATAGACTACACGATCAATTATTATGCAATAATACCATGTTGCCAAACAATCTAACCTGTTAACAGTTTCAAATAACGCAACATTCTTCTCTGAGCTGTTAAGCAGTCTCAGAGAGTGAATACATGTTCCTTTCCGTTCCACTTCCTGATTGAAAATAAGCATTACAGGCTGTTGCAGGAGAACCTGCGTAATGTATGCAAACAAAATAAGTATCCTTGGGTTAAAAGCTCACATCAGGCAGCAACCTAATTATTTCAATCTCCCATTTTTCTTGTTCAAAAGTTGCTGCCAAATATCTGGTTAAATAGCAACAGTTTTTTAAGAGAGATGAAAGGAAAATAGGCATAATCATAAAGAAACCTCCAAACAAATTGCTATTGCGGGAATGTAAAACACATCAACTTTGGCCCATTGATTCAATGAGCTACATCTCAGTGATGCTGAAATGCGGTTCCATATCTACTAGGCATAAAAGCAAAACAGCACTTTGCTAATAATTCTGGTATTAATAGTCAAGAAAAGGTAATATACATTCACTTGTACAAGCTGGCTTACATGCTGAAGTTAGTAAAAATATGCTAGGACTGATAAAAAACAACAAAAGTTCAATCAAACCCCTTCTTTTATTTTGCACAAACTAGAACTAAAAAGAAACTAATACCAAGAAAAATAAAAAGAAAATGTGTACATGAAATTTACTTACGGTGTACTTTTGAATCAGTTTCTTTAGCTTTTGACGGGTCCTTTTTGAGTTTTCAACAGACAAGAAAGCCTCAGTTCTTTCCCATCGGCATAGCTTCAACATTTCAGTCAATTCCTTCTCAATATTTCTTCTGTTAACTTCAATGTGCTGTGATACTCTGAACAACGTACAAATGTGGGATAAGAAGAAAAGCTACCTAAATTTTCTCAAAACAAAACCACGACTGCACAGAGCCCTTACAATGGCAAGAATTGCACATAGTATCCAAATGCGTTGTATAAAATTTTCAGATTTATCTCCTGCCACGGGCTGCATGATTAAATTATGATTAGTACACTGATAAGCTGCTTAACCTACCAGCAAAGGCATAGAGATGATCACTGTCTTCCATGTATGAAATTGACTAAGCTTTTCTAGGAACGAACAGGTACAATGTTACCTTGTAAATGCTTCCACTCCCAAGCATCTTCCTGTACTGATTTGACCATGGAAAGCAAAAAGAAGCTGAAGGCGTTTTCCCAATTCGCCGATGCTGGAAGTTTGAATGAACTCCTCTAAACTGTGAAATCCACTTATATTAGGTGTGAAACGGGCAAAGGCAGTAGAATTAAAAATGATATAAGGAAAAAAAGGAAAAAATCCTGAATAAAAAGTAAACTAAAATTTCAAACTGCATGAGATCAGAGAGTGCCTTTCAACAGTAGATTGCTCATATGCAGCAAGATCAGTAGAATGTCTGTGATGCAAGACTGAATATAGAGGAAACCATAACTGCAATAAAGCAAACAGATATAAGCGATTGAAACAAGGAAATAGAGGAAAGCATTGTATTTATTAGCCACTATTAAAGGTGGGCTTTACAGAGCAGGATTACACTTAGCAATTCAAATATTGAGTTTCCTCTCTATATTTAGGAGAACTTTGTCGCTGAAAGGATTCACGTTGTTAGGTTATTTTAGCAGGAAAAAAAAGCCAGGTATTGTTTGATAGCTTCCATATAAGCCATTTCCATTAGACACATGTCTCCAATTGCTAACTATCTGGTCTATTTTACAACCAAAAGACATTCACATGTGCACAAAATTTGACTTGCCTTGGCAGCATTGATCTCATATTGATAATGAACCTCATCAAGCAGTGCTGGCCAAGAGTCAAATTCCATCTTTTGCCATGAGCACACCAGATGAATAACAGGCTCCAAGAGCTCTACATGTCATTAAGTGGAAAAATATAATTGTAACAAGAAATTGTAAAAAAATAAAACTATCAAGGGCTATAACAAAATAATTAAAAATGTTTTATCAAACTTCAAAAACAAATTAAAAATGTTTTATCCATCAATATTGAGTATTCAAAGTTATGCACCTGATAGAGGGAATTTTGATACACCTTCCTGTAGTACCCTGGCTCTATTAAGTAGGAATTGCAACCCAGACAGAGCCTTATCAAATAAACAACCGTCAGTGGCCAACATTGAAGCTTTAAACAAAGAGCACCAATGCTCTTGTAAAAAGTAGGCACATGTATAATTCTTAGACAGAGAGATCAATGCGCTTGTTTTAGACCAAAATGAAGGTGTAGGTCGAGTAGCACATGCGATAGTCCACATAAAAATAATAATCTTAGACAGCCCCATTCCGCATTCCAAGATAGCGTCAAATTTTAGCTAATCTAATATGTCAAATTATTACTGAACATCAAATGTAACAAACATCTCCTCAGTTCATGCTTTCCTTATGGTTAACCGCTCATAAAACAAGATCCAGAAAGACTAAAAGAATTAGCTATAATTACAACCTTGGCTAGAGGTGTATCCAGAGGAATAGCCAAAAGCATTTCAATTGCATCCATGATTTTCTGAAGACCAGGATGATCTTCCCACTCGTTGAGAAGGACAAGAATTCGCTGTCGAAGAGTAGCAAGTAACTTCACCATTTTAGCCATTACTGGAGCATTTGAATCCTATGTAATTTACAGAAATAAGTCAAAAAAGGGAGATTACAAACAAAATTACATCCCTATACAGATAAAAAAAGTATCAGCCAAGAACCTTGTAAAAATTGTATTTTGAAGCTATCTCATTGGATAAACCAAAAATGCGTTTGTACTCCAAACAGAGGCGGAACAGATGTTCTGGGACAAGTTTAGCATCCAAAGACGAAGCATGCAGACCTTTAAAACCTGGAAGAGGATAAATAAGAGAAGTGATATCTGTGTATCCTCAAAGGAAAAGCAGAACATTTTTAGGATCAAAAGGTTACATCCTTTGATTACCTTTAATCATTTCTCCACCAAGTGTGTATGAGTTGGTGAACAAAAGCAACCTCTCAGAATCAGACATAAGGAACTTTTGAGGCTGTCCATAATAAAATCATAAACAACAAGGAAAAGTATCGTAAATGGACACACAATTTCCAACTTCTATCTGCATATGTGTGCAATTGTGTATGCAAAACTGTTGAAAGTTCCACAGTATACTTCCCGATCTGAAACTCTCAGAACAGTTAAGATGCGCACAGTGACAGAGCCAGAAATTTAAGATAAGAGCGCCCAAATATTTAATTTTTTTAAATTTTGAGGGGAATTTAAGATAGGAGGGCCCAAATATTTAATTTTTTTAAATTTTGAGGGGCCCGGTATACCATTGGGCTCCAAAAAACTCTATATATATATATATATATATATAAATAAAAAA
>JANZLD010000001.1:18904320-18939507 GCA_026413575.1 Erythroxylum carthagenense
AGGGGCCCGGTATACCATTGGGCTCCAAATAACTCTATATATATATATATATATATATAAATAAAAAATATTTAATTTTTATAAATCTTGGGGGGCCCAGCGCACCACTAGGCCCCATCTACCTCTGTCTATGGATGCACAAGAGAGACAGTACATGGAAACTGATTGGTGACAAATCATCACACTTTTACAACATAGAATCAATGAACCACAACACTCTATTCTATTCAAATGAATACTTGAAAATGTAGAGAACTTACATGTTGGACAAGATTACAAGAGCCAAATAACCGGTTATGCATGTTGATCATGTCATTCAGGCATGGTTCCTCAAAAAAATTCCAGTCTCCTAAGTTTTCAAAGTCATCTCTGGTTTCCATCTGAGTAGAAGAAGAAAAAGTCTTATACTTGGAGAGAGAGAGAGAGAGAGTATGTGTGAGAGAGATTTGAAACGTCACCTGTGCTGAAGATTCTTCTTCATGAAGCAACTCTTGCCACTCTGTGAAACTATCATTGTTAAACAAATTACCAAGTGAAGATATATCAACGTCAACAACACTCTTGATCTCAAATGCACGGGGCCTAAATTTGTATTCTTGAGCATCATGGCCTTCTTTGCTTTTTATATTAGCTTTAATATCCATCCACGTGCTAGCAAATTCACCAAATATTTTACACATCATCTGGTTCAAATATACACAGGAGCATCAGTAAGAGGATACTGCACAATTGAACTCTGTCAATACAACTCAAAAAGATCAATCATATCACCTTGAAGGAAGCACAATCGATCCTCTGAACAACAGATATGTATCGTGCAATGTGAGCAAGCACATTCGAGTGAAGCACAGTTTTCAGATGCAGTGGGGATACCTAATACATTGTCAAATCATTCAGATTATCTGAATTACAAACGGCATATCTTAGAAACCTAAGGGGTTTCCATCAAAACGTTTTGGACATAAAATAGAGCAATCTAAGGAGAATATGGTTCAGAGGGTTATAAAGATAAGCAGTTAAAGGAACTGTCAGAGTCCAAATAATATATGTAGAGATGTTGCCACCTTTTCAGAATTGACATCTGATACAGAAACCAGCTTTTCTAGCAAACTTGTTTCCAACTCCAAGAAATCAGTAGAACTATGCATACTATCAGAAGATACGGTATCAAAGGCAAATCCTCCAGGAAACCTCATGAATGAATAAATTGATTCCTGTAACATTTCTGTGTCAGTCTATGAGAACAAACAGATCATGTCTAATCAAATAAAATTCGCCTCTTTTAACTTTTGGGAATGGAGAAGAGACAGAGATACCATGACTTTATCCAAGTTATGTTCTTGAATCTGATACAGAAACTTTTTCTGCAAGGCACCAGTCAGAAGCAAGGAGAGTCCTAATTTGATCTCATACACTGCAACTTGAACTGGTTGAGTAACATCAATATATTCTTTATATTCATCTGACAGTCTATGGATAAAACAGGTTGCAGTTTCCTGAAAATTAAAAGGTGAAATGATATAAAAACATGCTGCAGTAGATCTCCAGAGTATGCTGCAGCCACCATAAACACATACCTGCCAGTTGTATGCTTGGTCAGCAAGCTGTTGCAACTCCATATTGTCAATGTCAATTATAAGATTCAGAATTGCCATGACCAACTTATAGAACTCCTTGCATTCTTTCCTTAGAGCTTTATATTTTGAAGGATCAGAACGGAATACCATCTGATAACAAAACAAATCATGTAACAGCGAATTGATTAAGCGCAAACTGAACAATGGAAATAATAAATTTTCACTAATCCGACAATTGCAGAATCTGATTTAGAAGAATGAAAAATTAGCGGAAATTAGAGTAAATACTTCAAAATGTATAATCAGGTCTGCATGTCTTGTCAAAAAGTGATCTTGATGATTCTGTGGTCTAAAGAATGAAGGTCAAAGAAAAGGGAAGCCACAAAAGACCTAGCATGATTTAGACTAATCATCATGTCCTTCATAGTAGTACACATTTTTTGGCTCAAGATTAATAGATATGAAAATAAAATTCAGCAGAAGGTCGACAAAAAACCAATATTATGCAGAAGTTTACAAGGTTTGCAAATCTTTCGAGCACATCTTTTCAAATTAAAAAACTATTGCTACAGGATCCAATAAACTTAATGTTCCTGATAAAAGAGTTGGATGTTGAAGTTTGGTATTAAATTGCAAAAATGCAAAATATTTATCCCATTTTCAACTGATCAATTTTTTCGGAGTTACAGAACAAGTGACAATCTAATGGCAAGCACTTTTCTATTGATTTAACAGTGGTCAACAAATTGAACATTGAACATTATTATTTTTCAATTCAATATATATTCCATTAAATATTATATAGGAATGAGAAAATTTAGACCTTCTGCTGCAGCCTCTTATGCTCAGCTTTAAGCTTTTGCAACGCATCTACTTTCTTTTCATCAGCTGTCTTTGAGGAAGACCATCCAGCCAGATAGTTACATTCTTGTCGCACCTAGAAAGAAAACATCAGAATTAATAAATGCATGGATAAATACATATCAGGAATCTGTTACTATAAAATGACTTCATAAGGATAGAAAATAGGTGTGGCACATTTATGAAGCTGGAACAGAATATCCAAAAAACTTGATGCACATCTTTTTCAGCTGGAATATATATTAACCTCAAGTTGAATTAAAAGCGTCTAAATTCTAACTAAATAAGAATCTAGAAAGAGTGGAGTGCAATCTACCTTGACTTCAAGTTCAAGGGATGAAATCTTTTCTTTCAGTTGAGAATTCTTGCAAGAGTATTTCAGTGCAGGATCCAAATCATCACAAGAAAGCAACAAATGAAAACGCAAGCCACCAATTCGTAACCAAGCATAGCCAATGTTCAATTCAAACTCTTCTGCCAGGATAAAGAATGCAAAATAAAAGAAAAATATTAGTAAATGCTGTTCAGATCAGATGAAAATATATCCTTAGTGAAAAAAACCAGGGACATTAATTACCAGCGGAGGAGGTGGGATGATAAAGATCCTTAACCACAGGCTCAATGAAATGCTGAAGTGAGGCACTTAATCCTTGATGGCTTGATGACTCAATTAGTGAGCTCAAGCGCCTCATGTCATCTATCTGATTGCCATAAAAAGACGACATTGGAATTATTCTGTTATACTTGCAATGAATCAGCTGCTGTTAAGTCACTCATCAATGAGCAACTTGGCTATCACAGCTTCAAACCACAAACACACCATAAGAACACGTTATGCTTAAGAAGAAATTCTAGAAAGGGCTTACCGTAGCTGCATATTTTTGGAAGGACAATAAGATAGACTTGACTTCCGCAAACTTATCATAACTGAATGCCCTTTCATGGACATACATAATCTGGAAGGATCCAACATAAAAAATTAATCTCAATATAACAATGATAGAAAAAATCCAAGTAATAGCGACTAAGCTACCTGTTCAAAAAGACCACGAGCAAGAAATAAGAGATAACTAGGTGACTTTGTGCCCAGTAAAGAACTTCGCCAGAAATTGCATGAAGCAACTTTCAGTTTCAAAGCATGCACAGAATAGTCCTTTATAGGACATGTAGCTTGCCTGCTAATAAAAAAAGAATGAGTAAAAAGAAAAGAGAATGCAACAGCAAAACACGGAAACAATTGATGTGACAAACACAACTTATTCAAATGCCTCTGTTAGAACTAGTTTCTGAAGAAAGGGGCATATGTTGCCAACCTAGTTTTAACAAGAGAGACATCATTTAACTTGCAATGAAGTAAGGGATAATTCAGAATCAAATTGATGTTATTATTTCTCCAATCTGATTATGTTAAGGGGAAAAGATCTGTAACTTGTAACATAAACCCAAACTGTAAATTTATCCCATCGGAATAAGACAAATTTATCCCATTGGACTAAGACAAAGTAACAATATATTCTCCTCAGACAATTACCAGCAAATCTACAGTAAATAGCAAATCTACAGTAAATATTTAAGTATAATCAGTACAAAAGCCTGTATTAAGGCAATATGCAAGGATTCTTTTGCAACTATTTATCATCATATAAATGAGGTCTCTTACAGTATATGCATGACAGATGCTGCTCCAACAGGTTGAATGAGCATAGCAGGATGTGGAAAATCATGACCATCATTGAGAGACCATTTCTGCAAGCCAATGAGCAGCCCACGGTGTAAGATTCCTCCTAAATCACTATTAATATATCAATTGCTACTGTCGATACCTTCACAAAATCAGGACAGAAGTCCCACAAAGATAAATGCCAGCATGACCACATCTCAAGAATGTCATTGGTGATTTTTCCATTCGCTGAAAAATATCAGAGAACTTAAATTCAGTTAATTGAAAAAAATGCATGGGAATATGTCTTAAGATAAAATTCCACTAACCCGCATCAACTGATGTCCATGCATCAAGTGCCCACAAGATCTTTTGATGAGGAATAAAGTTTTGAGGAGGCCTTGCTGAAAAGGCCAAGGGGTACTTCAAAGCACACTCCAGCATGTTCAGTACAACACGCAATGCCTAACAGTAACAAGAGACAAGTAAATGAATCACCAAAAAGAAGTAAAATTTAAGGAATAAGCATATTATAACTTTGCCAGCTATCTATGAAACACGCATATCTAACTATTAAAATCTTATTCCGAAGAGAGAAGGCAACATAATATCCAACTTTAACGTATGTAAGCTCCACAACAGAGTATCCAAGGATGATGTCAAAAAAGCCAATACCAATTTCAGAAACTATTGTAGGCCAGCACAGCATGCATTTTATCCAAGATGAAACCTCACGTAGGTTATTTACCCAGTTCAAAAGAGCCCTCAGCGTTTCGGACAAAATAATATTAATGTAAAAAACAGAAAGCTCAAGGAATTTGCAGAACAACTAAATGAAAACAAGAGCAGTGCTGCCTCTGAAGTTATTTATTGGCTACCTTACAGAAAAGAAAAAATAAAAAATATTTCCTAAATAAAGTTGATAGCCACCAAGGGAGGAAAAAAATGCAGCAGATAAAAGAAATTAAGCCATTGATCTTACCTGCCTTGATCCTCTAGGATCTGCCAAAACAATAGAAGAAAGTTTTTGAAGTAACTCCATGTCTAGGAAAAGACTGGTGTGAACAACGATAGACACTGTCTCTTGCCAGCTAAAGAAGCCAGAACATGTGGACAATAATTCCAGGTTGAAGTCACAACAAGAAGTTATATTCTCCTCAAAAACAGCATGATCATGTGATTGCAGCTTTGCATTCAATTTGTGCTTTTCATGACTAAATCTTTCCAACAGCATCTGAGATAATCAAATACCATCAACTTCAGTATCAGAAAAGATAAAGAAAACAGATCATTTATAGAAAAATGTCAGGTAATAAACCTGAGTCATCTCCTCCAGCTGCTGTACAACTTGGTCAGCATCTTCATCACAGTTACTAATAATATATGATGACATGCAAATTCCTACAAAGAAAACCATGTTAGAAGATTCATAGGGAGACTGATAATGAACTTAGAAAGTTATACTTGATTAAAACAAATGAATGAAGCTTCAGAATTTCACACTACTGAGAGCAGGCAAGGCTATAGCACATAAGCTAATATTCTAGTTTTTCATATGAATATGCCATAGGTTTGGATAAAAGTTCAGAAAAGATCATCACTATCCCATATTCTTCTTTCCAAACAACAACCAAGTAAATATGAACTGCAAGTTAGCACCATGCACTAGATTTCAATTT
Organism: Erythroxylum carthagenense; assembly: GCA_026413575.1. NCBI lineage: Eukaryota > Viridiplantae > Streptophyta > Magnoliopsida > Malpighiales > Erythroxylaceae > Erythroxylum > Erythroxylum carthagenense. Next base: position 18,910,098 of record JANZLD010000001.1, read on the forward strand.
GACCAAACACTCCAGTGCAAATTCACAGATACTGGCTTCGTGTTTTATTAAAAAGATGCATTACATTCGACTCAACCCAACCAGTATGTGAATCAGTGGTGTAGTATATATTAACTAGTCAAACAAGTAGGTAACTTTATGAATGAGTAGATTCTACCTTGCACGGCAAGAAACCGAAGCTCAGGATTCAAAGAAGCAGCAACCTCAATAAAATGATCATTAACTGCCAGAAAACATTTTTAACAGAAATTAGTTCAAGAGAAGAACATAAATGAAGGAATGCACTAACTCAAAAGTAATGACAGAACCAATGTGTGCTGATGTCATACTCTGCTTAAATTGACTTGTCCTAGTAGGCCAAATTGTCTCACATAGCTCCAAAAGTTCTGAGTGTTTACAATACAATTTTTCAGAAGAAGGTAAAATTGGATGACCACCATAAATCCATATCAAGGGCAGGTCTGGACGTTGATTGAAGACTTCATCAAGATTTTGACTTGCCATCTGTACCAAAAACATAAGCTATTTAGGCTTGAGGGAGCAGAAGTTGATAAACCCTGAGATCATTTTTTAGCTTACCATCAACACACTTCTAGCAGCTCTTGGACAGAATTCACACAACTTTGAAATGTCATTTTCCAAAGAACGCCAAGAAATCAGCAAAAATTCGAAATGCAATGAGGTAAAAGCATCCCAGAAAACTAAATGATCTTCCAGAAGATTGTTATAGAGTTTGAGTAGCATATCAAAGGATGGAGATTCGACAAGTATATCCAAAATCTCCATCTCCAGCTCTTGCAGAGAATCCAAGACTGGCTTGAAATGTCGAGTTTCATAAGTAAAACTGTATCTGGTTTGCACATTCCACTGCTGAATAGAAAGCCTCAGAAGGCTTATGCATTCTATAGCATTGTGGAGAAGCTTGCTATAAGTCTTTGCCATGTTGCTCGATGCAGTAAAATTAACCAAATCAAGTGAAAGCAGTGGTATTGGTTGCATGTTCACATCAACACCAAGAAGCAGTAAAAGCTCACGGTGGCAGTGAAAAATGCATTTCCAGATGGGATGATTAATTTCCTGCTCTAGGAAGCAACAAAAAGAAGTCAAAAAATGATTGAGACGCTGAAATTTTGAACCGAGCCAGCTTAAGCGGAGAAGATAAAGCTTATAATCACACACAGTTGCCTGCTCAATTGCCCAGTTGGCAGCAAAACATATCATCTTTTTCATTGACTTCAAATCAAATTCTGTGTCCTCAAAAAGATTAGAAATCTTCCATTCTGAAGCCTTTGGAAACATGAGTTCAGAAACCATCCCCGTGTCAGTCAAGCTGGTTTCAGTGTGGGCAGTAGAAAACAATCTTAGGCTCTGGTTGCCCCTGCTCCATGATTCTCCCAATTCACACAGAGCCACAAGGTACTCCAAGTACAAACAATTCTGTTTGATAGAAGTTTCCCTAGAGTACCATGTGAAATCCCTCACCTTCAATGGAACTGGCCATCCCCCGGCCATGTACAAAGGAAATTCCATGTGAAACTCCGATTTTGATAATGTAGCTTTCGATAGGTACTTAACTTTTGCATGATTGATGATATCCTGCCCCTCAGCCTCACCAAATGAAGATAGATATGTATGCTCCCAACTGGTTTGGAGGCTCCAAAAAGGTTGATGGCCATTAACAAGAAGCTGTTGGAATAATTGAACCCAACGTGTCAGTTCAAGGTATGTGACTTGCGTGTTGAGTTTTAGACCTTCATTTCTAGTATGCACATGGGCTTTGGCCATTGAATCAACTAATTCAGTAAAAGGGACACCAGATAACACCAGAAATCGTTTCGCATCCCTCAGTTCTTGCTTGGTCCAGCTAAAGTCACTTTCTTCATCAACTAACCAGTATGGCTGCATCATAAAAATTTCTACTCCCCTATTTCGCATTGCACGAGACACTTCACCATATGATGGATTAACTGTAAGGAATATCCGAAAATTAGAATGTGGATGTACAACCATTGGGGCCCCATCAACAATACCACGCTCGTTTATTGTAATCGATCCACTAGATTCCACCAATGAGTTGATTCTATCAAGAACCTTAAAAAATCAAAGAAAGCAAAAATAAGATGATGAAAACATTGACATCAAATTCTAGAAGTAAATAACTTAATTGGCTTACAAATTACCGTGGGACTACAGAGATTTGCATTCTTCAGAACCACCCATTCCCCATTCTCGATTGCTTTGATAAGTGATCCTGTAACCCATTCAAACTTTGCTGGAACTGACTGTTTTTGCTGATCAACTTGCAACTTCAAAATTGCTTTCATGGTTCTGCTCACTTCTCCACTTGACCAAGAAACAGGTAGGCCATGGGTTGCCACATCCAATTTTAGTCCTTCAATGATCTCAATTAACAAACTAAGAGAGTCACCAATTCTTCCCCAGTTTTTAAGGTCAAAAGTAGAGTTTTCCACAAAGAAAGGATACACACTAGACAAGAAACTAAGCCATCTCGTTATTATCTCATTCTTTCCATTAGTTAATGCTGCCTTTGTAGACTGCAACCACAAACAGCAGTATTCATTAATATACTGCTCAACTTGTGCAACTACAGCCCTGAAATTACGGTAGGTGTTATACTGCTCAAAGCTTCCTAGCAACTCGGATATGTCAGTTGCAGACGAAAGGTTTAATTCATTAAGTGAATTGCCTGTGAGTTGAGCCAACAATCTGATCAATGATGTCTTTCCAGAAGATGATGGGCCAACCAAGATGCACATCCATTGATGTTGTACACAATGCATAACAGCTTCTAAAGTGCATCGAATGTCAGGTGTAATATGCAGAGGGCTGTTCACAAATTTCGATGATTGAAAAGAATTTCTTTTAATTGCAGTCATCCCCACAGTAAAATATTCAGGATTTAGTTGCATCCGTGGGTTAGGATTTATGGACAGTTTCTCCCCAAAAACCTGTTCATAAAGCTGTGCAACTTCATTGCGGTCTGCTACAGAACGCATTCTTTGTACATAGAGCACGTTGACAAAGGAATCAACCTTTGACATAGCAGGAGCTTCTACATTGAATAAGGTCAAAAAATAGAAAAGCAGCAATTAACAACCATAAGAACACCATGACAAAAGAAGTTGAAGAAACTGACATAAAGAATAAATTTGTACCTTGAATGATCTGACATGAACGGATCACATCACGCAAATTAAATTCCCAAGGAGAGCCACTCTGAGCAAACTTGTGGTATAACATGGTATCTTCGTGTAATCTTTTGTTGAAAAATATAAGCTTAGATAGTAGAGGTCTAGGGATTGCAGGGTAAAGAGAGCGACAAATGAAAAGATAATCATTTTCAGATAATTCATCTACATACACCTGAAACCAACAATAACAGATAAGACAAATGTAAACTTGTACATCCACCATCAAGTTTTACATTTTAGATATCACAAATTGATCAAAAATCTTCCATACCAACCTTTGTGAAACGGTTGAGAAAGGATCTGGGAAGACCTTTCCGACCCCCACCTTGGGAAAATGGATTCTGACATGCAAAGACTCTAAAAGATGATGGGCATTTATATGTAAGGCCAAGCTCTGGAATAAACACCTCAGCACGGTGATCCAATATAGAATTCAAACCCTGATTAAAATAATTATTACGAACAAGCATTAACATGAACATAGAACATGTGAAGGGGAACTAATTCACAGAAGAGCAGAAAAGATCTAGAAGTTATTCAGCCAATACCTCCAACACAGATTGTGGAGCTAGATTGAGCTCATCTAGCAAAACCCAAGAACCCTCCTTTAAAGCCTGCCAAAATTTTGCAATATTAGTTTAATAACAATCCTAACTATTAGCATGACAAAAGCTTTAAGGTACAGAATGTTACCTGCAGCAAGATTCCATCAGACCAGATAAATTTCATTCCTTCCTCACTCTCTAATGGTAGGTCTGACCCCAGCAAATCCATCAAGTCAGTCTACATCAAAGAACATTTTGCTGAATGCAGGAAAACAAGAAACATATAGGTTATACTTGAAAGGAAAGGGAAGAAGAGATGGCAAACCTGCTCAGATAAGTTTATGCGCACAACTTTATGACCAGAATACTTGCCAAGGGCACTAACTAAACTTGTTTTACCTACCCCAGGGCTGCCTTCCAGTAAAACTGCAAGCATCAAGAATCAAACACTGTAAACATGATGAAACACCATACGGAAGAGTATGGATTAAGTCAATTTTCATCGCATCTGTTAATGTTACATTTTATTGGTGGGTGGTTATGATGATGCGAATTAGAAAAGGCATACCCGGCTTTGCAAGCTGCATTGCTCGCAGTACTCGTAGAGCATTTCGACGGGTAGTCGGTGCCAAAAATTCAAATCCCCTAGCCTCACACTCTTTCAAACCTAGATATGTTAAACCAATAAGAAGAAGACAACGTTGAATAAAATATGTATACAGCAATACTGATTATTGTGATGCAACAGTACATTAAAACTATTTTCCCACACAGTTCACCAGTTGGGAAATGAGTACATGATACTATAGTTAAATATCATGCCTGCAAGTGAAAACCCCTAAATCATGAACACATCGCAGTAACACTGTTAATAAGAGAGAGGTGATTAATAAACTACCTTTTTCAATATAAAATGGATGGATGCCAAAGAGTTTGTCATGTAGCATATCACTATTCACTGAGTTATCTGTAGATGATCCATGATCTTCCCAGCCATAATCCTCCATACGAAATTGGGTATGATCCAGCTGCAACAAGAATAGAAAAATCCTTAACATTTTCCATTTTACAGAAAAGATTAAAGATTGGTTTACCAATATAGCCTTAATCTAAATACCAAAAACAAGAAGTAGAATACAGAAAGATTTCATATTTACTTATATTTCCTGTTCGGATATTTTTCTCGGCATACCGAATGAAGAAGCCATATACTATAAAACACAGCATTCTAAGCTAGAATTAGCAGCTTATTGTACTCTAGATGGAAGCTTCCCTTGATACCTAGTAAAACTTCAATTTCAAGGCCAAGAAATAGAGAGAAAATATAGAAACCATCCCATGGTAACTGCATCAAGGATAGGAGAGAGGCAAGCTATGATGCAAAACAAACCCAAATATGGAGATAAGAACTTCAGCTCTATACAATTACACCAGAGTCAAGCACAACTAAAACAAAGAAGCCCAATACCACACCTTAAGTTTCTTTAAAAGAAAAGAGAAACTTTCCTTCCTCAGCAGCAAAGCATCCCTTGTAGAAATTCCAGTACCTGAAAGTCATATACAACAGATGAGTAATTACAGCCAAATATGAAACAAGTTAATGCTGGATGCAATAGGGGCACTTGGAGGAGCAAAACTTGAGATCAAACCAAACAAAGAAAAGATAAAACAGAAACTAGTATCAACCAACAGGTGATACTTACTAGCGTAAGAAGCAAGTAGTTAGATGTACCGCAAAGGTAGGGCACAGGTGGATCATACTTCATGTGAGATGCATAGTTTCAAACCACTTCTACAATAGGTGGTTTTTACATACAGCTAAACCTATAACTAAGATGAAACATATGCCCCACTAATCCAGTATTTCATGAAAGAACAAAACATATATAAATGAGCTATGATTTTGTTACAGGTATAATTAAATAAAGAACATGCCAAGTATGAGCTAGGTCTAGTGACCACAAATTCACTCAGGCTTTCAGCGGGAATCAGTTTCCTTTTTCATTTGACAAATGAGCACCATATAATGTATGCCTCCAATCGAGAGGAAGACTTCAGAGAAGAAGTTATTGTATCAACTGAATCCCTAGTTATAGGTAAGCAACTATTACCAATCATTCTGTTAAGCTCCTCTTTTCTACCCTTATCTGTCATGTCTTTTAATCCAAAACAAGAACCAATTGCAATAAACTCAGGGTGATACTAAAATTTAGTACCTTCCATAATTTGAGATATAGTCCTTAACAAGCAAATTCAAACAATTACATATGTAAATATAGCAGGGATTACCTAGACTCAACCCATCAAGCACAACAAGGAAAAGGCCATGAAGGAAAGCATCATCAGTTCCCAAACTTCCTTTGGTCACATTAATAAATTCAATCCATGATAGCAGATCCCTCACAGTAAGCATTTTCCCTGTCTGTAGTTGCTTGAACCACTGTAGTGAAAAATGGACATATTGACAGAAAAGTAACTAAATTGTTCCTTTGAAATTAAAAAGGGAAAGAAAAAGCTCAGCTACAAGACTATCTGAACTACATAATTTAAAATCAGGCTCTCAGCCTGTACATCATATGCAATAGCAATTTTGAGATCTGACCAAGGTTACACATTCGAACCAGAATAAAGTATTGTCAAGCAATATTGTCTGAACTGAAGATTAGAAAGTTTATAATCTTTTCAGATCAAGGATTTAAAGATAATGTACCTCCCAGAATTTTAGCAGTGAATCCACAATGTATGACAGTTCTGGACTTTGGAACCTGAAGATCAAAAATGAAACGAAATAGAGAAATTCAGGCACAAAATATTCGGTTTACTTCTTTATGCACTCGTCAGTGGTTTTCAAATAGACAAACCTCTTTTTAGCAATATCTCTAAGTTCGTCAATGTCACTAACAGGAGGGACCCAAATCTCGGTAAAACGGTTACGGAGAGCTGGAGATAACTCCTTTTTGCCATAATCACCACCAGGATTCATTGTTGAAAGCGCAAAAAAGTTTTCATGAGCAGTAATTTCTTCCATTACAGAACCTCCTTTCTCTGCCAAGGCCTGAAAATAACACAAACATCAAAGTTCATAAATGAAGAAAAAGCTGAATGCTGAAGTCTCTGATTCCACTAAATAATATAGTAAATTGAACAGCTGCCACTGTAATATATTATTTACAGTGAATAAACATCAAGTATATCAAAACATATGCCTTGCAGTACCAGTCCTGTAAAAACCTACGAATAAATTAAGCCCAGGAGGACTCATGCTGTCAAAATCTACAATATGATTTGAAGTCATAAAAAGTAATGATAAACTCTGCAATAATGATTTCAAGTAATTGGAAAAGATTTTTCCACTGTTGGATAGCAATTAACTGATAAATCAGTGTCACTAAAGCAACTAGGAACAAATTGATAGGAGGATTCTAACCAGTTTTCTTTCAGGCTCCAAGACACTATTTAGTCTCTCCAGCACACTGTCATCAGCTAATGAAATTTCGTCCACAAGAAACAGATCACCTTCTTTCATTGCTTGCACAAGAGGGCCATCTTGCCACATAAAAATTGCCTGCCATTTCTGATGCAACTCAGTCAGTTCTAATTTCATCTGTTCAAGCCAACCAAGATCCCTAGCAGTAAAATCAGGACATGAAATCCAGCCTTGTCTATATGAAGTTATCACAGATGCAAGTTGATCAAGAGTAGCAGGAGCTTGACGAATGTCGGGAGAAATTTTCTGCATCCAAAGAATGCATGTGATGCCATCTTATACATTACCCAAATATTGATGCTAAGATAAGATATAGAATGAATAACACTTGCCCACCATGCCCTCAGAGAAGATGCTTGAGGCCTTTGACAGCATTAATTTCTCAGTTATATCCTCAAATTCAGACATTAATCTTGATCTCTCTCTGATAGGATAGAATCCCTGTCAAGAGGGTCAAGATTATTTTGAATGACAAAAAACGCTTCCAATGGGATTAAAACAACCAATGCTCAAAGAACGAAAGCAACAAAGAGTATCAACAATATGGAACACAAACCCCAAGGAAGTCTGATGTTTCTGTGTACTGGTGACAATTCAATATATGCAACCTCGCTCCCAATGATCTACTCAATAGTTGACAGACAGTAGTCTTCCCACCACCAGTTTCACCAACTAGTAGAACAGGCTCACGTAACTCATAACAGCACTTCACAAGAAAGTACAATCTTCTCATACTTCTAGTCAACATCACACTGCAAGAACCACATACTTCAGTTAATAAAATTCGAAGAAAAATACAAATTCATGAATGGTGAAAAATCTAGAGGTTTCATACTCTCCAAAACTGTCAATGTCCTTTCCAACTGATTTTGGGTCCAGCTCTACTGCTCCCTGATCAAGATAGGGAAGAATGAAAGAACATAAATACCATATCAATGACAGAACGACCATATTGCACCTTTAAACAAGGTGCAATGACAAAAAGACCATATTGCACCTTTAAACAAGGTGCAACAATAGAATGACATTGCTGAGAAGTAGGACAAGCACAAGACAGCCCTTTGGAGAGAGAGACAATCAACATGCAATAAGTAACCTACAATCTCTCACAACACCCACAATAAAGAGAACATATCACAATGCTAGTCAAATGAAATAAGGAAGAACAACATGCAATAAGTAACCTACAATCTCTCGCAACACCCACAATAAAGAGAACATATCACAATGCTAGACATGCAATAAGTAACCTACAATTTCTCGCAACACCCACAATAAAGAGAACATATCACAATGCTAGTCAAATGAAATAAAGAAGAAGACTTTATGAATAGGAGCAATAGATATCAACATGATCGGTAGACAATAATGCTATTGCCTGCAAAGCACAAATAATGCCATCAACATGCAAATCCTATTATAGACACTTTCAAATGCAGGACCAAAATAAGGTCCGAATTTCTAAATTATCTACAAACAATGACATAAATACTTGATATATTTCCAATGTTAATCCATTTTGTCATTATGATATATTCTTCCTAGTTGAGATATTCAAAAGATAAAGAGATAATTAAACAACTACTTGGTTATTTCTCAAACAAAAAAGCCACTATTTGGTTGCCTATGTTATCACTATAAACTATTTGCTTGATCCCCAATGTTAATCCGTTTTGTCCTTCCAAGAGATAAAGTGACATTCAAATTCTTTTAGGGAGGTCAGTCAATTTTTTCCCGTTGGGAAAGCGCATCAATGATACACTAATTCACTAACCAGATGAAATGCAGATGAGAAAGGCAGATGTTTGGTATGCATCTACTTCTGTTTCAATTACTACCATGTAGATTGAATACCAAATGATAAAACTGATATTCACACTTGAATCAACCCATCGAAAGGTTCAAACAAATGTTTAATCCAAATGTAACATGCAATAAACCTATACTTAAAAGGAAAAATATACCAAGATACTTTGTAAACAGCAAATGCAAACTCAAATAACAAGGTTAAAGTACCTTGTACAAGTCATCATTGGCAATCTTCACACGGAGAACCTTTTCCAAAACTTCTTGTACAACACTTCTCTCTCTTTCATCTCGCAACCTGTCTGCTAGAAGATAGTAGCCATGTTCAGCCATAACTTCTTTCGAATATCCAAAGGTTCTCAAACGATTAGCCCAACGAAACAAATCTCTAGGAGTTATAAATCCATGTTTTCCAGCAAATACTTTGCTACTCTGCCTCAGCAATTGCAACTCCTTCATGACTTCAACCATCAACTTAGCACGGCTTCCAGGAATTTTACCTCTTTTTTCTATTATTGTGATCAACTCATTTTCTGGGATTTCATCCACATGAATCTCCACAAATCGGTTCCGAAATGCTCGAGAAAGTATTTTACGGCCACCATAAATATTTGGTGGATTTTGAGTGGCAAAAAGCATAAAATTTGGATGTGCTCTAATGGTTTCACGAAGTTCAGGTACGTAGAGTTCTCTATTATCATCTAACAATCGGTTCATTGCCTCCAACACATCAGATGGAGCAAGATTTAGCTCATCTAAAACTATCCAATAACCATTCCGAACAGCCCGAACCAATACACCCTCGTGAAATATGAGCTTTCCATGAACATCAGAAATATAAGAACCCAAATACTCCTGTAGATCAGTATGCTCATGGTTATTTATGCGTACAAATTCATGACCAGTTCTTGCAGCAAGATACTGAACAAGGCTAGTTTTCCCACTGGAAGTTGGACCCTGCAAGAGAACAGGGTATCTCTTGATAAAAACAGCACGTGCCAAGTTCTCAAGTTGTTTTGTAACACTCTTTGTCAGTACATAATTCTCCAAGAAATCACCAGACATAGAGCTTGCTTTAACTGTCAAATAATAATCAATAGGTACAGTTGGAGGCTTTTTCCCCCTTAACAACGTATGTATGATCATCTTTTTCATTATCTTGGCGCTTGACCTATCCAACAAATTGAGGAAAAACATGGAGAACCCATCGTAAATTGCTTTCTGAAATCCAAATTTCGTTTTTCCCTTATTGATATATTCAAGTGCACGGTATAAAGACCTTAAACTGTATTGTGGCTTCTGATTAGCTCCATCTTGTAACCTTTCTTCAGAAATCCTTTTGGCTGATTCATAGAAGTCAATCATGTTCTCCTCCAGTCTTCTATCAGACTGGCATTCCTCCATAAACTTCCTAATAAATAATCTCAAGTCTTCTCTATCCAAGAAATCATGAACAAAATGCTCTGTAAATCTACTTCGTAAAGCATGAGGCAAGTCCCGCTTCCCAGCATCAGTTGCAGGGTTCATACAGGCAAATATCCGGAAATTAGGATGTCGAGGTATATGACTGGCATCCCCTCTTTCAGGCAAACAAAGTGATCCAAACTCTCCTTCAAGAACACCAATAAGTCTCTGCAAGGTCTCAGGAGGAGCCAAGTTGACCTCATCAAGCAAAATCCACTCACCTTTTCTGAGAGCAGTAACAAAAGCCCCTTCTACAAATGAAAATATCATTCCAGATGATACTCCTATTTGACCACAGGCCGTTACAAGTTTCACAGAAAATTTTTCCCAAGCTTGAACCTTTTCTTCTTCATCCAAAGGTTTCTTTCGCTTCCTCCCAGAGCCAGTTCGTTCGATTTTAACTTTCTTTTCAAAATTATCAACATATTTCTTGAACCCACTCAACAAAGTTTTCCAGTTTTTAGAGATCAGTTGCTTTTGTAAGAAAGCAAAGAGTTTATCATTTTCCTGCAAATCACAATATGCCAGAAAATGTTTACACCAACAACAAAAAATCAAACAAGCAATCATGTTTTGAAAAAAAAAAAAAACCTTCACAGAGAATGTCTTTGAGAACAAATCCACAAACTCCTTGTACAAAGGAATACATATTGACTGTGGATCCATGGGCTTAAATCCTCCTAATAAATCAGCGACATCACTTTGCTGACTCAAATTCTGCAACAGATAAAGTGGAATTAATTGCAATATGTCTCAATATCACCACAACAGGAACAATTTCAAGAAACAGAGACAGAGATACATTTGATTACCTACCAAGACACTAAGCCTCTGACCAAGCATCATGGCCAGATTCTGTACAAGGGTAGTCTTCCCAGTTCCAGTTTCACCAACTAAAAGAACAGGCTCATTATACTTAATAGAGCAGGCTATTTTCTCAAGAACATTCAAGGAACTACACATCTTAACAAGATTCTCATGGCCACACAACTGTAAGAACCAAAGGAATTATTAGTTGATAAATGAAGAAATTGGTTAAACTAAAATGAAATAATCTCAAATGCTTTCACCAACCGCAGTTTCAGAACGTTGCAAAGTAACTCGTCCAATTCTAAGTTCTATAAACGAACCCTGCAATTTATTTTAACATATTAGTTTTATGCAACAGCATAGGCAGTCAAGATAGGATTACAACTAACACAACAGAGACCTGAATTTCGGGCTTATGAGGATAAATTACTCCAGTATCTGGAATTGGAATAGCCCACAATTTCGCAATGGCTTTCATTACAGTCAGACGATTGTCAACAGACACCAGAAAGGATGTAAATATATCCACGGCCTAAAAGCAGTAGCAAAAAATTCATCAAGGAAAATAAAAAGCATAATAGGAAACCATTCAATCCCATTACAGAATACATAATAATGCCTGAAAGGCGCACATGATGATATCAGACCTCTTGGTATATACAATGACACTGATAAGCAGTCAGCAATTTGCCAACATCTTCATAACCAAATGCCGCAATTCGTTTGCACAATTTAAGCAGATCCCTGCACAAAGATCCAAAAGTTGCGGTAACAGATTTTACATTGAATTAACTTGCAAGGCATGCACAATGAACAACCCAATACCTTGATGAGAATCTATTGGGAGAAATGACAAGAGCAGAGTTCACTCTTTCCAATGTTTCTGCAAGAATAATATTGCTTTAAGATGAAGAATAGGGTGAACTGGGAAACAAAATACTATGACATCCCTTTATCTCTCACCTACTAATTTTCCTGCAAGAGGCTCCAACTCTGGAAACCAGGCTTTTACTATATTTAGTAGATCATTAGTGTTCGGAAGGCCAATCATCACTTTCCTCCAAAGATTGCTAATTAAGTTTCCACCTTCAATGCAAAGATATTACAGATTATGACATTAATAAGCCACCAACGAACTAGGAACCTCAAAAGAAATCTACAAAAAACAACTGAGATGCAATATAAAAACCTTCAGCACTGCGAGATATATCACTCTTGGAAGTGGTAATGGTAGAGAACAGTCGGAAACTTTCTGCTACCCTTATTTCCTGAATATTTTCAGGTATAAACATCATAACAAATAAGAATACCTGATATAGTAGAGAAGGGAACCAAGCCAATGCAAGTGCTTGCACATATGAAGAAGGAAGCTATAAAGCAATTAAAATTTGATAAACAATATCTGCAACTTGGGAAGAAAGCAGGAGAGCTCCAATCAGCTCTTAGACAAAGGAACATCTGAACATATTTGAAAGGCCTAGGAAATCTACTAGTTTTACTTCTTTGTTTATTTCTTTAAATTATATATGTACAATTTACCAAAACAAGGAGTCCATAATATCAATGTCGATAGATCTCATAGCAACACATGATACCATAATCAAAATTAAGCATAAAGGTATCACCATCTGATTCATGTGATGAGTTTTAGCATGTGTCTTTTCAGCTTTCAATGTTGAGCAGTCATTCCATTAATAACTAAGAAATTTTCAATATAAATACCACCAAAAAAGGGTAATACCTCCCCATGACTAGTTGTAAAGGAACTTGCACCTTCAAGTAAAGGTAGTAATATAGACTGAACATCTGGCGCTGCTTTGTCAATGTCCTCAAAGACAACCCAAAATCCATTCAGTGCAGCCTATGGAAAATGCAAAGTATTGCACAACACCTTAATTAGGTATCCATGAATGAAATAGTAAAACTACAATCATTTCTCTTAAAGGATAAAAACCTGGATAAGTGACCCTGGTTGCCATCTGAATTCACCAGGTTGCTCGGTACAAACATAACTCCCAAGTAATGTTTTGCCATCAAGTTGATCATCCATATGAATAGAGAGAACTTTTTTAAAGAAAAGGAGGATGAGGGAAAAGGAAGAAAGAATAGTCAGGAAAATTAATATCAACCATATAAAGGGCCCAACATCACATAACAGGATATTAATGAAGTGCATTGCAAGCTATCGATCAGGCTATAATCATATAAAGTATTTTCTACCTACAAAAACATGAAGGGAATTCTTTATACATAGAAATCAACCAAATTGCTCATGAAAACTAATAATAATATGAGCTTCACATCAAAAGGGCATTTCAGTAACAAGAGTATAAAGTGAAGACCAATTAACTAGTCAAGTTAAACAGCTTTGGTGCCATTTAATGACTTTTCTTATATCATCTTTGCCAATAAAGATTTGTTATGCATATCCATATCCTATGTCTGTATTTTCAAGAGTAAACATTATTCGAAGTCAACCAGAACAGATGGGCCTCAGTTTAGGAATTCCATTGGTCGGAATGGAGATGAATGTATAAGACAGAAGTTTCAAGAAATAGTTAGAAAAAAGATGAGCTTCAGAGCTACTCCATTAGAATTAAAACATGATATGTTGAGTTTCTACTCTGATAATAAATACCTTCAGTCCCTGCATCCCTGGCCAACTTGTTAATAATAGCAGTTTTCCCAGCACCAGCAGGGCCATACAATAGAACAGGCCATTTTTGACGCACAGCTAAAACAGCCATGTCAAAGCTCTTCATTACCGAAGATGTCATCACAAATACATTATCAACTGATGTACCATCACTGAATTACACAAAAAATAAAAAGCAATATCATAAGTTAAAAACTCCCGTGTTAACAAACATGATCAAGAGAAATAATCAGTTTTTGGGCCACATCACCCAAAACTGGAAAAAACATGGAGACATTTTAAATGTAGAAAGTTCCAAAAACCAAGTCAAAGACAATGAACATAATTATATGCTTCTAGAAAAACCTCATCTAATTATCCCCCTTAGTGAGGAAAATTGAAAATGTTAACAATGGCTGTAAGAAAATGACAAAGAAATTATTAATCCTCCATAGATACCCAAGAGAACAAATTCATATTCCTTACCACGTGAGCATCCTCCGACTCTTGCTCATCGGTTCAGTCTCACAACTATGTGATGCAGTAAATGAGTTAACACCAAAAGACTCCAAGCAATTCTGTTGATTGAAGTTGGTGGCTCTAGATTCAACTTTATGAGACGATTCAGTATATAAGCCAACCTTCTCTATAGCTACATCCTGACAAAATTCCTCCCAGCTGAAATTGGAAAATAACTTGAGAGTATTGTAAAGATGGAACTACCAATAAAATTCAGAAAAGTATTCTATAAAAATTTTAAAAACTGACCGCATTAAACAAGAAGCAGCATCTTCAGCATTAAAATGGAAATTAGCAATTGCTCTGTCACCTATTTTTAACACAACAGATAATACTTGTATTCCACACCATCTTATATCTGCAATCTCCTTTGTATGCTCAGCCGCAGGAACTAAGTCAAGATTTACAGAATTCTTTACAATTTCCAGAAAACAAGACCAATCCCAACGTTGAGAGAAGTATTCAGGTTCCAAGAGAAGAAGACGGTAAGATATGCGGGCAGCAAATAAGTTAGCTACAACCTGAAAAAGGGGAGAAAATTGTTCATTCCACTTGAAAGTATAACTAAGAAGATTCCAATTACCCAACACATGGCTACTTGAACATAAAAAGAGAAAGAATTGCAAAGCATAAGGTTGTTTGGCAACATCATTGCATAAGAAACACTTGTCAATCTTTCACCTAAAGCCTGGTGCTCTAAATGAAAGTTAAAGATAGAGTACTAATAATATACACCAATAATACTTTCTCCCAACACTAGGAAATGACTCATTAAGTACAGGATCAAACTCAAAACATGAAAGGAAAAGTATGAATCCCTTAGCCTAGACACCAACATAGTAGCACAGGTTCTACACAGAAGCAAGTAAAAGCAAACAAGCAGAAAAAAGAGATAGACTACAAATATATGTTGCAGATAATTAAAACCATAACTTTCAGCTTCTAATTGCAAATTAATAACTACCTTGGATGGATCATAAACTGTTGCATTCCTCAAAAAACGCTGGAAAGGTGGCGGAGCAAATTTGAAGTAAGCTGATACAAGCCTGCAATAAGCGACCAAGTGGTTGCATAAGGAATTCCCAGCAGCAAGAAGAATTTATACACCTTAAATACGTTTTTATTCATTTAACTTGATTTCAGTAAAAGCAGACACCACCCATCGAATAAATCCAGCAGTTTAATACAGCATATAAGTACTTTAAACCAGAAGAGAAATATCGCACTACATGATCATGACAATTAATTAAAACTACGAGCAAGAAACTGCTGAAAAATAAATGGTAACAGTACCTATAAACAGTCAAATGAAGAATAGGAAAAGGTAAATGTAACTGGTTAGTTGCAAAAACAGAAGGCAGGAAAATTAAAACTATACAAATCAGAAGCAAGGCCATGAACCCAATTAAACATGTAGACATCTCAAGTATTGTATGAACATACCAAAGCATGACTACAAACTTCAATTTTGTTTCACTATAAGAGCCTGTGACCTTTAGAGTGAGTGCATAAAAATATAAGCAAAAAAAATTCTAAAAATGTTCATCCAAAAAATTGGAATAGGTTTCAACTCCTCAAGAATGATGACATATGGCCACAAAAAACTGATATCCGTATACATTCACAAAGTATAAAGCCTTTGATTGGACAGATATTGTTTTGTCTCGCACAAACAAGCAGCTCAGTGATAACTGGAGAAGAAAATGAGCTATAGCTCTACAAAATCTTTTACAGAAAGGTAGACAAGTTTATGCCAACACTCAGATAAAAGATATTCATGACCACGTAGCTTGCATCAGAACAAATACACAAACAAAAGAAACTTTTACTGATAGCACAATCATTACCAAAATGAAATTCAAAAAAAAAAAAAAAAAGAAAGAAAGAGTTCAAGTTATTTTAGTTTACCCCCATAAACAGCGATCCAATTCAAGGGCACGACAGAAAGCCAAGCAAGCTAGCTCGTGAAGCACCATACCCTTCCCGCTCCTATCACAGGACTCAACAACATAAATAATTTCTTCATCGGCCATTTCACCCAAGTCAGAACTCAGGTTGCACTGCCCAAGCATTGCCACAACTCTTTCTACAATCTTGCGAACTATTGGCCGAAAGCATCGCCACAAAGGAATGGTGTACTTTGGGTTTGGAAACAACTCTGCCAACAATTTCACTACTGCTTCTTCCACCATCATCTCGTCCTGCATGCACAACTCGCATAAATTCCACTACCAAAGCTACTTTCTTTCTTGTATACTTTATAAAATTCAAAACCACAACTGATCAATACCTTTCCTAAAATTTCATTAAGCTTCGAATTTACAAGCTCTGGGCACCGGGCAATCAACCTCTTGATTGCACAGTCGAGACTGAAACAGTATTCCAGTGCCATCTGCAAAGAACAAAAAAATCCAACTACGCCTCTGTATCTATAAGTAAACGTATAATCAAAAACGTATTAGTTCGAAGTATAACTTAAAAACGATAACTATAATTTTAGAAAAGAATTATATCGACTGATATAATGTCCGAAACCAATAGCGTCAATGCCCCTGCAACGACAAGAATCAGAAGAAACAAACCATCAAACGAACAAAAAACGAAAAAAAAAACTGGAATCAGAAAAGGAGCGTACGCACCGCAAGAAACAATATGGAAACCCTAGTTGGGTTAATTGAGTAGGTGACCTGAGAGGTGAGTATTCTTGAAAAGTAGAGCTTTCGTTGGCAGTAGTTGGCTTTCCTCTTCCTCCAACTATGGGTTTAAGGGCTTAAGGTTTGAGGGTTTAAGATGTTTATAGCAGAGTTCTCTTATTTTTCCAAGTGTAAAACGGCACTGTTTTATGTTTAGTGTAAATACTCGCTCTTTAGCGGTGAGCACAGTGCACAGATTCAACAAAAAAAAAAACAATAATTTAATCGAGTATATACAAATATGTGTTTCAATTTAAGGTTAATTACAAATTCTATTTTCTGAAATTTAATAATTTTATAGTGAAAGTATAAATTAATAATTCATAGAAAAGTAATTAAATATAAAAGAAGAACATTGTCAAGTAATTTTTGCAAAATGAGAAATATTTTTTTCATCTTACAAAATAAATTACCACAAATAATTGAAGATTTAGAAAGTTTTATTATTTCTTGTAATACTAGTACTTCATCAACTAAAAATGTATTAGCCAACTTTAAGTAGTATTCATTTCATAGCATATAACAATGTGGCAGAGGCAAGCCCTTGACTATAGGATTTGAAAAGAGCTACACTTAAAAAGACTCCTAAAGAAGTAATTGTAAGGAGACAACTCCACATTTAAGTGTTTTGTTTTAATTTAGTAGCTATTAAGATCTTTGATGATAGTTTTGGTTGTCTTAGTAGTTTTATACTTATGGTTTTAAGTTTATTTTTATTTTATTTCATGATTAGATATTAACCAGTTTATTTGAGATGAGATGAGACTTAACAGAGTTTTGCACGTTTAGAGATCAGATTTCACTGGCGTTGGACTGATAATGATACCATTGGATAAAGTCAACGATTTTTTAAATTTCCTGAGGATTATTAGTTCTATTTACCTTTTTTATATTGTTTTATTTGTTTTTCATTATTCTTATATGTTATGTAGATTGAGGATAATATAAAACTTAATGGTGAGGAAGGAACTCAATCGTTATGCTAATTTTGTTATAATTAGTTTAGTAAAAAAATTCTAAAATTTTATTTAAAATATTGATAAAGATTATTCATTATGAGTTTAATTATTATTGTTATTTGATTTATTTGGGCAAATAGTTATGAGCTTTAATGATTAAGTTAATTTCAATTTGTTTCATTAATTTTAAAAATGGATACTTGTTTTATATTACAATATTTTTATAATTTGTATATATAATTAAGTTAGATGTGAAAACTCTTTTAGTATTTTCATTATCCTACATAAAAATAAAAATCAAAATGAAAGCCTGAATAAGTGAATATAGAATAAATTCACTCGTTGACTTTTAAAAGATTTAGGTTAAAGAGTAATGCTACTAGTTATTTAAGATGGTAACTTAATTGAGTAATTGAAAATATCTATGGCAATGTGCTTACTCTCATGTTAAAAGGTAAGATAACTTTCCAATCAAGCTTCTAAATAGTCTTATGTATCATTTTAAAGTTAGTGTTTTGCTTTTCTTTCAATAAGGAATATGAAAATGTTGAAATTTGAAGCATCTTTCTAGGTATGTTCATCTTATGCACTAGGTTGATTTTTATGGATTGAGTTAAAGTTAGAAAGGTTATGGAATGAATTGGATTGATTCATGACTTGATGC
Source organism: Erythroxylum carthagenense (assembly GCA_026413575.1). Taxonomy (NCBI): domain Eukaryota; kingdom Viridiplantae; phylum Streptophyta; class Magnoliopsida; order Malpighiales; family Erythroxylaceae; genus Erythroxylum; species Erythroxylum carthagenense. Next base: position 18,928,892 of record JANZLD010000001.1, read on the forward strand.
AAGTAGTAAATGCCTAACAATTTAATGAACTTTGCAATTGAATGGATGATGGAGAATCTTGATTGATAAAATTGATTTGTTAAATTCTTTCTGAGTAGTTACTATTTAAATTAAGAGAAATGAGATTTATTAGCTAGAGGACAAGGAAATGTTTAAATGTGGGAAATTTCGACAAGTGTTAACTACTCTATGTTTGTAGAAATCAACTTAAGGGATTGTATATCTTGAAAAAGAATATAGTTGTACCTTCAAAATTTCTATTGATCTAAGTAACTAGGGTTTATCATTGAATCAAGATAAATTCAAGTATAGGAAATGTTCTACATGGATTCTTCACCTAAATCTAGTTTAGTTACTACTTGTATTATCTACCACCTTCATTGGTTTTTTCTTATTCATTATTTTAGTTTTGTTAATTTCCTTTTTAAAGTTAACGCTTTATTATATTAGATAATAAAAAGACAGTTAGTACCAGTAATTACTATTCTCATACACTCTTAGTAAACTTAATAATCTTTGTGTTATCCTTATAATGCTAATATGTTATGACTATTCAAAAGTAAAATAATGTTTATTGATTTTATTAGTGACATCAAGACCAATAAAAACCTTTTGTTGATTTGTTAAATTTAATTTAAAAAATATGAAAATGTTAAAATTTTCTTTAATGTTCTTAATGAACTTTATGGGTTTTAATTTAGTTTAACCTCAATTTTAGGGTCAATTTATAATTTTATATATTTTAATTTTGAGCTATAACACTTAAGAAATTAACAAAAACTTTATGACCACTATGTAAAAAATTGAAACCGAAAAAAACTATCCTTATAATATAAACTATATGTTGCCTCTTGCATCTAGGGATCAGGGCTAGGCTCAAATCAAGTTAGGTTAGCCCTGCCTAATTTATTATTTTAAAAAATATAAAAATCATGTTGTTTAGCCTTGGCTGATAGGCCTCAGGTCGGGTCAAGTCTAGCCTTAATTGTCAAGCCTACCTGCATATTTTTTAAAATTAAAAAATAATTCATTAAAGATTTTGTGGGATGTTCAACAAAAATTTCCTCCCACACTTAGATCTATTAAAAAACATGTCATTTGATTCTAATAATCAGAGTTTAGCTTTTGCTTTAAGCAATTACGCTCAACTACTAAAGTGTGAAATGCATATGTGTTGCCTCCTGTGTGTCCTCGTCACCATCATCAGTTGCTCAACAAATAGTTCCCCTTTATTGCCTGCATTAATCCCTAAATTTCAAAGATAGTCCTCCTCAAGAGCCAAGCGATTGTAACTACTGGCTGATAGGGCACATCTTCTTCACTTGTATGGAACTCAGCCTGCCCTCTTGCATGCAAGGTACTATGCTTCTCTTTTCCTTTTAGACTATTTCTCGTTAGTTGCAATGCTCTAAGATTCGTATCTTATTGAGCAATACTAGCGAGAAGGTATCATACCAGTCAAAAAGTAGTATGAACTCATAGATTTGGTATCGACTATCGATACTAGTCAGTACTAGAAATTTTGCCTAATACCTGTGGTATAAATACCAGCCAAATACTAGTCGATACTATAATCTTTAAAAAATTCAAGGACCTGTTTACAAGAATAAAAATTAAACTACCACAACCGTCATTGATGTCTTTTATCTCTCTATCCCATTTTACTCTCTCTCTCTCTTAACCTAACCTAGCCCTTATCTCCTTCCTCACCCATGGATTTAGATCATGAACTCCTTATAACTAAGATCTTCAAACAAATCAAAATACATATATACTTGCATCAAAGGAACACAACAATTGACGAAAGAGTGAAATGTAACTGGGTTTGGGAAGTCGCCTGAAGTAGGGAGAGGGTTAGTGATGATTCGTGTCTCACGGATAATTGATGCCACGTTGGATGTAGCACCACCTCTTTTACGTCTCACCTCTTTGAGGTGTGTGTGATTCCAAGATTCAATCTTACCACTTTTCTCTTTGCTAATAAGAATATCATATGCTTTCAAAACTTTCAATGGGTAATGGATATCATATTCAATGGGTTATGCTCTGAGAACTTTCAAATGGGTGATGAAAGGATAGATAAATTAACAAGTATAACAATTATAAAAGCTCAGACCCAATTTCATAATCTTAAAGTATAATTATAAAAACCTTCACGCCAGTATTAGGCATAGTATACTAAGATGTGACCCGTTTATTGTAACATCTCGTTATCCATGTTAAGGCTAGAATAGTATATATGTGAGATTATAGTGAAATTAGAAAGTGTAATTCATGATCATGCATAATATGACATACACATACATGTAAATAGTAACTTTTGCATATTAAAATAATTGTATGTGCATTCATTGACAATTTTTAGGTATAATTAATTTTTATATGTGATATGTTATTTTATTAAGAATTGTGGTTTATTTGTATTGAAAACTAATTTTGAGAGTGTAGTTATTGGATCAGGAATTTTTTGTGAATTTTAGGTAAATTTCTAAAAATGTTAGACATTACTGGACTAGGAAAAATGTCAAGTGGCAAGTAAATTGATGAATAGAAATAGAAATGAGAGTTAAATGATAATGAAGAATTTTGAAATATGACTTTAGAATTTGTGAGATAATGATATTAAAAATTTAGAGACAAACTGGAGTAAAATTTTAGAGATGATTAGACTGGTATAATTAGTAAACTCAGTTTAAAGTTTTAAAAATTGGAAAAATGGACAAGTGACAAGTGTCATTTGCCAAGCCAAGCCTAATCTTACTAAGCCTACCATTCTTTCCATTTGAAAACTAAGTCACATTTCTTCTAACTTAAAAGACTAAATACTGTTGTTCTTATCCTAGTTCTCTTTTTTGTAGCTATCTTCCTCAAGCTTCTTCTTTTTCAAAGAGTTTTTCATCAAACCTTCACCAAAGATACATCTTGCTTTCATTTGTCTATTACCCCTCCCACTTTGTTATCTTTTTCTTTTACCATAAGAAAAACCTAAACCAATCCACCTTCAAAATGATGTACGTGGGTGGTATAAGAAATTAGGGCTTCTTCAAGTTTTAAAGAATTTGAAGTTTTATCAAGTAAGTGCATGCAAATCCTTATAAGTTGTTGGTATATGAGATAAATTTGGTGCTTTATTGACATTATATAAATAAGAGAAAAATGTATATTTTTCATGAACACTGTAGATGAAGGATGATAATATTGATATTTTTGTTTATGTGTTTTGAGGATCAAAATGTTATAAGATAGTGTCAAAATGATTTTTGGAGTTGAAAGACCAATGAAAATGTGCATGAGATGAGTGTAGAAATTTTTGGAAAAATAAGTTGATGAATGCGTTGATGAATGTGTTGTTTTTGTTTGTCTCTATGGTGTATACATGAATTTCTGGGTGTTTTCAGAAATGAACAAACATAAATTTAGAGTTAAGGAAAACATAGAGTGAGGTGATGTTGTGCTTTATAGGATTATTAAAATGATAGTTAGATGATTAAAATGATAGTTAGAGGAAGAAAATGAAGAGAATGCAGAAAATAAAAATGCAGCAGTGAAGAAAGTGTAGAAAAATAGTGATACGCATGAGTGTGATTTTCTGCTTTTGGTGTTTATGTTTTAGTCTGGGATTTTGGAATTGTTTGTGTATGATTGGAGTTGATGGAAGTCGAAATGGGGGAAAGTATAAGATTAGCAATGGAAGATTAAGAAAAGAAAAGAAAGAAGAAGAAAATTGCAGGTTTCGGAAGAAGAAGGAAAAGCACCATCTTGCAGACCTTTTAAAGAAAGATGGAAAAGCATGATCGTGACTTTTCTAATGCCGCTTATAGGTCACGATCGTGCACTCATGTACGATCATGACATCACATGAGGGACTAGAATATCGCGATCGTGCAAGTGCACAATCGTGACTTCTATAGCTATCGAAGAGGGACTGTTTCGAACATCCCTTATTCTTTTGACCATAACTTCTTCTCCCGACCTCTAAATGATACGAGATTTGAACCAACAGACTCGAAACACATTTTTATACATCTCCAAAAAACATCATAGCCATCTGAAATCATTTGGAAGAGATTTATTGATGAATTTGGGACGAAATTGATGAGAGTTCTGGAATTTCTTGACTGGAGTATTTTCAATGAATATGCTTTGGTATTTTGACTATATCTTGATCTGTAGGCTTCCAAAGGGAATGATTTTTTATTTATATTAAATTAGAGATATAAGATAAAATGTTTTAGAAGAAATTGAATTTGAATTATGTCCTTAAGGGTCTTGAAATTTAGTTTGAAGTTCAGTTTTGGCTTAGGCTGCAGCATTACTCGTGACAAAAAATCTTGTCTTATAATTATCGAATAAAATGTATTGATGTAGGCCGAATTAGACAAAGTTGTCTTCAAAAAAGTTGTAGATTATTCTCTTATCTTTTAATTGATATAAAGTTTGTAATTTTTTGATATTGTAATTGAGAGATATGAGTTGTACAACTTGGAGTGCACGATTATACACTAGCAAAAATTTTAAACATACTCAGTCCAAAGTATTTTGAGTATAACTTTCGGACTGCTGAATCAAATTGTATGATCTTCATGTCATTAGAAACTTAAGACATAGGAAAATAATTTTCTAGAAGAAAGTGTTGCCAAATTACTTCATTTTCCTAGTCAGAAAGAACATGTAAAGTTGACCAGATGTTTCAGGAAAAATCTGAATTGACCAAAAGAGTTATGAATTTTAATTACAATAGTTTTAGTGAGATGTAAACCCAAGCACAAATTATACTTAGGTGAGTTTTGATATATGAAAGATAATGTGATGAGAATAATGGAAAAATAACCAGGAATGTCATTGAACATGTATTGTGCATATTTCATAGACATATATGTCCATTAATAGACACTTATACAATTGTGCAAAATTATGATATGTGTATGTATTGCATGATATAGAGGAGCAATTGGAACATCAACATTCGGACGTTACCGGGAGTTCGAGGCAATAACTTTGGGAGAAAATGGTAAGTAACCTAGACGGTCTCGCTTAATTAATTATTTGTGTTAGATTATCTTATGAATGTGATTTGATTGTGTAGAATTCCGGTCATTGAAGTTCCGAGACTTGTGATGCATGAATTTGATATTAATACTTGTATGTGAATGTGACGAAATAAGTGCTTCTTAATATGATCTTTGAATGTCGACCAAGGTTCGAAGATAAATGTGAATGTGATTGATTGAATATGTAAGATGCATTTCATTACATGAATGCATTATCAGATAAATGAGAGTTGTGACCTTAGTAGCCATCGAAAAAGAGCTTAAAACTCAGACTATGAATGTGATTAAGAGCCAAAGGCTCACTATGTAAAATGAGCCTTGCATCCCCAACAGATAAGGGACAGTAGTAATGAGCCCGGTATTCACAATGGATACGGGACATTTTAGGCACTAGGTCACAACTGCGTAATAATTAGAAATGAGTAATATGAGCATTTCGTATGCATTTTAATATGTATGTTTGAATGATTGAAATGTTTGGTTATATTATATTTAAATGAGAACGTGATGATATATGCAAAATGCAAAGATGTGAATTATATGTTTACAATGTGAAGCGTTACATGAATTGAGTAAACCATCGATGATGGTTACTTCATTGAGTTCGCAAAACTCACCAAAATTGCACATTGATTTTTTAAGACCGAGAGAGGACATTGGCTGCTGAGAGACACTACAAGAAGTATAGTCTTGTACTTTAAGAAGAAATGGCTCAATGGTCGTTCAGCTGGGATTGAAGGATTAGATAGGGATTTATGTAATTCCTCTTTCATGTAGCGTATTTTGTATTAGGATATGATGATGTACATGTATGGATGTTTGTAAAGCTACAATGTACATATTCGGTTTTTATGAAATGAAAGGAGGAATTCATTAGGTTTTAAAAGATTGTGATACTTATGCTTTGAGTGATGATGCCATGGTTAAGTGATTATAATGACTGCTCTAACATCTCTTTATTTTAGGTTACGTACTGGAATGTCCTCCGGGTGTTTTAGTATGTACTCTATAGTAGTGGCGCACGACACTTATCACTTGTAAATAATTGCCTTTGCTCCTTCTTCATTAGAAAACAAAACATTTAAGTGATAAGAAATTAGTCAAAAATCTTGTAATAGCAAGACGACATAAATTCCTACCATTGATAAAATCCTTTTTCATCAAATTTATGACTCGTATATAAGTATAGATGTACTTAATTACTTTTTTTTCTTTTCACACTATTTCATCAATGATAGAAAAGTATCTATTATCTCCTATATTTTCCAATATCAAGTCAATACAATGTGCAGCACAAGAAGTCCAATAGTCATCTTAGTTATCAAAACCTTTGATATGTTATTATCATAAACTATAACATTCATTCCATTCTTCTTCTCACTAAGTTACGGGGTCTAAAATGCTTAATATGAATACCATTTTCTTTATATTGCATGACTCCATTGCCCTTTCAAATAAGAGGTTCCACATTGAAAACATCCAACTCAATTCATCTTGCCTTTAAATAGTTATCTAGCTCCATCCTATTATAAGTAGTCCTAACCTTTTTTTCCTTGATGATTGTGAAAATTTGGGACTTACATCAGTCATATAAACAATAGATGAAGATGAAACTGAAGCCAATATGGAACTACTATGATCTTGATCTTTGTTCAATCTTAGTTGATAATCATTAAGGAAATCATACTGTAATTCTTTACTAATATCATCATGTTCTATTTATAAAAAAACATGTTCTTAAGCATGATCAACATATAACTTTTAATTATAAAAATATTGCCCCTCCATCATATATCTCAGATCCAACACAGAAATGACTATCACAATTTATCCTATTATATACCAATAAGAATTAAGTTTCTCAATCATCTACTCTACCACAACCCAGATCACCTTATTAGAGTCAAATATCTAGCTAGATAAATCTGATTTGATGTTACACATACGACTAAAGAAAATATGCAAAGTTGAAAATTTTGTTTATAAAAATAACTCAATAGTATTATAAAATATCCCAACTTCACACAAGTGCTTTACTCAACTCTTATTGTTTGGCAGGAAAGTATACCGAGAATCTTTTTGTCTCAACCTATTGAACACCTCAATACACTTGGTTGTTGACTCCCAACATTTTGAATGTTGAATTCCATTTGGTCTAATAATCCAAAATCAACTTCTTCATGCACAAAAAGCATAATTTTCATGCATTTTCTTCAAAAAAATTCTCTCTTTTAGGTGTCGCATTATAATACAGTATAATACTTCGAATTGCCTCTATTACTTCCTGTACTACGTCTAACTTATTCTTCATAAGCAAATTTATGATATGCATAAAACAATGCATATAGAATAACCTTTCACCAATCAAAAGCTCCCAACCCATAACTTATTCTTCAATTTTTCTATTGTTACATCATTTATGTTCAATTTTTCAATTATTGCATCATTTATGCTACAGTTGTCCAAAGTTATAGTTGAGAGTTTAGTGTCAACGTTCCAATCCATTAACAACTCTATCATCACGGTTGTCAATCCTTTATTTATATGTGACATTGACACATAAATAACTCTACCATTTAAAAACATGAACAAATATCAATTATAACATAATCAATAAATAAATGATAATAATATCAAAGAATATAATTTGCCTTAGTAGTCAACTATATAAATTCCAAGCGTTGTCAATGTAATGTGCATAACCGCTATAGAACATTTCTTTTATTTATCAACTGTTCACATATCTGATATGATGGTGACCCGTTTGTGAATAATCAATAATGTCTTTAATATTTCTTTATTTTGATCGTCATAAATCTTAAAAAATTCTTTCTTTACGATATTCAAAAGATCTCAAAAGTTGGTTGGAGTTTGGTAAGCAACATCTTGAATGCAACATCCCACTACCACAAGGTACGTACCCAAACATTTAAGAATATTCAAGTACATATCCTATGATAATGGCATGTTAGAGCAAAAACATATCCAACTTACACATGGCATCATCTAACATAATAAAAAATCATCAAATTTTAAAACCATTCATTGTATTCATTCGCAAAGTCTACATTGTCTCTATTAAACAAATATTTACAAAACCTCATACAAGTTCAAGCAAAAACTACAACATAAAGCTATAACTCTCTGATGTCAGCTAACAGACCTCTGAGCCATAACTTAGTCCAAAATGTTCTTCTAATCTAAAATAAACACTAAGTCTCCTGTCTCATACCTGTAAAACCACATTGCAATTTCTATGAGTTTTGCGAACTCAATGAGTGAACCATCATTGATGATTTCACCAGATTCACATACACAATTTATATACAGAACATGAATATGTCAAATACTCGCACTGTCATGGCACATCATTTTATCAAAGTGAATCAGATCATATATAAACACATACAGATGCATATGAGACTCCACATTCGTTATTAATGTTGTGACCGAGTGCCTATCACATATACAAATACTGGTCCATTGGGCTCAGTCAAAAACATATATCACGGAGCATAGCTCTACATGCCAAATCATATATCACGGAGCAAAGTTCTACATGTAAGCACTTGATACTGGCAACTCAAGTTACAACGCCTTTATCTGAGCATGCATTTTATGAAATGCAACAATTTCATAAAATCTCATATATCACAATCTTATACAAATGCTCAGGTAAGATTTCACAATCATCGAACCTAAGTCTGGCATTCAACTTTCGTTGATAATTCACATAGCATAATACAATCAGAATTATCAAACAAATCAGAGCACTTCCAATACAGTCCCAAATATATACTCCTCAAATTTTAAGTCCAGAATTCAAAAATAATCGTAACAGTTCAATAATTGGAAGTTTAACAAATCAAATTAAATTCATATCAAATCAAAACACTCCCAATACATGCTCCACTACTAAACTCCTCAGACCTCAGGTCCGGAATCCAAAAACAACTCACAAGCAGTTCAATAATATTGGAAGTGTAATAAATTAAATTAAATTCAAATCAAATCAATCCTAGGAAATCATCTACGTTGACTCACAACACGCTCCAAGAAGCTATTGCCTAGATGGTCCGTCAATGTCCGACTAGCGTTCGATGTGCTCCTCTAAAACATACACAACACATTCACAAATATCACATTTTTGCACAATTGTACAAGTATTCTTTTATGCATATCAATGTATAGAAAGTATGTACCATGTATGTTCAATGACAATTCTGGGTATCTTATTGTAACTCTCATCATCAAATTGATCAGATATCAAAGCCCTCATTAATATCATATGTTACTTATAATTTGGACCAAAATAAAACAATGTGAAATCAATTTGATAACCTAATTGACCACTTCAGATCTTCTACCCATATAATTTCGGGTCAATTTTGCATAATTAATCTGGTAGGGTAAATGCCAAAATTAGGCAACACTTCCTTTTAGAAAGTTGTTCTACAGTGTCTCAAGTTTCTAATGACTCCAAAATAATCCAATTTTATTCAGTATTCAAAGAGTTATGCACAGAATAGCACAGACTGTACACATTTGAACTTTTAGCTAGAACAAGATCATATCCTCTATTTGCACAACTCATATCTTTCAGCTCAGATATCCAAAAATTATAAACTTTATACCAATTTAAAGATAAGAGAATAAGCTACAACTTTGGTGAAGACAACTCAGCCTAATTCGGGCCAAATCAATACAGTTTATTCAATAATCACAAGACATAATTTCTGTCCCTAGTAGTGCTACAGCCTAAGCTAAAACTTAGTTCCATGCCAATTTTGAAAATCAAAGAGACAGAATTAAAATTTGACCTCTTTATAAAAATTGTAGAAATATATCTCTAGTTTAATATAAATAAAAAAATAACTCATTTAGAAATCTATAGCTCAATTTATAATTAGAAAACCAAAGCATGATCATGAAAATTTCTAGTTCATAATATTCCAACAGACCTCCACACTTTCATCCTATAAATCACTTTCAAATCAATTCAGATAACTCTAAATTTTTATGGAGAGAAAGAAAAATGTTTTAGGAATCCATTGATCTAAGTTTCAAGTTATTTAGAGTTCGGATGAAAAAATTATAGGCAAAAGACTGAGGGTTGTTCAATGAAATACTCTGTTCAGAACCTTCTACAAGCAACTATCACCATTTTACTATAGAATAACGATTTTTGCACGTAATTCTCCTCATTTTTGCAGCAACTCTCTTCCATCTTCTTCCTCTCCTCTACTTAATTCCTCATTACAAAGTTATACCCTTACATTTACTCCTTCATTTACAGCTTATCTTATGCTAAACAACTCAAAGTGCAACATTAGCTATAATTGTTAAAACCAGAATTTTTTCCCCCACATTATTCATCATCTTCTTCACCGAAACTGCACTTCTTCTCTCTCTCTTTTTTTTTTTGTTTAGATTTCTTACTTCTAAGCCATCCATTCTATATTTCCATATCTAGAAAAATGTTGGCAATAAGTTAGACTCAAATTACACTTCAAACATTCAACATCCAAAGTTTCATAAATGTCATCTCTCTCTCTACTGTAAACT